>JACDJE010000145.1:310528-739209 GCA_016647715.1 Pavo muticus
CGGCGCTGCGGGCCCGGCGGGGCGAGAGGGCGCGGCGGGCGGGGCCGGGGCGGTGGGTGAGGAACATGGGCGTACTTGGCTTTCTTCCTTCCCCAGCATGGCGAGATGAAGGCTGGGAGGAGAGCGGAGAGAGGGAGCAGCCTGAATGCATCCCAAGGAGAAGCGCGAGGGGGAAAAGTGTTGTTGAAGCTGAAGGACGCTGTTGGTACAAGGATAAATAGACGTAAGCTGGACGTAAGTACACAAGCTGCTGGAGAATGAAGTCGTAGAGTCTTAGGAAAGTGTCTTTCTGAAACAGCTTTCTAAAGAAATGGAGGCAAACAGTGGTTTCTAACTTGATTTGCACATGGGTGATGGAGCGATGGGGCTCTTGTGGAGTATGGACTTCTGGGTTTTCAATGGGACATTCGTGCTTTCACCCTAAACAAAACCCCAACCCCAAGCCAACCAATCAAAAAAGACCCCAAAAAACCAAAAGCTCAAAGGATCTCAAGAGAATACTTTGTAAGCACCATCAGTGGCGTCTTTTGTGGAGTTTGAGCATCTCATGTCTGTGGTTAGAAGGAGCAGTTCCATGGCACAGCACGTTGCCCTTCGTGCTGCCTGTCCTGCACGGTGCGGAGCCATCATCCAAAGGGGCACCTGCTGAGACAGACAGCGACAAGACTCTTTTGGGAGATTTATTTCTAAAGGAGAAAGCCTTTTTCTGTGAATAGCAGGAAGAAGTCACCTTGCAAAACAGCAAAGCAGCACGGCTCTGAAGTGGTGCTATTATGAAAGGTTTACGTAACATTTGTGCAGTTCTAGCAGTGTCGTGCCTTGGCCTCTCCCATTGGATGTGCAGGGATTTGCTCTGGAGTGCCCTCTCCCTTCGGTTGGGGTTCCTGCTGTGCATCTGAACATGGAGTGCTTTGTGTTAGATTGGTTTCCAAATGTGCTTCTAAGCACAGAGAGGCGAGTACGTCAGAGCAGTGCACTTCCACTTGTGTCTTGCTTCAGACTGCGCTGTATAACGTGACTGTAACACTATCCTGGCTGCGGGTTGACTTTGCAGTTAAGAAGAAGAAAAAGCAGCAAATAAGGAGCGCATTATGTTTCTCTGTATGTCAAGGAATGGCTGTCATGGTGAGCTAGCAAATCTTGTTGTAATTGGCATAGAGGAATTCTGCCAAAGTCATGGAAGCGAAGCGGTTTGTTACTTGCCTTTGCAGACTTGAGAGAGATCTGTCTTGGATATCCTCTTGTTGACCTTATTAAGTTAACTTTCAAGTCTTTAGAAGGTCACGGAGACAATCATTAATATTAGGTTGATTTGATGGCTGAAAGGTAATAAGTATTTCCTGCTTATCAGATTGGGTTTTGAAAGGACTTTGAGTCGCTTGATTTGTTTATCTTTTGAAATCAGTAAGGCCCTCGGTGAGAGGGATTTTGCATTGCTCGTTCCATGACATATGGTTTGCTCTCTGATGAGGCCTGGGGACTGAGTACTACAGAAAGCAACAAATCAGGAAATTCTCAAGTCCAGCTCCCAGCTAATCTGGCCACGCTGTGGGCCTTGGACATCTGACGCGGTAACGCTTTATGACACGAACAATAACATATTAACATTCCCTTTTACCGGAAAGCTAAAAATAGAAAGTGAGGCATGTGCAGAGGTTGGTTGGATGGCAAGCCAAATCCCGTAAACATGGCTTGGCACGGTAAGGATCGCATTGACCTCGGCGGGGCTTTGATTGCTTGCAGTTCAAAACAGCGCAGCGGTGTTTGCAGGACTGTGGCATGAGCTTGTGTAGGACTAACATCACGGTGCTGCTGTCAGGGGCTTTTCTGATTCTTGACCATTTCTTGGATTGCTTCGTGCTGAAACCTTAGGCAGCGTCAGCAAGATCATCTTTTTGCTGGCCTTCCATCTGGGATGTAATACTACAGCGATTCTCAGAGCTGGTGGGTCGTTGCGAAGTCATTTAAAGTGAAATCCGCTCATTGCTTGACACGCCCATTGTGTGCCATTGCACACAAAAAAAAACACTTCAGAATTTCCCATTCTGGACTGTCTGAAGACAGATTCACTTCTTTCTGTGGCTGAGCAGGAATTAGGACTAAATGGACCTACCCTGGATGTTTGAGCAAGTAAAACGGGAAGCAGAGAGAAGAGACAGCTCCTTGTGTTCAGGTGCATCCGCTGCTCCAGGGGATGGCTGTTTTCAAAAGAACTGCTATTTATTCCCTTGCCTAAACTTCTCTATTGCCAACTGTATTTCAGCTATACTGCTGTAGCTGCATATATTGCTGAAAGATGTAGTGATAAATAATACACGGATGAGGAACTGCTAGGAAAGGAAAATGAAGGAAGAATGAAAATGAAGCTGAATGTGATGCTCTCTGTTAGGTTTTGCAGACTGTAAGCAATTGGCAGAGAATTAGATGGTGTTCAATGGATCTGCTCTTCTGAGATGCTGAAGTTGTCCTTCATAGACAGTGGTCCATACCAGTTGAATAGGTTTGCAGAACAGACCATAATCCAGCACCAAATAGCAACAAAATGTTGGAGGAGATAAAGTAATGTAGGAAATCCTTTTTCTGTCCCAGGAGTGTCCTGTAAGGCACTTTCCTGGTTTGGAGCTAGGAGATGCAATTGGCTGTTGGTCTCAGGGACCTTTTGTGCTGAGCTTTGGATCTGTAGGTGTTGCTGCTGCAGGCAGGAAAGGTATTGCAGCTGTTCGGGTCTGGTATTGCGAGCTGGCTTTTCTGTAAGGCTGCTGAGTGCCCCCTGCACGTGCAGGTGCTTGGCCCAGGGCCTCCTCCATGCTTCGTTGCAGCAAGCAGAAAGGCAACAGCCTTTCAGTTTCCAGGGAGCAGGCTTATGTGTTCCTTGCAGGATCTGTGGTTACGAGGCAGATTGTGTGGATGATCAGATTAAAAGGCAAAGGAAAAGGTGGTCGTTCTGTGTATAGCTTACATGCAGTAATAATAAGTAAATGGTTTAAAAAAAAAGGTTTAATTTTGCTTTGGTGAACAGAACCTGAAGCCCTTAAGTGTTACAGCACAGCTCAGACCTGAAGACGTTTCTGTATTTGTTTTGGTGTGGTTGTGATTGTTACAGAAATATATTTTGGGGTGAATGGACTCAAGGTTTTAGGTGACCTTGAGTGAGTGTTGGCAATCAATTACTGAAGGAGGCATATGTTACTAATTTTTTTGAGCTTTATGAAAGAGAGCCCCACTTATGGTATATATAAATGGGCTTTCTTATCTCAGTAAAGTTAGCTGCTTGAGGGAGTGTGCTCTGTAGGGCAGGGATACTGTGAGAATGGATTTCAGCAGTGATCAAATAGGTTTTATCTCATGAAATCAACACTGCATGAAATTTTATTTTAGAATATTGATACTCTTTGCTGTGGGCCAGATGCAGCCCAGGCTGGCACAGCTAATTCACTTTGGCTATGCTCCAGCAGAGCATCCTGTTTCAGCAAAGTGATTAAGCATGTGCTTATCTTTAAGCACACAGCTAAATCCTGGTGATTTCACTGCTTCTCTGTGTTGGGACATCTCGACCAGGGGACAGGACAGCCACAAGGGGAGAGCTTGCAGCTCCACCTTCCTTTTTCAGGACTTCTCCTGTTTATAGCTAGGTCTGTTATTAGAGAGGTGATGGGGTGACATAGGCTTGGGCTGACCCTGGAGGGGTTTGGTGTCTCCAGGTGATCCCGGCTGGCCCTGCTTCAGGCCGTGCTGTTCTTGGGCACACTGCTGGGGCTGTGGGTGAGAGTGGAGTTGAGCCACCCAGACAGCCTTCAGTCAGATGGAGCCCTGCGCTTGGGAGTCTTCATCCCGCTGTGGAGATGCTTGCCCTTCTTGCAATGGGAGGAAAGGTGATATTGGCTGCTCTTCGTGCTCTGCCGTGCAGGGAGACTGGCAGATGCTTGCAGGTAGATGCACGGCCTGCTTGGAGCTGCATGCAGTGTGAGATGACTCTGCAGCTGGTCCAGAGTCCATGTGTGCACTTTGCTTGCCGGCTGGGGCCTCTGTGCTGCAAGTGCTTGAGCTCCAGGTGAGCACAGCTCGTCTCATCTAGTGAGGAACCTTAAGAAGTTTGCTTCAGCAAATTAAAACCTATCCTTCCCTAAAATTATTTGTTGTGTTAGATGCTGAGACTCTGTTGGACTGGCTGGGTGGGTACAGTCAGGATCAGGGCTTTTGTGGTTGGTCCTGAGCTTTGTGCACCTGAGCAGACAGCAGGGCTCCATCATCCTGAATGGGTGGAAGAGGGCATAGGGCTGTGAGGTGCAGGAGGGGAGATCAGAAGCAGCAAAGGAAAAATCAGGGGATGCCGATCCACCTCGGAGGTGTTTCAGTGCAAAGAAACGATTAGAGTGCTTTGGAAAACAGGTTGCTTTTTCTATTTTGAAGTGTCCAGGAAAGCAAAACAACCTTCCCTTCGCTTCAAATCCCACCTGTTTTGTTTTTTTCCTAGAAAAAAATAAATGTGAAATTCATTAGCATGTGGTGAAAGCAATGTAGCGACGTCATCTTGATTTAAAATCTGTTTTAAATCTTTACATGATGGAGCCAGAATCCTAACTGCAAATAGCCTTGCTTTTGTGGGTACGAGGCTGGCTGTCGACATTATTTGAACATCTCTATTTTTAGTTGGTCAACATCCTTTGTAACAATATTATTTGAAAAGAAAGGTGGAGGAAGAAGGAAAGAAATGGATATTATTCATGCTAGAAGCCAAATGCAGCTCGCTTTGCTCAGAGGTAGCTCTGGTGACTGGAGAGGAAAGCGAGCAGAGCTTGGTGCCCATGGGAACTGAGAGCGCTGCTAACCTCGTGCCATATCCTCCCAGCAGGTGCAGTGGCTTGTTCTGCTCTTGCTTCTTCCTGTGCTGTTTTCTGACAGTGGGAAATATTGCTAAATATTAATTGTATGATGCTTGCCCATCACTTATGTCATCCTGCTGAATGGCTGTTTAGATGCAGTATTTTCTGTAGTGCAGCCTGAGCGTTAGGCTCCTGCAGTCTCCTACTGACGGTAAAATAAGAGAGTTAAACCGGTTTCTTTCCTAGGACTTGGGATCCAAATATTGTAATCCTAGCGTTTAATAAGGGCAGCAAAGGCGATCCTGAAACATCCCCATGAACCTCATTGCTGCTGCCACTGTGCTGAATATAATGTTTTTGTTTGGGTTGCTTAGTGAAGGTCTGGTGCTAAGCAGCACTGCCTGCCTGAAGTTTTCCTCCTGCTGCTGATCTGTGTGTCTACTTGATAATTGGAAAAGCTAAAAAGTTCTTTAGAGATTTTGACGTTCAGGGAGTATCTGACTACTTGGCTTCAAAGTATGCACTGGTACGAGACGACAGATGCAGGAGGATTAAGTGAGACCGTTCTGTGTGCTTCGGCCACTTGCTCCCCACTTGCTCTTACGTGTTTGAGCCCAGGATGGACCTGTATGAGGATTTATTGACCCCTTTTCATTTGCGTTGCCAGCTTCATCCACACCCTAATATATCAGAACATTGTTGCTTCCAGGCTAGAAGGACAAGCATGCTGTAACCGGAATGTGTTAGGAGCCGAAGCTGTAACTCTGCTAGGAGTGTCATTCCTTTGCCAGTTCCAAATCTAGGCTTCACGAAATTCCCATGTGATTCTTATTTTGTGGCGGAGTTCATCTTTTATGTGCTGTGAACTACACAGCATTAGAGCTCATCAACAACGAGTACGCTCTGACCATTATTTGTTGTGGTCAGATAATTAACAATCGCCTGCTGTGCAGCACTGCCTTTTGGGTGCCGCTCAATCATCTTCTGCTGCTTTTGGTATCCGAATGATTTACTGTACTGTGATGGGAGTCTGCCACCAAAATATTATCCATTAGTTAGATTTGTATGGGCAGCATGGACATGGTGCAGAAGCCCTCGGGCAGACTGTGGAGCAGTCTCTGGTCTTTCGTGCTGTTTGAGCGTGAATTGCTTTTGGCTGTGTGCTGCTGAACCTCCCGGCTGGGAGGGCCTTCTCGAGAGCATCTTGGTTGCCTCCTCCTCTGACCTTGGGCAAGCCGGGATGGGTCTGGAAGCAAAAGCAGGAATCCTGTTTCAATGTTTCTTGGGAACCATAAGTTAAGATTGGAAACAATATACCAGAGAGAGGCAGATGTGACTGAGAAAGTTTCTGGTAATGTTTTGAGGCTGTAGTTAACTAAGGTTAATTTAATCCACTGGCCAGAAAAAACAGAGGCAGAGGCTGAAGCGCCCAGAACCCTGCTGGTAATGGCCTCTCAGCTGGACGCATCGGTTGTGCTCTTACTGCTTGTACTGCTTGCTCCAAACGTTCCCTCCCCAGGTTGGGATGGACAGAGATGCAGCAATAGACAGTCAGCAATGATCAGGCTTCACTTAAAGCCAAGCAGGCAACAAATTTACACTGAAGAGAGCCCACAAATACATGACACTTTTATCTTACTAGGTTTTATGCCTGTCTGTAGCTAGAATCCAGTTCACTAACATCAGCATAAAAAGGTTTTTCCCTTGACTTCTTCCCTGCCATTAATCCATGCGGTTGCTGAATTTGAAGCACATATTCTCTGAAATTGAGTTGTCAGTCTCCTTTCTCCTGTACATGTCCATGTAGCTTGGTAGAGGCTATGAATATGCAAAAGTGAGCCTAATTTACGGCCAGTGTGGCTGACCAGGATTAAATCAAAGCAGGACTGAGCAGAAGTTTTTACTCAACCACCCCCCACACACAGTTTGATTGTAAAAACTCAGGTTTGGTTTACTCTCTAGAGCCAGCTCTGGGTAGAATTACATTTTGAGTGCCTGATACCACGGCCTCGACTGTCAAATGAAGGCCAGCCAAATCCCAGTCATCCTGCGCCATGTGCCCTTTGGCAGGTTGATGTGTAATCTTTCTATCCGAGATGCTTATTTTGTTTCACAGTCTGCTCTCTTGTCTTTCTCCCTCCCCACCACTTTCAGATGTTTGTTGCCGAGGAGAATGTAGATTTTCGGATACACGTGGAGAACCAAACGCGAGCAAGAGACGACGTGAGCAGGAAGCAGCTCCGGCTCTATCAGCTGTACAGCAGGACAAGCGGGAAACACATCCAAGTGCTGGGCAGGAGGATCAGCGCCAAAGGAGAAGACGGAGATAAATATGGTAAGAATATTTACTGGGATCCCCCAGACTCCAGTTCAAAAGCTTTAATTCACTGTGTTGGCCTGAGAACCTCGTGGGAGAAAAATGAGAAGAGCAATAAAATGCAGAGGATCACAGGGAGAAAAAAAAACAACCTTTTCAGATTAAGAACGTGGAATTTGCTGTGTTAGAGCAGGCTGTCAGCCCAGCTCCCAGCTGCGGGCAGTTCCAACCCGTGGTACTGTAGTGCCCCTGTTTATGAGTGTATGGTGGTGCTTGAAGACAAAAATCTTTCTCTGCCTAGCAGGTGAGCATACAGCTTTCCTAGTGTTATTTATGTGATATCGAATTTGGTCACTTAGGATGTTCTTTCCTTAAGAACTGTGGCTCTGGGCTTAGTGATTTGGAAGCTGTGGTTTTGAACTGGGCTTGAGGGGGGAAGAATCCCAGTGCTTGAGTGAAGCATCCTTTCATCTTTCTAGGGGAGAGTGTTTGGTTTGAGCTGAAATTAAGCAGACTTCAGAGCTTTAAGAGTGCTTAAGTTGAATCCTGAGGCACGTAGATCCTACAGGAGCATGAATAACTTACACAGGCTGGCAGTGCGTTCAGCGATTTCCATCTTGATCTGCATACAAGCATCTTGATAGAAGTGCTGGTTGGAGACTGAACTATGAAAAAACTTCCTCATCTTTGTACACTTGGAGATGGCTTTGGCAGAGGTACTTCTGCTCGACTTGTTTTAGGCCTGATTCATGGTTGCTGGAAGAGTTTTAGGGCTGTTTTGAGAAGTGGTCCTTTTTCCCTTATGGACGCACAGTCCATAGGTGTTGGCTGTGTATGTGTGCAGATGTGCCGGCCAGCATGCACATTCACATGAGGTTTACCTTATGTGCAGCAATGGTGGAGGTGGAGATGGGGTACGATTCGTCCCAGACGGAGGGCAGGTCAAACTGTGAGAACTGTTATTCCATCAGTGGCCTTCGGAGATGATGACGTACCGTCCATGGCCATCATTTTGCCTGCTTTGGCAGGGGGTTGGACTTGATGATCTCTGGAGGTTCCTTCCAACCCCTACAGTTCTGTGATTCTGTGATCAGAGAGGCAGCTGCTGCTGTTGCAGAAATGTGTAGAGTTGTGCCACGGGAGGTGTCAGCTCAAAGGTACACGGCTGTTGTGAAATGAACCCCCAAGGCTGTCTGCAGACTCACCCCATCCCTCAGACAAAGCCCTGCCCTGCGAGTTCATCAGCGTTGTCCTTTGTCATTCCAAAATTTCCAGATAAAACAGGTGTGCAAAGTGCCACTTGGCTGCTAATTATTGTGTCATTTTATTGCATTCATTCTCTTAAGGTTTGATATGTAAACTAATCACTGTGTGTTAGCTGCTGGCGTCCCAGGAAGCGCTCTTGCCTGCAGTGACTGTCAGGTAATGTGATGCAGTTTTCTTCTCCATGAAAGAAGGCAGCATTTACAGTGGGGTGCAGCAGGGAAGTGTGCCTGTGAGCAGCTGACAAGTGCTAATTTATGTGTCAAAGCCCATCTTGTCCCCTTCATACATATACAATCATGTCTGAACAACAAATCCTAGCACAGGAGAGTGCTTGTGACCAGTGGAGAAGCTGCACAATCACAGAGCCTTACATTTCCAGTCTGAGGAGCTCTGCAGTGTGCACATCGTTGCTTGCCACCAAATCCACTCCTCTTCTGGTTGCTGGCATCCTTCTAAAAACCCGACGTGCTCTGACCGTTGAGGCCATTTGCTAACACCCCTGCCTGCTCCCTCCCCCTCTCCTACTAATAAAACTCCTTGATGTGTCAAGCTGCAAAGCCTTCCCATTTCTAGCCATGCTGAAAGGTTATGGAAATCTGTTCATCATCTTGCCTGGCACAGGAACACTTAGAGCATGATAATCGGGTAGACAGTGAGGTGGGGCATGGAGGTCCAGGATGTGACCATGCAGAGCTCCTAGCTGTGATAATGAAGGGGGGAGAGATGTCAGAGTTACTGAAGTGAGAACCATCTGTGTTACAGCCAAAACTGGATACAAAGGCAATGACACAGGATTCATTATGTGCTGGGAACCCCTCCCCCAGAGGCATTATTATGGAGTAACCTTTGATCAAGACCAGAGAGAGGCTTAAACCAGGTCTGGGGATCTGAACAGTTGTGAACTTTTGATCCAAATCTCAGTGCTGCTGGTCAGATCTGCCTCTGAAGCAGGACACCTTTCCCTCTTAGGCAGCAGATGGCTGTTTTTCCTACTGCCCTTTTTCTCTTCTTTCCTCTTTTTCCTGCCTCTAAGTTGGCACGGTGAGTCAGAGCTTAGCATTTGGGAGTGCCCGGTTCCCACTTCTTTTCTTGGCTGCAGGAGATGCAGTCTCCCACAGCTTTTCCCCTGTCTTAACCCCATCCCCACGGAAAGGCGAGATCATGGTGGAGGTGATGTGAATTGATGTTGGAAGGATTACAGAGGCTGAGTGTCAGCCCAGGGAAGGCTTTGAGAGGACGAGCAGAAGCCAATATCTGAGAAAAGGCAACAGATGTGGGAAAAGGTGCCTGTGGAGGTGGAACGTGAGCTGGCTCCAGCCCCGCGTTCTCCTGCCTACTCCTTCCTGAACCGCATTTCAAACACGGGCAGGGCTATCTCAGAACGCCTCTGCTGGGCTCCAGCTCTGCAGTCATCGGGGACAGTTGTATCCGCTCAGGCACAAGTACAGGCTGTGCAAAGAGGTGCCAAATTGGAAAGCTATGTGGTACAAGTGTTACTGAGTGTGCTTCCAGCTCAAAGACTCACTGCTGCGGGGTGTCCGGGCTGGGAGCAGGAGGCTCATCAGAGGTTAGGAGGTGGAGTGTGCAGGGGGGCAAGAAGCTGTTTTCTTGGCTTTTCAAAATGATGCTGTGTCCTTCCAAGAACTCGGTTCCATTAAAGGGAGGTAATATTAGGCAAGGGCAGCACAGCTCAGACTTGGTGTGGGAAGCAGGGCTGACTTTCTTGAGAGAGAGAGAACATGGCTGTGGTCCATAACGCGCATCATGAACGATAAGCACTAGTCAGTTTTAAGGTTGGGGAGGCAGTAACATTTTAGCACCTCTTTCCCCCCTCCTCCCATACTTTCACAACTGGTTAAAGAACAGTGTGTCCAATTGAAGAGAGGCCTTTTATTTTTTTGCACATATACAGCTTCCAAATGGCTGGCATGTGAGGGTTATTCTGCCTTTGAAGGAACGGAGAGTTGGTTAGTTTTATTGCAAGGTTTTATTGACTTCTGTAAAACTTCTCACCTCTTGGTTGAAGAGAATGCCCAGAAAAGAGGGGAAGTGACAAATCTCAGGCAGTGAATTGCTCGTTTCCAGGCAGCCATCACAAGTACAGCTCAATGACCAAGCAGCAAGAGAGCGATCTGCGGGGCCAGGAGAAATCCAGCGGAAGAAAGGCCCCTCCAATGTTTTATCTGGGCCTGCGTGTCCCACGTACGAGGAAAAATGCAACTCTGTGAGGCTTAGTTTTGTTGGCGTGATAATTCGGGTATGCGATGTTTGGTTTGCGCACTGTTCAGGGCCAAGATCTGGCCCCATATGTGGAATTATTAAATGGCAAATTAAGTCAGTTAATAGAATTAATTGAGTCGATGTAATCCTTTTAATCAGATAGATTTGGTCCCTTCTCAGATGAATTAGAATCCATTAACAGATAAGTCAATTATTGGACTAAATTAAATCTAATAATAATGCCTGCTGCTCACAGCTACACTAATTAATCTAAATACACTTACCTATCTCCCAAGGTTGTGGGTTGGTCTTTTTCTGTTTTTTTTTTTTTTTTTTTAAGGCTTAATTGATGTTCCTAAAGTGCTCTGAGATCTTTTAGATAACAGAAGGATCTATGTGAGCAAAATATTATCTCTTAACAGACTATAAACTAATTAAAAGACCGATCTATTTACAGATTGCTGTTTTACTTTAATCTCCTCGACCTATTCGGACGAGTTTGCATTGGCTCAGAAAAACAATATTCCTGCTATAAGCTTATTATTACTTTACAGGTTCCTAAGTGGCCCTTTCATTCAGAAAATGAAAGGGGGAAGGAGAAAAAACAACCATTAAAGTGCTGACAAAAAAAGAAAAGGACCTGGAACCTTTATATTCTACCTCCGATAAATGGTACAGATAGGGAAGAGAGGGATCAGTGACCTGAAACCTTAGATCCTTTCATTTATTTTCATTTCACAAAAGGCAGAAGACATTCTATCCTGTTTGTTCGCTATCTTTGAATCCGGTGCAGTTGGTGAGAGAGCTCTCTTGGTTGGGTGAAGGCATTTTTTGCCTCATTTGTATTTCGCAGCCATGTGATTTTTGTTTTAAAGTGTCTACGGTTGTCCTGAGGGGCAAAGCGCAGTGACAGACATGCGGACGGATGTGAGGGGAATTTGTGGGGTGTTTGAGCTCACCCTCAACTTACTCAATAGAGAATTGAGTTAATTTTTACTTACGGCAAGTACTTGGCTGACCATAAGGCAAGGACGTGGTATACACAGGTGGGTTATTAGTTAGCCAGTGCTGGGTCTATCCCAGTTAAAGAAATCTCTTGTAGTTTGTAAGGTGGGAGGCTTTCTCCGAGGATGTCCCATGCAAGGGACACAGCACGTAGGTTCTGTCTCCCTCCTTCCTGGCATCCTGTTGGCTCCCAGTGTTTTTAGCTGCCCATGTCCAGCGAGGTGCCCTCGAGAGCTCCCTCTGATCTCGGTGGCGTTAAGCTCAGGACTCAACAAACGCTCCCAAAACAGAAGGTTTACGGAGACGGACAAAGCATGTGTTTGCTTACAGGGCCAGAAAATCTGGGATCAGGCAGCCCAAGAAGGAAAGCAAAGTCAAGAGGTGTAGTGCATGGATGATGAAACTGGATATATCACAGGTGTTGGTGGTGCTAGCACACGCTCCATGCATGTGTGCTTTTTTGGTTGGCTTTCAAGCTCTGCAAGTTGCAGTTGGCAACTACAAGCATACAGGAGAAGCGAAGTGCTGGGGGAGGTGGGTGCCTCCATCCCACGGTCACCCTGCCTGGTGGTGTGCACACAGCCAGCTGTCCTACTGCTGCTCTAGCTGGGGCTTCTCAGAGATGCCAGTGGACAAGCCCATGGAGAGCACATTACAGCTGTCTAGACATAAGCCACGCTCCATCCCGCCAGAGATTTCATTTGTGATAGAAATGGGCTCTGTTCCATGAGGAGGTGTAATACGTGCGGAAAATATTATTATAGCAAAATAGCCTCCTTTAATTGACTCGAAATTTTGCAGGATTCCTTCCTAGGTTTGGGTAATCCTGGGCTCTCCAGAATTAATGAGCTGACATAGCACTTCTTCGGGTTTGGCAGCTTGACAGCTAATTTAGAACTCCCTAAACTCATTTCACTAATGACTCCCATTTGTTCTATCTCAAAGCCTGGAAACAAATGCAAAATACCAGCGCCATTGTCCCATCCTTAGCAAGTCATTCTTTCTCCTCAGTGTTTCTGGCACCTTAACAGCAAGCTGCCTTGGGAAAACTGATTAACCCTTTCCCTTCCTGGAATAGTTAAAATCAATTTTGATCCCCTTGGGAAGGTCAGGAAGGAAAACTGAACTCATTGTGGCTGGAAGGCACGGAATTAACCTGCGAGAAAGATGGGAGGTGTAGCCCAAGTAGTGGCTGCAGCTAGTTAAATATAGCCATATTTCCACAAACTCTGCGTTCAGAAACCTGCTTCTCGTCCCAGGAGCCAGGTATGTGCAAAGGTCCTGTCCGGCCCAGTGCAGATCAGCCAGGGAGCCTGAATGCACCGCGCTTCGCCTTGTAATTTAGTCAGCTGAGACATCAGCGTGGCTGTTTCCTATTTAAACTACGTATCGCTGCCTCCCGTCTCTTCCCATTACAGTTTTGACATGACAACAAGACAAATAATTTTTTTAAAAGACCTTTTATCTTCTCAACCATTTATTTTCACTTACTTAGCCTGAGGGCAGAGCTGACCTCAGCGTAAGCGATGATCATTCACCATGGCAGCTGTACAGTCATATGGGTCCTGGTGATTGGCCTAAGCCTGAGAAGCCTTCGCTGTCCAGCTGCTGCGTTGCGTCTCGTTTTTTCCCCCCTCTTGCCCAACATCTTGCAGGCTTTATTATTACTGTTTTTTCCCTCGGAACGTCTCCCTGTGCAGCCGGGCGGTGTGCTGGGCTGGATGCAGCCCTGTGTTGGCCGCAGGTGTGGGGAGCAGCGCGGCTTTGTGCAGCCCCGGGCACGGCGCTGGGCCGGACCTCCCAGGCTTCCCCGTGCAGTGAGGGGGCTCGGCTGCCGTCACCTTCCAGTTGACTCTGAAAGGTTCAGCAGCCACGTGAAATATGTTCTAATCATCTTATACAAACCATCTGTACATCTGAGACTTTTTTTTTAACTGCTGAGTTCTGCGTCTGTGCCAGAAAGCTCTGCTCAGGCAAAATGAGATGTTTGGAGGGGAAAAAAAGAATCCAAACGTTTTGCTCTTTGATCTGTGACAAACCTATTTCAAATAACGCGTGTTTTTTGCCCGTTTCCTAAACTTCTGTTTTTTGATAGCTGCCATCCCAAACTCCCACTGTGGCCCCGTTCCACACCTGACATTTGGCCGTCTGGTCCCTGTTTGGTGTAAGTACCTGTCGGAGCCCTTCCAGCAGAAGCTGTTGTTTGTTTTCCCTCTGACGGTTTCCCTGCTTTTGGATATTGGGATATTTTCAAGAGCCTTTGCTTGCAGGGAGAAAGGAGTCACCTCTTAGCTCTGTGTCTGAACTCCAGGCCCCCATCATCACTGACTGACGTCTGGAAAGCCTGCGCCTGCCTGTCGGTAAATATTAGGCGCTCAGACACAACGAGGAGATGTAATACAAAGGTCTGCTGATCATTTGTCATTTCTAATTTCTATGCAGAGTGGAAAGAGAGCTACAGAATGAAAAATCTTTATCTCCATGCAAGTTGTAAGAGGGTTTTTGTTAACAGTTTGTGTGTGTGTATAATCCTGTGCTGTGATTTAAGTGTTCCCATTAGAAATGCAGAATAGGAAATAGGATCCCATCTGTGAGCAATTTAAGAGGAAGTGAGACAATGGAGTCGATTGCTGCTTCAGTTTAGATAATCAATACAAATATTATTAGTATAGTGATTTATCTTCCTAGGCACTTTATGAAAATGTGAATGCCAGACCCTGAAGACAGGTCAATATGATATTATCTGTTCCTGCCTTGCCGTGATTATATTTCTCTCCCGTGAAGCTGGAGCAGCTGCTTTGCTAAATGTTCTTCTCCGTGATGAAATAACACAGAAACAAAGTTGGGGCTTCCCTTTCTTTTCCAAGATGGGAAAGAGGCACTAAGGATATTAGTGCAAAAATTACTTCCATCCAGAATTTATACACGGGGGCTGCCACATAGTTATTGGAAGATGAAGTCCTAGAGTAAGTTTGCATGATTTTAAATGTTTCTAGGCCATGAGTGTGTACACACAATGCTGAGAAAACCCCTCCTGAGTTGGTTTTAGTTGTTTTATTTTAATGTCCCTCATCAAGCATTGCAGTGTGCTTTCTGAGGTTTCTCATATCTAAGCATCAGGATAGTCGTGAATTCAAGTTGATTCTTGGAACGCAATTAAAAGTACCCGGAGAATAGGCAAGTTAGCATTTCTGAAAGGCTTTTAAAATTGCTTTTACTTTGGGAAGGGGAGGAACCTTGTGAGAAACATCAACTTGTAGAAATTTTTGTCTTCATCTGTATAACTGTGTGTTGTCAATTGGATGGTGAGACTTGTCCTTCATAAGAAATGTTTGGAGGAGAGAAAAAACGTCAATAACTTCAATGAGAACACACCTAATTAAAGAGAGGATGATGAATGAAACCTCGGAGTGTGATGAGCACAATTCTGCTTGAAGATAACACGTACCTTGCTAGGGTACCGTTTGGGAGACCTAAAAGCAGCAGCTTACTTTGCCAGAAGCATAATATCAGCGGTGGTGGCTGAGTTCCTCAGCTGGGGCATGCCTACTGCTGCAGCCTGCCCAGGTAAGGTGCTGGGGTGCTCAGGCCAGAGCCTCCAGGCAGCAGAGAAGGAAAAACCTTGGCTCTCATGCACAACAATGCAGCACAAATTTCATCCTTAACATCCTTGGGCATCCCTCCCTCATCTCCAGCATGAAAGCTGCAGCACACCTTGTGGATTTGCCGTAAGGATGATGGCATTACTACTGGAGAGGTGCTGAAGAGATGGTGGTAAGAGGGACCAGTAGCCTGGTTCGAACTGGTTACTTGGTGTTTTCAGGTGCAATGAGGACATTCTTGTTTTCAGGTTTGGGTTTCTTCAGGAAAGGTGTTGGGCTTTATAAAAACTAAGGCACTTTAATTGCTCAGATTTTACCTCGGCTCTTTCACAAACCAGATAGTTAGGAATTTCCGCCGTAGCGAGGTGGAGCACAGCAAACATTCGCCATGCCAGTAGCATTGCGTGACCGTCTGGAAGAGCAGGGAAGGGCCCTGTCCCCTGCGAGCCTGCACAGAGCCTCGGGCTCGGCAGAAAGGTGAAAAATATGAAGCTCTGAAGAGGAGAAATTGCTGATGCATGACGCTTGGAAATCTGGAAGAGTCCGAAAAGGGAGCTGAAAATACCCCCCAAAAATGACTATCTGTGGCTTGAACGAAATAGTGTCCGATCAGCATTCAGAAACCGCTGAATTCAGACCGTTCCAATACTGGCATTTTCCAGACTGCCTGCCAGTGGGATGCAGAGGAGAAAACGTGTAGAGCGTCTGCGGTCTCCTCAGCTCTTGCAAGACGGGGAAGGAGAGCTGGAAGCAAAGGGAATGAGAAGGCCCTTTAAAAGAACCCTCTTTTTTTATTATTGTGAGGAAGAGAGGAGTGTTGGGGTTGGAGGGTGATGGTCGCATGGCTGCGCTGGGTGAGCATCTTTCTTAATGAGCCGTGCCAGCAATGAGTAGTCCATGCTTTTGTCCCTACTGAATTTTAAGTGTTTTCAGAATGCCCATAAGAGACAATTCAGGCTTTTATAGTGACATAGAAGCTGAGAGCTTCTAAACGTCTCCTGAGCTTTGTGTCTCCGATGTTGTAGTCCCCTTAGTGCCTCTCTTTTGCTTATGCTGCCTGGAGTGACTGAGTTTGAAGCATCGCTTGGTAGTGCTCAAATTTATTTTACCCTCATATCTGAGATCTGAAATGACTGCCTGCAAGACTTCTCTTTGCATCTGCAGCTGCCAAAAAAGGCGCCTTTCTAACCAAAGCAATGAGAGCAAATCCTGCCGTCTTCTGCAGCCCAGCCTTCTTGTAACAGTAGTGAGTGTTGGGTCCTCTCCAACAAGCAGCTTCCCTGCAATCACAACTGGATGGCAGCTGTGCTGGCTGGAAGGATCTGCCCCGGGTAGTGTGGTGTAGAGGAGGCCTCGTCCTCTGGCGCTGCTCCGCTGCTTCTGTTCTCCATCAAAGAACTGCGCTCATGCAATGGAGGAGGAGTGGATGTTGCACCTGGACGGCACTGATGCAAGCTGAAATGTGTCATGGTTGATGCTGGAGCATATGGTAGATGACATGCACTTGGGATGCAGACTTTCACGCTGGTGTGGCTGGCGTGGTTCAGCTTATACCCACTGTTCTCAAGTGCTTTGTTAAGAAAAGTCAGGAGAGGAAGCAGACAAACAGATACGGAGCGGGAGTTCCAGCAGCAGATCACCTGCAGGCACTGAAGCGCTGAAGTATCTGTGGTACGGAGAAGCAGCATGGAAGAGCGAAGTATCGAGTGGCATATAAACACCAGCTAAGTCTAAAAAGTGGAAAAGTAACATCTAAATGGCTTCAGTGCTTGGCCAGGGATGGTCATGATGCCCTCACTGTGTCTGTGGCTCCTCCTAGGTGGGATAGAGGTGAGGAGCATCCTTACCACAAAAACCCTGTTACTAGCAAAGTTCTGGGTTCCTGGTTTCGAATCACGCATTGTGTCAAGGCAGTGGATGATCTCAGCTGCTGAAAGATGGTCTTATCGGTGATGTTGTCTCAGGTTCCAGGAGCTAAACATCTTGCCTTCTAACTTTAGTATAAATCCTAAGCAAAATCTCTGCTGCTGTGTGGTGCTGGAGGGGTCACAGAGTTGGATCTCTGTTGCAGCCGAGGCCTAGTTTCATTCTTGCCTGCGGTCACGAAACTCCACTGACTTCAGCAGAGCTGTTCCTGAAGCTCCCCCTGAGACTGAAAGGAGATTAAGATCCCAGCAGTGCCTCCCGTTCCTCTTGTGTCTTGCACCTTTGTTAAGACCTTGCATTTCAAACCATTTTAGCCAGTGGGAGGCAAATCAAAGCTGTTAGGTTTTAGCCGGTGACAATAGTACGGTGCTGCATGGCCAGCCCAGCCCCTTGTCTTTGTGGGACATTTGATCAGCAGTGATTCTTGCCTTTATTTCATTTGCTTCTGCATCTGCATTCCTGACTCTTTTTTCAAGTTGAATTTTTAACTGGTGGCTTGTTAGGAGCAAATAGACCAAAGGATATTGACTTTACACCTACTAATTTGGGGGTGCTAACAAGTAAACATAAAAGCTGGATGATCACTGGTAAATTGATCCACCTGGGAGGACTGGAGGAGGGGAGCTGAAAAGCATAGCAAAGAAACTGCAGTTTAGTTTCTAGCTGGAAACCTTGTCTGTTCTTGCAAAGAGAATGAGTTTGTGTGAACATTTGATGGTCACAATTGCAGTAACCCACTTTGTGCTTTGCCAGGGTTTTCTGGTGCTGGAACTATTAAACCTGTGTGGGCATAAGAAGGAGCTAAGATCCTAATTAAAGGATGCTGAATGTGTTTACTTAGAAATGAAGTGCCCTTTACAGCACTGGTGGAACAAAGCTTTCTTCCTGCAGCATATGTGTGTGCAGCTCAGTGGATGAGTCAGGATCCATGTAGCTGTGGGGCTGGCGAGCTGTGTGCGTGCAGCAGGCAGAAACAAATCTTGTAAGGCATATAATAGCTCTAAAATACCTAGAATAGATACTGACAAGAACAAAAGTCAGCGGTGTGGGAGTACACCTGACATCAGTTCTCCAGCTGCAGCATGGAGGCACACAGTGAGGGGAGAGATGTGTGCTAGGGGTAAACCTCAACCTCCAGAGTGACAAACTGGAGGTAGCAGGAGCTGTGCGGATGGGGGTTGTCGATTTAGAGTGGATATTAATACCTTTCTGATGCCCATTAAGCAAATCTGAATCAGCGCAGCTCCAGGTGCTTTGGCTGGAGGGTTTGTGGGCCCAGTCATGGCATAGCCATGGGCAGTTTCACTGCTGCTGGATCTCAAGGCAGCTGCAGATGCGCCTGTCCCTCTGGCAGAATAATCGTGCATTCCTTAATTCAAGACAAGGATGTCAGCTTTCTTGGGAAGAGCGACCTACTGCAGGGGAGCTGAGCACAGCTGAGGAATGATGGATCCTAACCCCGATGGTCCTGCTCTGGGCAGCGGGCTGAGCCAGGTGACCTCCAGCAGTCCTTTCCAGCCTGTGTTGTTTTGTGATGTGGTGCGTGTCTTTCAGCACTCAGACCTGGCATTTAAAGTTGTCAGTGATCAGTTGCTTTGGAGGCAGTGGTTCCCTGGATGCAGTGGGATCCTTAGGAAGTGTCTGGTGGTGGCCTGTCTCTCCCTTTCCTCCTTGTGATTTTGTATTGAAATTTTAAAGGATTTGTAGTCTAAAAAATTAGATGTGGGCAAAATTTCCAGTACTGCCATGCTAGTCCTTCTGGCCATTCCCTCAGTTTGGAGTGACTAGCATTTGTCAAGGCAACACCTCTCTGTACACGGGCATCATCTGTAGTTTGTTCAGAGGTCTGCACTGTGTAGTGGAGGGCATGCTTTGGGCCCAATAACCAATATGTGTTATCCTTTCTCCTTTCTGAGCATTAAACCAGTTTACTGTGTACTTTGAATGGAGGGGAAAGGCAGAGGAGGAGATCTCTAGGCCTGCACCTCTGCAGATTGCTCCCCAGGCTCCAGACCTGAGTGTCCAGCCCTGCATACCCGCTTCCAGGCTTCCTTTCACCAAGCCCCGCTCTGTGGTTGTGACTTTCAGCCCCAGCCCTGCTCCTCCGTGTCTGACCTGGCTGAAACCAATATCAGCCTCTCAGCAGGAGGAATCTGAGGAAACGTTGCAAATTTCAGCTCCTGGGGCTAAATTGTTGTGCTCTTTAACAGCAAACTGTGTTGAACTAATTGACAACCAGCTTTAAACATACCCTGATCAAGCAAATGCATTGATTTATTTTTTCCTCTCTTACCAAGCGTTAAGCAGCTTCCAGCTTGGTTTCCTCCCCGAGAGTTGGATAACTCATCTATTGTGTAGTAAAACTGATGGCGGTTTTGACCTCCATACAATCCTTTCAGTGTGCTGAGGGAGGAAGGAGCTTCTTAGGCTTGTGTGACTGTTTGACCACTTAAAACAAAACAAAACAAAACAAAAAAGCCCAACCCCAAACCACACACAACAACAAAAGATGATCCATTTTCTCTGGATGTCTTTGAAAGAAGCTCAGTTTAGAGACAGACTGGAGAGAAAAGCTATTGATTTTGTTTGACCTCCAAACAGACTGCGGTCAGTATATTTTCCCTGTTGGAAGCGGCTCAGGGCTCTGAATTTCAGTGTCAGTGTTTGTATTCTGAAGTGCACTGGAGCTTTTGCAGCTTCTTCAATAAAAAGCGAGCTTGAAGGAGAGGTAGACATGTATTTCCCTCTGGATCTGCCTCTCTTTTTCTCCCCTATATAGCTCGGTTGTGTTGCTGATTAAGCGTTCACCATTCCTCCTCACTGACGTGCTGCAGGTTAGTGGCTCAGGCTAGGACTGCAAGCAGCAGTTCTGTGATCCCATCTTGCTTTTTGCCCTGCAGAGCCAGGTCCTTTGCCCGCCTGCACCCGTTGCTCAGTGTTAGGAGAGGTGCTCGATTTTAGGTGCTGGATTTTGGGTGCTGGCACGAACTGTGCTGCTGCAGCCTTGGTTTGTTCCTCCAGCTGAACTTTCCAGGACCATCTGCTGGGTCTTCAGCATTTTTCTCTTTCCTCACTTTTTTTTTTTACCCTTCCCTGTACACAATGATAAACCTCCTAAAAAATGCCATCTCATCTTACACTCCTTATACCAAGTTTTACGTAGGAAAACTTTCTTGATTTGCACTTGGACTCCTGCAGTGGAACCAGGTGTTCTGCCCGGTGACCAAATGCAGTGATTGCTCTGTTTGCTGCAAGCTGGTGTCGTTAAATGTTCTTGTGAAAAGGCTTGTGGCAGCTGCTGTGTCCTTTCTGTGGCAGTTGCCTATCTAGGAGTGAATCCGAGGGTGGAAGGAAGGACGTTTGGGACGTGTTAAGGACACCAGGCGTGTCATTGTCAGGTGTCAAATGAACTTCTTGGAGCTCCTTTGAGATGAGCAGTGCCAGTCAGCATCCCTCCATGCCGAGGTGTTGATTGCGTTATCTGCTCGTAATTTAACAAGAACGCCTTTCATTATTGTGTATTTGGTTTGTGTGTTTCCGCCTGCTTTGTGGCAAATTCAGCAGTTAGCCACCAGTTAGCACATCAAAGGGCAGCGATAACCGGGGAAGTTTAATTGAGCTGCGGGCAGAGGTGGGTGATGCTGGATGCCCACTGCTGGGCTCTCTTGGCTCTGATAGTACTTGCTTGGTTTCTAGCTCAAATGGATGGACATTCCTAACATCATGTATAGAAAAATGGTTGGCCCTCATTGGCTCTGCCAGCCTTCTGTGTGTTCCTGAGTGTGTCTTAGGTCAGGGTGAGGGTGCAGACGGGCGAGATCCTGTCTTGTAACTGCCTGGAGTGTATGTGGTCTG
Source organism: Pavo muticus (assembly GCA_016647715.1). Classification (NCBI taxonomy): domain Eukaryota; kingdom Metazoa; phylum Chordata; class Aves; order Galliformes; family Phasianidae; genus Pavo; species Pavo muticus. Next base: position 331,543 of record JACDJE010000145.1, read on the forward strand.
CTGGCAGGGACACAACACCAGTGTCCAACTGTAGTGCTCATTTTCCCAGAGCCATGGCCCATGGCTGTACAGTAGTGACTGCTGGAATACTTCTGTGTAGCCCGTTGCCAGGTCAGTCTGAGGATGCAGTCCATGCTGTGTGTGTAACCCCAGTGACTCCCAGAGCAGGACTTCAGGGCTCCCCAGAACTTCTTGCCATCTTCAACCCAAACCCCCCTCTCCTTACATCTGAATTTACACGAACCCTTTGCAGTGGCTTGGCAAACACTGCTGAGGGCGGCGAGGGACAGAAGTGGAGCTGTTAAACCTCTGCACAAACATGAAGGAAAGGAGCTGACGGGGGGATAAGGCCAGGCCACTGACGTGCCCCCAGCTCAGGTGGCTGCGAGCTGCCCAGCACTCACCCAGTGTCTGCGGTCCTGGGTGGCAGTGACAGCACACGGTGTTGGGATCGCAGCTAATCACCGGGAAAGCAGCACGGCGAGATGCTAATGTGTTGTGATGGCTTTTGTAGGCATTTTCCAGCACGCTGCGGTGATGGAGCAGAAAGATGACGATGTCTTTTTAATGATCTAAATGAAAAATGAAGCACGCGTAGAAAAGCTGAGATGTCCTTGTGTTCTAAGTGACTGTAATCTGTTTCTGATAGCAGGGTACCAAAATAGCCCTTTGATTCTCAGAGGTAATTGTACCTCTTAATTAGCTGAAGGAAAAAAAAACACTGCCTGAGATCTTGCTATATAAATTATAATTAGCCCCTTGGCACTGGAAGTTGAGATTTCCTGCCCCCGAGCACAAATGCAGAACGCATTAGCAGCACTTAGCGTCAGGCACTCTCGCCCACCGCAGAGGGGTCAGCTCGCTCCCCAGTGAATGCCGCTGGCATCCAGGAGGAAAATGGCCGGGACACCGCGGACACCCGAGGGGAAGCACTAAATGCACCATTTGGAGATGTTTGACCTGCTTCTTTTCTCAGAGCTGCAAATGCCACAGCAGGAAGGACAACACAGACAAACCCGGTGGGGAGATGCGAGCGAGGAGAGGGCCGTTCCCGGCAAGCGTTTTTGTTCATCGACATGGCTGGGTGGTTCGCCTGGAGAATGGCTCCGGGGGCTCCTGCTTCACACACCTCGGGTGAAGTAATTGTCTGTTGCCAGACACACTCGGCTGTGCCTGTTGTATGCAGAACGCACCAGCCACGGGCGACTGACCACCCACTGTTATCATTCACCAGCATCCTGCTTTTTTGTCTCCTTTTCAATTTATGTCTCTCTGGGGATGAATTTTAACTCTTCCCACTAGAGGTGGACCCGAAGCGGAGCGCCAGATCGGGAGCCGGAGGGTGAGGGTGAGCACCATGGTTGTGCTGGGTCGGCTGGAGGCTGCTTGCACTGCGGCTGTGCCTGCTCTGTGCCCTGCCTGCCCTGTGCCTGCCTGCCCTGATGCACGGACGGTCTGTTCGTTTCACGCTTTGCTCTGGCCCTCCTTGGGAAGGGCTGTGCCCTGTGGGGCCTGGGTTAGGGGCTGTCTACTGCCCCTGCCAGGAGCTGGCACCAAAGCTCCTTTCCTCAGGTCAGCCGGATCCTTGGCTCCTTCTTGGCCTGCAGATGGAGAAACTACTCTCTTCCACCATGTGTCACCCAGAGTGACTGCACTGTGGAGTGGGCTGTAAGGTTTTTGGGCAGGCTGTCTGTGGTAGTGTGGCACATCCTTGGGCTCCCACACACCAGTGGCTCTGACAGGGAGGAGTATCACGGTCCCCAGCAGCATCCCTGAGCTCAGTGGATGGCAGCAGCCATGGGGCTGCGCTGACAGGTTTCTCGGGTGGCCTTGTCCTGCCATGACAGAGGTGAAGGGCAGCTCCACTCCTTGGTGTGGCTGTAGAGCTGAAGACGTGGCCATCAGGGCTACCTTTAAATACTGCGGCTCCACTACTTATAAATAAAGAGGAATTTTCCTTCTGCATCCTTCATTCTCCTTTAAGACTGTAGGAGAGGACTTGAGAGGAGAGTAACGAGGTGTCCGGCTGGGGAGGAGCAATGCAGGCATGGGGTAGGAGTGCTGGAAGGAGGGTTTTTCCTTTGCATTTTTCCTTTGAAAATGTGAAGTTTTTTAAAGTGAATGATGTGCTGATTGAAGAGTTGGCCAAAGAGTCCTCCAAACTAAACAAGCTGTGTTTGTCTGTGCTAGGACAGGTGTCTGCTGGACACCTAGAGCAGCAGCATGCCATGTGCCTCCAGCATTTCACCCACTGTGCTGAGGGACCGACCCCTGCACAGACCTGTGGGGTCCCTCTGGGATGGGGAGGGGGCAGAGGGATCCCCTGTTGCAGGCAGAATAGGAATGTGCGTGCACTGGGTGAAGGACGAGGTCACGTTCAAGCTCAGCTGCATGCAGTGAGGCTTTCTGCAACATGGTGGTATTACACAAGTGATAAATCAGGGCAGAATTTGGACTTTCATTAAAAGATCCTACAGGCATCCAGATGAGCTGAGCCTAAACTGAAACATTTGGGAAACGCTGAGAAACTTTGGGTTGTAAATATGGGACTGAATCTGAGCTTTGCAGATGATGTGTGTCTCTAGGTAAATTGAAACTGGGATAAGCAACAGTGATATGTATTTTACTCTATCTACGTTGGTTCTTTAAATCCAGAATAGCAACAAATAAGCTGCTAGAGATATTGCTTCTTTTCTGCTCTTGTTTGTAATGCCGCAGATGAGGACTGGCTTAGTTCTGTACTTGATTTACTCCTTATATTACAGTTCAGCTTGGAATCTCCTTTTACAAATCCAAACGCTCATGCTTTGAATGTGGAATTATATTTGAGCTTTTTAAAGTACATTTATTATACATAAAACTAATTTTACAGTTCTGACAGGTCTTATTTAAATGCCCAATGCCAGATGCCTTTTGTCCCGGGGGACTCTAGAAAGAAAAAAAAGAAAGCCAACAAAAAAATCAACTTTTCAAACTTTTCATGCAGTGAAAAATGCAGCAGGAGACAGGTAAATAGTCTCACCTGTGCTGTGCCTTACCCTATGCTGTGAGTAATACTTAAGGAAAAATATGTTTCCAGAAATAGATACATGAAACTAAAGGTGTTAAAGGCAGGATTAACGGGTTATCTGATTTTTGCTACTTCTGTTGCTGCCACTCTGAGAATAGCTGGAAGAACTGTGCTATTTCTGGTGGGAGAGACCTTTAAAGGGGCTGATAGAGAGGACCTCCTCTGAGGTATGTCATCCAAAGGCTCTCTTTGGCTGTGGTTGGTTCCAGATGGATGTGTCTCCATGAAAAGGAGGGAAGGGCTCTGTAGCTGGCTGGTCCTTGTCCTCCTGTCAGCCTTTACTGAAAATTAATTAGAGTCATCTGAGAATGATGACTGTGTGCTTCATCTCATAGAGCATTACATGGCGAAAGCGAGCGGCAGCAGCACGAGCATTAAAAAGTCAGTGTGTTTCTTTGAAACTGAATTCACATCCATTTGTAACAGAGACTCCCATTTAAAACCATATAACACAGAGGAATTTCCCCAGTGTGCCAGAGCATTTTTGCTGGTAGATTGTGCTGCTACCTCTGCTCCTCTGGGTTCCAGAGCCACAAGAATCCCACTGAAAATACCGTAGCATCGTGCAACTTTATTTTGAACATGTTTTTCACTTGTTGGAAGAAGGGAAAGTTACAGTGAGCCCCTTTGAGAAATTGCACAAACATGCTTATATTCCCATCCATAAAATTAATTGTCATCATTTCAACTCAGCACAGAATAATAAAACCCGCAATGTACACAGAGAACATTACATATTTCTGCGCCAGGCACGGCTGATAATGTTAATTCAAATAACTCTGCAAATGCCTTCTGCTTTTCTTCTTGTTGGCCCCAGTTTGGAGTACTCACAAACACAACAGCGGGACCTGGATGGGGCTCGCATCTGGAGTACGTGCAGCCATCATGGTGTTGGCACAAGGGAGAGATTTATGCGTTTGGGAGTCCTCGGTAAGAGGATATGGTGGTGCTAACATCACACCTACTTCATCGCTGAGGATGAGCAGCCAACCACCAGGCTGCCCAGGCTAGATGGATGAGTGCTTCAGGGTAAATATGGGCTGTCCTACACTTCTGGCCACAAGTAAAGGAACTTTGAAGAAGCAAGAGTACATGGGGTTCCCATCGTTGTCGTTCTCTGCTTATTGTTATTTTTGTGTACATGGGTGTTTTTTTTGGGTTCGGCTGAGACTGGGAACAAGAGAGTCAAAATAACTTCAGCAGAGTTTGTTCTTGTGGTAATTCTAACCCTCTGCGGGACGGGGAAGGTTCACGTTATTTCCAGACCCAGGAGACTCCAGTGCTTTGGATGCATTTCAGCTGCACGCTCAGGGCCAGGTTCTGAGGTCCTTGTCTGTTGGTCTTTACTATGTCAGTAGGAGTTTATTCAAATGAGAATGATCAAAGACATCAGGGTTTGGCCCTTTATTTTCATTTTAGGTGCTTTTTCAAGCATAACAGAGCTTCTGAACTTTTTGAGGCTCATCCTTCACTAATTCCAGACTCAGAGCCTGGCAGCTTTTCAAGCAGTTTTCCTGCATCTGTAGAAATACTGTCCACTTGAGCTGTGTTTGGAGACAGCAAGACACCCTGGTGAGATAGAGGAATTTCTGTGCTAACATTTTAAACGTTTCTCTTTCCAGGCCTACATCTTAGTCATTGCAAGCTCGCAGGTGGTAAAGTTCAGTTCAGAATTTGTTCGCTGCCACTCCCCGCCCAGATGTTTTTAAAGCACACAACCTATTGCCTCCAGTTTTACTGAATCTTGTCTAAATAAGCTTATTCACCATAGCTAAAGCTACTGCCAAAGTATTTTTAGTCTCTTATGTTAGGTTCTGCATGAAACATCTGCGAGAGGCCAGACCTGATTCTCCATTGCTTCGTGCTTTTCTCTCATATCTACAAATGGGCACAGATGGCTCTGTGTGTAATACTAACCCTAACCCAAATCCCTGCCTGAATAGTGCAGACGTGGGCCAGCAGCATGATCCTTATGATCTTAACGTTGTCCTCAGATGGTTTTTTTAATTTTTATTTATTTTTTTAATTTATTTAAGTTGGGTAAAACCTTTAAGACTTAAGTTGGTATTTATTCCGGTCTTACGTCAGCTACACTATCAAATAATTTTCATGTATGTGGACTGATTACAGACCTCAGAGTTCAGTGAATTTTCATTTAAGCTTCTCCCAAGATGAATATTATTGCTAATGGAGTTAGCTTACAGGGATCGTTTCTGAAAGCTTTGTCATCCCTCAGTGACCCAAATGGGCAATCCTGAAAGGAGTACTTGTTTGGTTTAGATTCTTGTTCTTTTACCCTTGGTATTGCTGTTCTGGCAGAAGCAGTAACCTCCTCTAGAGCTGTGAACTCGCTTGAGAGGATCCCTGGGGTGCTTGGGGAGCACCAGTGGCTCCCAGTAATTCCTTGTGCATCTCTTGTTGGCCGCTGATGAACAGGCAGGGGACTTTTTGGGTGGGCATTCCTGAAGGTGAAACCATTGCCACGGTTCAGCAGGCTTAAAGAGCAGATGGTTCATCAGTGTGAGAGTGAAGAATGGTGTAGAACCCGAATATCTTTAGGAGCTGGCTGTCTCTGCCTGTGCACCCTCAGGGCCAGGTGGGCATGGCAGTGTGCCGTGCCTACATAGCTGTCCTGGGCTGGGGGCTCAGGATGGCGTGGCTGGCACCAGTGTGGACGTTTCTGCACATCTTGGCCTCACGTCATGTTGACGTGCCCACTGAATGCTGAGCAGATAGCTCAGGGTCCTGGAGATGAGACAGGACATCCTTTTGCTGCTGGATGGTTGTGTGCAATGAGAATGCCTGAAGGCATTTCTGGGAGCCTGAAGCCCTTATCTGCCAGTTCAGAGGTAAAAATCCCAGGAAGCTGCTCTAGCATGCTGGGAAGGGGATTTGTTTCCCTGCTGCTGAGATCCTGCGCTTTGCTCTGGCTCCTGGAGCCCTTTAGGTGAGTAGAGAGCCCTGGGGAGAGTGGGAGATCACAGCGGAGCTCACACCTCCCTGCCCAAAGCCATGCTTCCATTGCTTTGGCCATGCAGCCGCATGCAGAGACCAGACCCTGCAGCTCTGCATGGTCTGTATTGGCACTCAGGGGCTTCCGACATGTGCAAGGTCCTTTGTGTGGAAGTATTTGCAGGATCAGGTTGCTGCAGTGTAAGTGCCTTTGAGGTCTTTGCTGCGTTATAGATTTTCTTCTGATGTCTCCCGTGCAAATATTTAACCTGTCTGGTTCCTGAGAGCTCTGAGTCCTGGCGTGTGCTGCTATGAAAAGGGTTGGATCATCTCTGCAGTCTTTGCTTTGTTCACATGCTCTCCTCCGCAGGCCTGAAGGGATGCATGGGATGTAGTGCTGTGCTGATGCCCCCAGGGTTTATTTGCCTGAGGTCTTGTCCTTCTTGACTGAGCAAGAGAGTGTGGCTGTCCTTGCAAACCTGGGTGCTTGAAAGTGTTCAGAAATACCTGGAGTGTGGGCCTTGGAGCCGCTGTTACCCCACCTCGCAGCGACCAGGCCATGTGTGGTGTGACATGCACAGCCTGTGTTCACTCAGGACAGACCAGGTGAGCTAATGGTGCTGCTGGGTGGGTCGGAGTCCTGCCCTGCCAGCACCAGCCTCACCCATTTCAGTGGTTACTCCTGCTTTGCACCTGAATCGGCTCTTGCTCTTCAAAACGGCACCGTTTGGAGGAACGTACAAATGAGAAAATAAAAATTACAGATGCAGCGTAGATTCCTTCGCTGTCAACAGCCTGCGGGCCCAGTTAGACCCTGCAGACTTTACATAATTTTGGCGTTATTCCCTCTTATTACGTCATGAATATAAAGTGGAGACAGGGTCATTTTCTCCGATGTTGTGGTCACATAAAGGATTCTCTTAGGGGCAGGCAGCGTTTTGAACAAGATTCAACTATTTGAAGCAGGGATGTGCAGAAGAGCCTGCCCACGGCTGGGGTTCTCCCTGCAAGCACAGCCCTTCAAGAATGAGTCTTATTCTCTCAGAGGAAGAACAGGTCTGCTGTGCTCACAGCCAGAGCTTCTTCAGAAACATCTGTGGGTCATCCAGTCCTTCTGCGCCTTCACTGCATTTCCCCTTTACTGCTGCTTTGCACTCGGCTGGCACCTAGGAGTTTGTGATAAATACCATTAAGACCTTATGCTTTTCAGGTACCTTTTTCTTCTGTCCTTCCTTGTGCTTTTCTGGCTCCCGTCCTCGCACTTCCAGGAAATATTTCAAAGATAATTTGGCATATTTTCTGCCACCTTCACATATCTTCCTGGCTTCATGTTTTTTTAGCTGGAAGATAGCTTTTCAACATATAGATGGAATCCTTTTCACCTAGACATGTGAGGAATTCCAGTCTCTTCCAGTGGGAGTTTTCAGGAAGGTTTAGGTTAAATGGGCCAATAAGGCAAAATCATGTAGCAGAAGATCTTACCCTCTAAAGACATCTTTTCTCTTTCTCTCTCTCTCTTTTTATTTTTATTTTTCTGGAAAATGTATCAGACTATCTAGCTGTCAAAGAATTCAAACAATAATAGCTGATCTGAAGGCTGGAGTGCAGAGCTTTTGAAAATAAAGATTGTAATCTCTCTGCAGAGCACCCGGGGACGGATGAGGCTGGAGGCGCTGTGTGCTGGGGGCTCGGGGAGGCTCACTGCCACCGAGGGCCCACCTAAAGTTCCCGTGTGTTCTTCAGGGCTGGGATTCACCCTGACTCATTTTAGTTGTCCGGGCATGATGTCCAGCATCACTGTTAGGGCTCCTGAGAGAATTCAGGGAGAGATGGGCAAATCATAGATGCCTGGTTTAAAAAGGAGAATCTGTAGGGTGGAAACCAGCTGGGTTATGAACCCTACCCCAAGGCCAGACTGATCTCTCTAGTGGGAAAGGAAGAGAAGGAGCCCTAAAAATAAGAACATGTTCTCAGCATCTTACGACTCAGCTTTTCCAGGAGTTGGTACCTCTGGGCTGCCTTAGTCCATGCTTCAGCAGCCAGGATTGCAGCAGGGAGCAGACAGCATCTGCTGAGCCTCTGCTCCCTCTGCCTGGACATCAGGGGCTGCTGAGCAGGGCCGTGTGGGTGCCTATATGTGTGTCAATGATGCTGTAGGTGTTTGTCCATCACTGCTGCTTGGTGTGAGTGGTGGCACTCTGCTGGGGGGGGGATGGTGCTGGCGTAACCTCTGCCGCCCATGGGGAAGGTGAGTTCCATTTAGCTCTAAACTATAATGTTCTTTTATTAGATCTTTAAACTTTATTTAAATTCTTTATTTAAAAAGGGGGAGGAAGGTATCATATTTTAATTAGCAGCGGTGTCAAAGGAGACCTAGATTAATTATTTGAAATCACTCCATCCAGATGGTTTTAATTTTCACAGCAGGGAACCGGCATCTTTTTAAGGTGATATTTTTCAAATTAAAATCAGCTTGGATATTACTCATACTGGCTGCAGTGTGAGGGGGCGGGGGGAAGCAAGGCGCGTGCCCCGTGTTTGTTCATCTGAGCCTGGGCACGCGCGGTGTCAGCCCGCGTTGGCTGTGTGCGGGTTGCTGGCCATCTGGCAGCCTGCAGCTCGAGCTCCGGTGGGGAAGTGGAGCATTTTATTGACCTTTATATCTCCTTTGGCTGGATAAAGCCCGTATCTGATATTCAGGGTTGTTCTTAGCAGTTCTAGTAGCAGCGCTGAGGCTTGGATGGATGGGGTTGCCTTGTGGCTTAGACGTGGCATTCCCAGAGCAGGGGTTAGCAGAAGGTGGGCAGGCAGTGTGGGTGAGCTTGTGTCCTGTTTTTGCCTGAGTGCAAGCTGCCGAGCCCTGGCTGGTGTTTGGCGGCCCTGTTTATGTCACTGGATGGATTTGACATGGAGATCTGCAGGCAGCTCCTTGTAGCTCTGGGTATTGACCACAGTTCTTGGCCAGTGCTTGGCATCTCACGTCAGGTTCCTTAGCTTTCAGGCTGCTGCTTTCCCCTCTCGCACTGACTGTTAGTTTCTGTCCCTTCCTCATAGAATCACCAAGGTTGGAAAAGACCTCCAAGACCATCCAGTCCAACCATCCACCAACGACCAATATTTCCCCACTAAACCATGTCCCTTAGTACAAGACTACCTTTCACAGTTACTTCTTTAGAGATAGTCATACTCTTGGCTATTCCCTGATCCGTTCCTATGGCACTGCATCCTAGCAGCCTCCCTGAGCATTTTGAAGTGTGGCCTTCTCCAAGGTACATGCCATTTAGCTCAGTGAAGACCTGGTTTTGATCTGTGACATGCTCTGCGATCCTGGATTTGTTCAGCTTTGTATCCCTACAGTGATGGAATATTTCTGGCCATGTGGCCTTCCTGCCTGAAGTGCGGGTGAGCACTGGTTTGATTCCACCTGGACATGTGCTGAGACAAAGCACGCGGCATGCAGCTGCTGCTGGCAGTCAGGTAACCATCCTCCAACCATGGCACCTGCCTGAAAGACATAGATAAATGTCCTTATTTATGTGTTTGCAAGCTGTGTACTGATATAATACAGGCATTATCCCACTTGGTGTCAGAAAGAAGTACAGAAACATATTCTTTAAATATCCCCCGTGATAAAGATTTAATGAATATATCTAAATAAATGTAAACAGTAACTGGCAAACCCTGAACTTGCATGTGTGACTGGGCTGAAAAGGGAGAACTCCGTTTAGGGCCCTCGTGAGTTAAAGGTGTGTGATATTTGCACTGCTGCAGAAGCCAAAAGCTGACTTTACAAGTGGGAAAAATATTAATGTGTTTAAATGAAACAAACTCCTATTTCTATCCCAACGGTAAATCCTTAACGGTGAACATATTTGCTCTTAGAGGGTTTTAAAGTTTGAAATATGAATGCCAAAAAGAATGTGACTTTTTGCAGCACAGATCAAACATTCTTCAGAGTTTGGCAAAAGCTGTGTTTCTACGGTAAGACTCAGCTCTTACAAACGTGAGAATTTCCAGAGCAGGAGCGTGGATTTGCACTTGCTGACACTTACACATTCTTGCATTGTGTTTCCACCATGTCTACTTTCTCCCCTGCATATCGGAGATGGAGCTGAACCAAAATGTCCAGTCTGCATGTTCCTGCCTCTCCGGGGAAATTCTTGGAATCTGAACCTCGAGCATGACTGGAATTTGAGTTTAGATCAGAGTCAGAATGGAACGCTGAATTTGAGCGTGTATAGGTTTTAGTGATGATGATAGCGTGCTATACATCTGAGTGACAGCTTGACCCGCTTCTGCAAATCAAATTGCATCAGGGCAGGTGGTATATACAGATGGAGCAGAAATCTAGCCCCTGCCATGGCTCCTGGAAATGCTGCAAAGCAGTATTTGGCCTTAATAACAGACATGCAAAACACAATGAGAATGGCCATATTTCTCCCAGATTGGCATGGAGTTGCAGCCTCAGCAGAGCTGTATTGCCACAAAGCAATCAGTGACCTCCTGGAAAGACATCTTGACACACTCAGGACTTCTGAAGTGTGGATATTTATCATACAGAACACAAACAGCACCGAACTTCTCCCCCACTAGCTGTCATGATCACCAAGAGCCTGTGCCTGGGGTGCCTCTGTGAAGTGTTTGGGGGCTGCTGACTGTGGGGAAAGGAATCTCATTCTGGTTGTGCTAATCTTGGATCTTGCATGAGAAAGAAATCCACTTTCTTACCTCCTGCAGTGTGGAGGGCTGCTTCTAGCATCACATTCCTGATGGGGTAGCAAGGGCATACAGAGCGTATGTGTGTGCCTGTTCTGTGCTAAAGTGGCATTAAATCCGAAGCGTCTGACATGGAGACGTGTCAGATTGGCACCTCTAACCAAGTCTGAAGCTCAGCCCGTGGGTGGTTCTGAGGGTTGTTCCCTTGTAGAGCATCCAAGCGTGGTGTGGTTCAAGTGGAGGCAATGGGACAACGCACTGGTGAGCTCTGCACACACTGACTTAACATGACCACACTGGTAAATGCTTTTTTTTCTTCTTCCTTTACAAGCCCAGCTTCTAGTGGAAACAGACACTTTTGGCAGTCAAGTCCGGATCAAAGGGAAGGAGACAGACTTCTACCTTTGCATGAACAGGAAAGGCAAGCTAGTGGGGAAGGTAAGTGTTTCCTATTAATTCTTTTTTAACATGAGTGTTACCTTTAGCAGCCTCCTCAAAGCTGCAGTGATGTGTATGTGCTTTGCCTGTCAGCCTCAAATGAAAAGCAGGACTGAGCAAATGTGGCATTTAAAGGCGGTATGTCCCTTCACCAGGCCTCCCCCATGTCCTTAAAACCAGCTCTGCAGCCATCCACTGGGATTCTGCGGTGATGTTTTGGATGCATATGGGTTTACGCTTTACAGTTGGGTAAATTGACTAAAGATGTCAATTCTGCATCACAGCGTTATGGAATGTGGTCCATATAACTTCATGGCTTGATTGAATCCTGTCTGACTTTGGAGTGAAATTAGAAAAAGGGGAAAACAAGAATGTGCTAGGAAGGTTAGCAACATAGTGCTGGTTTCAATGGTGAGGCAGGTTATAGCATGGCAAAGCTAATACTGAAATCAGAACATCTTATTGGAACTAGGCCTCGTGGTTCTAGCATTGCAGGAATATTTTATTACATTGGATCCCTGCACAATGGAAGCATGTTGGAAATTACAGCATATTTACCCATGTAGCTTAACTTCTTTGCTGAAGTCATATTTTCGTGCATTAACTTGTTTTTGTAGCTTAGGCAGTTCTGAACTGCTGGCGAGGCTGGCAGCTCGCTAACGGGGCAGGAGGTGCTTCAAAGCTAAGACATGGCCAAACACCCCAAAAGGTCCCTCCTCCACTGCTGCACTGTGCGCTGCCAGGAATTAAAATCTGGCATCTCTGTGGCTGTGAAAAAGGGAAGCTGAGTTTCGTTTTGAGTCAACAAAGGCAGAACAGTGAAAGCCACACTCCCAAACAGAAACCAGAAACCAATTGCTCTGATGAAACATTATTTACATTTGTGGTCCCAAGAGTGACACTTGTGGGACAAGTGCCTTCCCCCAGAGGATCGTTCCTGCCACTTTTATTTTCCTCACGAGCACTACAGATGCTTCTTTAGAGACTGAGCCCAGATCTTTCAGAGGCAGCACTAGCAGTGGCACCCTGCCTAACCCGCTGGAGATCTGCTTTTGTGAAGCAGGGAGCATCCAGGATGCTGCGGAGACTTGGAAATAGGACGTGCTCCAGGAGGATTGGACCAAAGCAGCCATTTCTCTCTGCTTCCTGCATCTCTGCAGTGTAACTGCCTGCTCTGAATGAGACACCACTGCTTGACCTTGTTCCAGTGATATGACAAGGGGAATGGTTTTAAACTGAGACAGGGGAGGTTTAGGTTGGATATTAGGAGGAAGTTTTTCACCCAGAGGGTGGTGACGCACTGGAACAGGTTGCTCAAGGAGGCTGTGGATGCCCCATCCCTGGAGGCATTCAAGGCCAGGCTGGATGTGGCTCTGGGCAGCCTGGTCTGGTGGTTGGCAACCCTGCACATAGCAGGGAGGTTTGAAACTAGATGGTCATTGTGGTCCTTTTCAACCCAGGCCATTCTATGATTCTCTGAGCTTGGACAAAGAAGTTTGTTTTTTACCTGGATGTGGATGTATTGGGATGCACACAGATGCTTTTGAAAATTGCACCGAACATAAACCTGGGCATTAATTTTTTACACCTTAGTTTTCTGTCCAAATGTGGTAATACCATTTTTTCCCTTGTCTTAGAAGTGTTATAAGGATAAATACGTTATTATCTATGATGTGCTGATAGCACAGTAATGGAGACCTTATAAGCATCCTAGTTATATGGGGATAAAGTAAGCATGAAATCTTACCGTTTTCTGTAACAGACTTTACCCTAGCGTGGGTCACTGTTGGTACACATTGCCACCCACATCCTTTCCTGGTATGTGCTGAGTGTCCAGAAGCATCCTGGCAGAGTCGGAGGCTGTTTTTCACAATGTATAGTATATTTTGGCAACCTCAGTTGCCCATTGGGCAAGAAGGCAGGACATTTCTTTAGCTTGTCACCTTTCATGCGGCGTAAAGCTTTTGTTTTTTTCTCGGTGTGCTTTTTATAACGTGAAGTTGGCAAACAGTTTGTTATAAAAAAAAATAAATCTATTCTTGTAAATACGCCATCTGAGCCTTCCCACCCCAGACTGCTGACAAGTTCATAAAGCAGCCGACCTGAGCAGGAGGGGGTACCGAGCGTTGCGCTTGGAAGGAAAATGTTCCAGACGCATTGCCTGTATTAACAGCTTCTCATGAGCAAAAAAGAAAATAATAGCATGTCTTCTTGATACCAAAGAGTGTGGTTTTAATTAGTATCATAGTTTCAGCTCTTTTTGCGGCAGGAGTTTGGGGGAATGCTTTTTAGACCGAATGCTCTAAACAGCGAGTAAACCCCAAGGATAACATTAGATAAAAGTTACGCCTCGGCTTACACAAATATTTAAGTTCAGTCTGGGGGTGGAGGAGAATGAAACCCATAAACTGATTGTTTCACGGTTGCCCCGCTATGTTCATTTGGCAGAGGAGGAGCCCTGGGATGAAATCGGTTCTTTTTCTCTGCTCATTTCCTATTGCCTTACACTGCATAATCCCTGACAATACCAGCATATGCCATCTGGCTTTGTTCTCCTTCACAGTCAGCATTTTTTGGATCCCCCCCAGTTGAAAACCTGCTTTGAATTTAGTCCTTTTCCATAATCACCTACAAAGGGCATTACGAATGGGAGCAGGTTGTTGTTGTTCTCAGATGGAACTTGGGACAAATGTGAGCGCCCCCCAAAGCGGGCTCGCTCCCCACCTGACTGCATTGCAGGCAAGCAGATTCATCCATCAGATTTAGAAGTGCAGCCTTTGGCTTTTTTGTTTACTTATGGGCACCCATGCCAGCTTTTCTGAGTGGAGGCCATCTGATGGAGTTTTCTCAAGAGCCACAAACGTGTTGTCTTGCTTGTTTGTTACCACATGTGTGTTCACAGCCACTGTTGGCCAAAGGGCTTGGAGGTGATGAGGGCAGGCTTTGGATGCTATTTATTGTCATGGCATGCAACATGAGAGGCCACCAGTGCTCCTACACACAGCTTGTGAAACCTGGAGCAGGGCAGGGGTGTGCAGAGAGTGACTTTTCTGTTAAAGATGACCTGTTGCATGGGAAGACAAATTGGATTGTGTTTCTCAGTTGATTCTTGGTGTTATAAAGGGCTGAGAAAGATTCCTTTTATTTATGACTGTATTTTTTTTTTTACCTGTGCGTTTTTGGTGTCTCTATTTTAGCACATGTAGAAATATTAGATTCTTTTGTATGTATGAGTTCGTAGCAGAAGGCATGCAGTGACTTTTCGCTTGGAGAGAGGAACTCAATATATGCGATAATTCAGTGTTGGAGAGAAGAGTTAAAGGTCTTTGTGGAGGAGCTCGGAGTTTCTAGCTGTAATTCTCTTGGTGAGCCCTTCTCTGTTTTTCCTTCCTGCCCCAGCTTCTGTTACCTCATGCATTAAGGATAATAATGTCATTAAGGTGGGGACTTGATGCTTTTCAGAGCTAAGTCTTTTAAAGCAAGAATTAGCAGACCAGGATGTGAGCAGGTGGCCCTTAATTAGCTTGGCCACCTCTAACTGCTCTAGCTGTGCTGCCCTTAGAGCAGATTGGTGCTATCTAGAATTGCAGGTCTTTGCAGAGATTTCCTCTCCCTGTTCCTTCCCAATCCTCTCATCAGAGAGTGTTTGAAGAGGTCAGGGGTCTGTTTGAAGCTCAAAGTGGATCTGTCGGCACAGGTGCAAGGTTACCAAAGCCCTGCCCCTTCCTTTAGGTGCTGCCCTGATTTCCTCATGTAACACACAGACTTTGGGGATGTGTCTTCTGGAAGATGGCAGAGCAGACCCTGAGTTATTGCAGGAGTCAGTATCATGTGACAGTGCTTAGTCTGAAGGATATCTGAGAATGGAACCCAAAATGGCCCAAATTTGCCTCAGGTACCTTCTGATCCCATAGGGAGAGCTGGCAGGGAATTTCCCCTGGTTCTCTCAGCATGAAGTCACACTGTGTGGTCTGCATGGGCATTGCTCTCTCAATTATAATGGGAGGGAAGGAAATAGGCCTGGTTTTCTGGTGACCAAGGCTGGGGGAGGATGAACCTCGGCTTGCTGCGGAGCAGGAGAGCAGGAGGAGAGGCAGAGCGTGGTGAGGGAGCCGTGTTTGTCAGAGCAGTGTGTAGAAGCAGCGAAGGTAATGACTGGAAGGAGTCCAAAAGATTTGAGAAGAATGGGGAAAGAGCTAAGCATGTCTTAGATTTGATCCAGAAATTTCTTCAGAAGATGCTCCAAGCAATCCCACTGATGTTCTTCCATGGTTTACCTTAGCTGGGCTCTGTCTTTTCCAGATCCAACAGCAATATTGTTCCTTGCTCTTTGTTGGTTACGTTTTGAGAACAGCTCCGTGTCTCAGCGCTTTGAGCCGCCTGGTAAACTCTCCCAGGAAGGAGAAGAAGGTGGTGGGTGCTGGAGCTCACGGGGGGACGGGCCCTGAGTGCAGAGCCATAGGGACAGCACGGCCACTTGTCAGCTGGGTGCTGCCCTTCCACGTCACACAGCCATCATCCAGCTACTGCGAGTCCTTGTTCTGGGGCAGGATGTGGTTATGAAGAAAACGCCAGAAATAGGCACAGGGATAGACAAAAGAGGGGCTTTCACAAGTATCCTTCCCTGCCAGTTCATTCTGATGAAGGGAAAGTGGAGGGTGGTTGTGAAAAGCATGAGAAAACCTACTGCTTTTTTTCCTAGATGACTGCGATGACTGAGTCTTTCTGGTTGGTGGTTTCCTCAACCCAACACTCAGATAGAAAAGCGCCCTGCATGCCAGATTTGAAACCAGATGGGAGCAGGAATCCTGCTAGTTTGGATCCTTAGCTCTGTGCTCAGGCTTGGCTCTGTCCCACTGCCCTCCACAAAGCCTTGGCATTCAGAGCAGTGGGGCTACTGCCTGTGTGAGGAGTGATTCTGGCTCCAGGTTCTGGTTCTGTTCTATGACCATAGGGAGAAGACATTTAGAGCTCTGCAGAAGGTGAGAACTGTGGACTTGTGTCCCCAGAAGCCTCTCCTCATTTATATCACTTAGGTGCCTGCAAAGAATTCAAGCCAAAGTTTATGAGATGCTATAAAATGGGCAGTTTCCCACTCAAACCGCATGCTGACGTGCACAATCTCTGTTTGGGTTTTCTTTAAAGATCTTCAGTGACCCCATATACGAACATTCTCAGAAAATCGTTATAATACCTATGCATTACTTTGGCAAGAGCAATTTAATGAGTTTGGTTTTGTTTCTGCTTTCCTTCTGTTTAATATGATCAGTGGGAAAGACCTGTTCATGGAAAGGCAGGAACTCCCTGGCTGCTCGGGGTGACTGGAGCGCTGTGTCAGCTTGCAGACAGCTAACTCGGGTGCTTTGGGGACAAGCCTGCTGTTGCTGTGTCCATAGCCCTGAAACCCTCCTGGCACTCACAGAGCACAGAGGAGCACTGCTGAGTTGTGATGTGGCTGTGCCAGGAGCTGGAGGTGACGCAGCTCTGCTGGCTGCACTGGTACTGCTCCCACCATAACCTGTACCAGAAGTGTAAGATCTTCTCTGGTGTGACAACTGCTTTCCAAGCCAATGTATTTCTTAACGTTACCAGAAAGTTGCTTATACCATATGGCAAGACTCTGTATTTTTGCAGGACAACAAACAAATTGTTGCTAGATGCCAGACTGCTCTGGCAGAGCTTTATCAGTGATTCCTGCCAGCAGTAGCCTTGAGGGGATAGTAATGATTTGGGGTTGTTTACATTGCAGCTTTAAAATAGGGGTTTTCTTGAAGCATGTGTGTGTTTAGTCAGGAAAGTTGGCTAAAAAAGCTCTGACAGCATCAAAGAGTGAAGGCGCTTGTTAGGGCCTATGCATGCAGACTTGGCCCTTTGTAATACCCCAACCCTACAGGAGCTTGGGGTGGCTCTCTGGGAGCCAGTCTATGTAGGACACGAGTCTTACCTGGGTGGGTATACTGGGTGGATTAGTGTGTCTGGATCAACATTCTTCGTTTTGCAGCAGGACGTTTCTGTAAAGCCAGGGTCTGCACAGCCTGGGAACAAAGGCAGCCAGGGAAGGGAGCAGAGCCTGGTGGGTGCCTTGCCTGAGGATGCTCTGCATAGGGCTGGGCCGTGGCTCACCCAGTGCTGTCCCAATAGCCCTGAGCACTGCGAGGCCAAGCTCAGCACGGGCTGGAGCTGCGGGGCACCCAGCCTTCTGCTTTTAGGCTTCCTATAGGCAGGGGCTTTAGTTTGGAAGCCTGATGGCATAGATGAGGTGTTTGCACTCCTCAGTGTGTGTGTCCAAACCCTGCGTTTTGGATTTGGGGCAGTACTCTGCATTTTGCACAGTTTTGATGCTTATCCAGGATTTTTCACAGAGTTGCATAGCGTTCAGGTTGCTTGACAGAAGGGCTTGTAAAACCTAATGATTTCTGGGACAGAATGCTGAACTTGCATCAAAAACAAAACCAGAAACAGAGGAGTGTTAGGTTTAACAGCACGTGTTTTGCGGATCTCTTTGTGACATGTTCAGTCATAAACTATCCTGACTTGGCATCTCACTTCAGAACCAAACTTGACATGCCTTTTGCTGGATCTCACTCCAATCCCATTTTGGACTGCAGTCTGGTTCTCCACGTAGCGTGGAATCGGTCCTTTTTACAAATGAACTGTTCCCAGGCTTTTGCTGCCCTTTGAGTTTGTTTTAGTTTTAGTCATCTAAATAAACACCCCAATGGAACCTGGAACCAAGCAACCTCCAACAACTCAGAGTACGGACCTGACCCGAAAGCAACCTCAAGTGCCCCAAAACCTCAACTCAGCGCTCCAGGACTACAAAGGCCTAAAACTGATGAGATGACAAAGCCAGTTTTCTTTCAGCTGGGTGAGTGATTAGTCTTCTGCATTTGCCTAATCAGACTTTTTTTTTCTGCAACCAATGGAAAAAATCTTGATTTTTTGTACCGAAAACTTAAAAGCTGACATTCTTGTAAAATTAAAAGCAGAAGTGGAAGCTGAAATCACCCTCCTCTGTTCTCAGCCCCCAAATGTCATGAGGCTTTTGGTAATACTGCAGCCTTTCTCAGCTGCTCGTTTTCCATTGCTGGGCAAGCAGAAGCATCGCATCCAAACTTCTGTGAATGCTGATAGTGTTTGCATCTGGTAATTCACTTGTAATTTCACATCTCTACAGTGCTGGAAATGTGTCAGAAGGGCTTTGCATAGAGGGGTTGGTAGTCATCATGGCAGGGACGTTGTTATACAGTTTCAGGCTGTGTGGACACACAATGATTATTCTGTCGTGTTATTTGTATAGGTTTAATGTGTAAAAAGCTGGCCGGACCCCATCATGCACCTTCCCTGACAGGCTGTGAAGATTCCTCCTGTCTGTTGTGAAGCTGTAGGAGGGTTGGAATGGGCACATTGCGTTTGCATACCTGGCACAAAGGAACCACAATGGTACAACTCTTGTCCTTGAGCAGCGTGGCTCAGGGCAGACAGCAAATGCTGAGCGCTACCTGGCATTTCCAGGAATCCCTGCTGAGAATGGCACAGCCCTGTAATGATTCCCAAAAGCCATTTATGGTTGAGCCCAGTGAAACTACTTTCCAGTGTTTATTGCGCTGAGGCTGCCTTGGCACAAAAGCAAATGGACGTAGATGCTCAGTGGTTCCTTCAAAAGTGGTCGGGGTTTGTATGCGTTACCTGGACCTTTGCAGCATTTATGTTTGCTGTTAGCAATGGGCCTTGTCCTGGGTCTGTGCTTTTGGCAGGTTGTTTACAGCAGCACACTACTTAAAAGTTTCTCTGGAGGTGGAAAAAAGGGGGGAAAATGACGTGAATGCGGGGAATGAATCTGTGGAAGGAGTTTAGATGTTCTGGGACGCTGTGGGACAGCAGGCGGCAGATCTTGGTGCTGTGGGGAGAGTAGAGGCTGTTTTGAAGCTCCATGTATTCAGAAGAGGGAGAGGGCTTTTATGGATGCTGATGAATACTGAACAGCCGTGGAGGTTGGGAAGGTGGGACAGACTGCAGGGAGGATGGGGACGGATGGGAGATTCTGGAGGTGTTGGAGCTGACCACCAAAGGTAGAGAAGATGGAAGAAGCTTGCTTATATAGAGAAGGATCCTTTATTTCATGAATGGTGAAAAACTGCATCAGTTCTTAATAGAGCATGGCCTCGGGCTGTGTTTGTATATGCATGCTTGGATGCCCATGCTCTGAAGGCTGTTTGAGCCAGGGGGCTGTGGTGTCTGTGGCACTGCATGGAGGGGGCTTTGTGTCTTCCCTTTGCTGCCTGGTCATCAGAGATTTCGAAGCTCTGGGTGCTGAGTATACATTTTTACCTGCACGGTCTGATGGATTTAGGTCACAGATTATGAAATCCGTGAGGTTATGAAGTATGTTTAAGCATGTACAATGCTGCTGGGATTGGATTCAGGCTTAGCTGCTTTACCAGGCAGCGCGTTTGTATTTTTTCGTTGTGTATCTAGCATCTTAAAAGAGTAATGTGAATATTTAAGGTCTGTGCTAAGACCTTCTGTGTTACCTTCAGGTAATGCATTCTCTACACACCTCTGCTGGAGACCGATCCTCCCAGGCTAGCCAAAGACAGGAGGTTTAGCTTCAGCCAAACTAGCGTTAGAGGAGCACCGTGACATTTGCTGTGTCCTGCAAGCAGAGCTGCCCTGGGTGGCACTGGGAAGTCCGGGATGGGGCTGGTGCTCAGTTCATCACTGCACAGGTCAGGCCATGTGGTCAAGGGCCCTCAGAGTCACCTGCCAGGCATGTGTCTACATCTCTTGTTAACTGAGCCTCCTCAGTACAGCCAACTACTTTAAATCAAGTATTTGCTCAAAAACAAAGCAAAAGGTTTGGTCTCTTTTGTCAGCCACTCTTCTTTTTGTTTGAAAAACACGTGTTTTCATGACACTGGTTTTATGCTAAGGAGTCCCATTTATGTGTCTGGTCACCTGAGAACTGTGTAATAAGTTTCCAGTTTTCTTGTGATTCCTCCTTAGCAAACTTCAGTTTTCCTTTGGATGTTCATAAGGACCACCAGTTCTCTTTCCGAAAGTGGTGCTTTGCAAAGTCAGGGTTTGCACTGCAGAGCAGGCTTGTAAGATTGGCTTCTGAAGCTTGTTCTTATCCTGTGGCTGAAAGCTGTATATCCCCTCCCAGGGAAGAAATGCCATCTTCTTGAAAGCTGCGTGATAATTTAATTTAATCCTTTTTGTGTTCAAGGAGCAAGTGTCACCATAAAGCTGCTAACATCCTGTCCCTTGAGTTTCTTGATGATTGCAGCTGTGTGTCACTTCGGAGTATTGCAGTTCCCTAGGGTTAAACATTAATTACAATTATTGAGAGGGGATGATCATCCCTGAGCCCCGCTCTTGCCTCATTCGCCCTCTTTAGTTGGAGGGGGCATGCTGCGTGCGTCTGGTGCAGATGCTTGCATCAAATTGAATTTATTTGCTTACAGAAAAGTATTAATTACTTATAGAAAGGTATTAGGTTTTCCTAAAGAAGGACAAGCCTTTAAAGCCCTGCATTTGTTGTTTACAAAAGGAGATGTCATTAGCAGGCTGGAGCAATTCTCGATGATTTATGGGTAGCACTTGATTTGATCATGGGCTTCTCTTTTTTCTCAGTTATATAAGTTGATGTGGAGAGAACTGACGCCATCCTGCAGATAATCAATGACCATTCTTGGTCCTAAACTCCACTGGTTCAAGCTTGTCTCAGGGAAATTGATGTCACTACCAGAATGTCAGCTGAGGAGACTGTGCTTGTGTCAAACGATAACCTAAAAGAGCCAATGCGTATGTTTGTTTAATAAATGGAAATGTAGGATCTACCAGATCTGCTAAAGGTCAGCAGTGTTCTGGTCCCGTGTTCTTGCTCCAGTTATTGTCTAGACCTGATGTTTTAAAGTGTTTAAAAGTTTTTCTGTAGTGCCACAAGTCCACACCTAATGAATGTAAGCCTACACAAAATATGCTGCTGTTTTTAGGTACCTTTTGTAAGCTCAGAACTAAACGTCTCAGTGGAGGCTGAAAATGACTGCAGAGGCTGGGAGAGCAGAGCAAAGCCCAGCAGTCTAAGTGTATCAACAAATCTTCGTAGGGATGGGTAGCAGTACCTTCCCAGCCTGTCCTTCAGTTAGCAACGAGAAGCAGAACACCCACCCCACACATGCAAGACTGTGCACATTTTTGCATGCTTTCTGGAGTGCCTGGTGCCTATAGACAGGTGTGTGCAAAAATGGGCTATTCTGGTGTAATGGGCTCTGCTAGCTTCTGAAGGCAGAAGTACCTTCTCTTCGGAGAATCCCCACTGCATAGATTTTGCATCACTTCCCCTGCTTTCTGAATGCACTTAGATGTCTTGTATACATAATTAACCTCTCTGCTGCTCTGGCAGACACTTTTATTGAACTGCCCATCATGGCTCCTAAGTATTTTCCTCGGAGGATTGGGCAGGTTCAGAGGGCAGAGAGCTGGAGGAAGCGTGCAGGAGGCTGAGTAACTCTTGGCAGTTATAGATGCAGCTTCCCTGATTTACAGCCTGGGCTGGGAGCAAGAATGTGCATTTGGGTCAAGAGGTGTCTCTGTGGTCAGCAGGCCTGGCCATAAATCCTGGGTGCTGAGCATCAGGATGCGTATGACAGATCTGTCCTGATAATGCCTATAAAGTGCATGAGCGTGGCTGGGCCTGGCTTTCAGTGGCCTCAGCACTCAGATTGGCTGTGATGCGAGGGGTGGTTTCCCCTACAGCAGTGATGGAGCCATGTATGCCTGCTGCTGCACCTGCGTAGCTTGTCCCACTCCCTGACCTACCTTTAGAAGGTGTGTATGGACGCGGAGAGGTGCAATTGCTAAAAGCTGCTATTTTAGCATGGCCCTGCCTTACCTTCCTCCACTCAGGCTTTTCTAATCCACGCCAAGTGAGTCTGGAGGCTCTGAGTGTTACGCATCTGTTTGGCTTGGAGCTGGGATGGTGCAAAAGCACCGAAGTAACGTGTTTCCTGAGATCACACTCTGCTGTGTTCATGCTGTGTGCACAGCTCCGCTGTCTTACAGGGGGTATCGGGGATGCTGGGTGCCTTTGGTCCTCACCTGGGGATGGCTCTTTGTGGCTCCTTGGGACTGCTGAGCCACACATCTCTTGAAAACTTAAGCATTGCATGCTGTCATCGCTCTGAAATGTAGAAAACAAAGGGCAGGATTTCTTCTGTAGAGTGCAGTGTGTGAATATAACAGTGCCAGCATTAGAGGGAAATTCTCAGCAGTCCTTTGAAATAATTGTTGTGCTCTGCGGGGGCACCTCTCACCTGGGGGTGGTGTGAGAACCCAGCAAGGCGCTTGGGAAAAGCCTGGCTGTGTGCAGAGGAGGAGGGAGGGATGCAGAAAGGGCCCATTTTCGGGGCTTTTCCTTGCAGAATGCTGGGTGCATATGCCATTTGGAAGCCTTAGGCAAGGGGGTTATCCCGATCTCCGTTGTAAGGCTGAGTCTTGCCCAGCAGGCGCTCCCGGGCCGTACCAGAGGTGCTCCACACGGTTTGTTGTTTGTTCCTAACCGCAGCCCATCACCGTGCATTTGGTCACCGCAGCCTTATCCAAGAGCTCCTGATGTCAGCGTGGCTTGGAGGGGAGGGGAAGCGCTTGAACATAAGCTTAGCTAACAGCAGCTTAACACAGCATTACTGGCGGGGCTTAATTTGTGCCCTGATCTTTGCAAACAGAGAAACCTTTCAGCTGTGGAGGCATCTCTCCCCGTGCAGCGTCGTTATCCGCGCAGTTTGTGCAAGCTTATTGTTGCTGTAAAAGCCGAGGAAGTTTGGATTTGCCGGTGCCCACTGAGCAAGATTTGTGAAGCATAAATGAGAAAACCTGCGCCGGCCTCCCTTTCCCATAAAAAGCTGCTCAGGTGGCTTAGTGCTGAGGGCTAATGGGGAGGAGGAGGAGGCGGCTGTGCACCTGCTAGTGCTTTGGCTGGGGCTGGTGGCAGAGCTGCCGCGAGGTCCCCCCAGCAGCAAGCTGTTAGTGGCAGCGGTGCCACAACAACAAAGGGCCCTTTGATCTTTCCATTTGGAGAACTTAAAACAAGAAAGCAAAACTACAATAAGACCAAGTTGGGTCATAAAAAGGAAAGCGGGGAGAAGGAGCACCAAAGCGTGCCGGAGTGTAATTGCAGAAGCAGCAAATGCTTTGGCACTTAATTCTGCTTTAGTGTCAGTTCAGCGTTTCGTGTTCAGTACTGGAGAGACAGTCGCCAAATGCTCTGCACAAACAATCCAGCACTCCTCGGTATGTTTGTGGTACTTAGAGAGACCAAGAGGTGCCTTGGCTCAAAGGCACCTCCCTGAGCTCTGCTGCCTTCCGCTGCCCGTGGGCTGCAAGTCCAGGTTTTATGAGCAGTTCCATGGCAGAGATGTCCCTTCCTGGCTCTGGGGTGACTGCTGCTGCTCAAGCCTTATGTGGTACAGGGGTTGTAGTTGCTGCAGCTTTCTGCCTCGGTGCTGGCAATGCCCCCATACATCCCGAGCTGCTCGCAGCAGTCAGTCACCGGCGTGCTCTGCTGAAGCCTCTGCTGCCCTGCCTGCCTTGCTGCCCTTCCGCTCACTTCTTTGCAGGCCTGGGTGATGCTTGAGAGCTGTCTGCAGAAGGTGGATTTCAGGTTGGGTATTTTATAGGTTCGTCACAAGGCTGGCTAACAGCTGCAGTATCTAACAGCTACTAGGGATGAATTAAAAAAAAAGAAAAGTTCTGAATGGTTTCTCTGGCAAGAATAGAGGTCTCAGGGAAGCCATTTCTCTTCTCTTTCCGGCGCTGAGTGTGGGTGTTGGTGCCAGACTGAGGTTCTGTCCCGCAGCCCTTCCTGCTGCACTCTATGGTCGTAGCCAGCTCCTGGAGGCAGCAGGCAGACCTGCTGGCTGAGAGTGGGGAAGGGCTGCTGCACACCACTCTGCTTTCAGAGCCAAAAGAAGGAAAACATCATAAGCCATTACTGTATTGGGCTTTTCTCTTTAAAACTTAATTTACTTGCCTAATTGCCTGCAGCCTCAGCTCCCCCCAGCTGCAGAGGTGGATGAGACAGAGCGCTGAGCTCCCGCTGCTGAGCACACACTGCTGTTGGCTGGGAGGTGTTTGGTGACTGTGGATGTGCTCCTTGTGAAGGTGAAGCTTTTATGTGTGCCACCAAAAGCCGACACTCCTAGGATGTGCTGGACCAGCTCAGCCTGCATCTGCTTTCCTCAGCCCCTGTCCCGTGCCTGTGGGCTGTAGAACAGGAGCATCCCTGGTGCTGCTGAGGTCTGTGTCTTCCCAGAGCAGGGTCCCAGCCAGAGCTTTGCAGGTGGGCTTCCTCTCCCTGCGCTTTCCCTGTGTGCATCCCTCATGCCAGCTGTGCTCCTTGGGGCTGCCAGGGCAGCAGGGCTGTGAGCCCTCCCGCAGTGCTCAGCAGCTCCCGCCCGGCTCCCAGCCCCTCTCCTGTTTATCTTAAAGAAGCAGTTCAAACCAGAAAGTTCTGAGTTTTGAAGGCTGACTGCTCTGTGAGGTGCATCCTGACTGCTAAATATGCACGAAATGCACCTGGCAGCATCTCCCTGCTGACATAGCAGGAGTGGATGCAACCCCATATTGGTGGCAGATGTGTCATCGGGGCTCCAGAGAAGGGCAGGCAGTCTGCTTTTTACCTGGTATCTTCTGAAAGCCCCTGGCGCTTGGCAAAAGCCATCTCCCTTTTCCATCCATCTCTGCAGATGGATGCAGAGCAGAACAGAGGGGATAGGGAGACAGACCCAGAGAGTGAGCGTTCTGCAGCTGTTTGAGCAGGGACGTGGTGAAATGATGGGTACCTGAAGGTGACAAGAAATACTGAGAGCCCTTGTAAATTGTTTCTTGCCCTAATTGTGGGTCCAGCTCTCCATGGTGTAGGTAACGTGTGTGAGTGATTTATGTGCTATTGGGGATTATAACAGATGCTGTAAAATTGTCTTGTAAGTATCTGAAAATCATTTGTCTGTCTCAGGCGTGCCTTAGCACGTATAGGAATGCTCTGTTTGGGGAAGAGCGAGCTCCTTATCCTCATTTATCTCCAAGTACTTGTAAATGTTGCTGTAATTTCATGTTATCAAATCATTTAGCTCTTCCTCTTCCAAAACGAAATTATTTTATCTCATGCACTTTGTTTACTTCACATTAGCCCTGAGGTTGGCCTCGAGTTGCACCTTGTTATTCCTACACCTCCCGTCTCTGTCTTAGGCACTGCTGGCAAATTTGAAGGCATAAGTAAATACTTTTTTGTTATGGATAGAATAACTTCCCCCTCCTACACACACGTTTTCCTTTAATTCCAGTCTTCGTTTTCCATGAGAAACTGACATTGCAGGGCAAGCGGAAACCTCCCAGATTGCATGAAAACGCCTCAATTCTCCTAGCAACAAGGTCAGGGCTCAACGCCAGGGCCTTTCTGTGAGCGCGGGGAAACGGTCGCTCCAATTACCTGCTGCCCTGCAGTACAGATTTGGTCGCTTCATCAGCACCTGGGCTTGGGTGGATTTGAAAGCCAGCCATGGTATTGTTTAAAAGTTCTCCATTCATTGGTGAAAGGTTTGTAGTGGGCTGAGCCCTGAGAAACCCGGGGCTGGTTTTATGGCTTCGCATTGAAACCTGGTGGAACCCTGTGGTGTCAACTGATTTCCTCTTCCCCACTCATGTGGCTTTGATCAAACCCAGGACTCGGAGAATGACCCCCCCAGGACCTGAAACCCTGCGCTTCGCCCACCTCTGCCATTCATTAAAGCGTTTTCAGGCTTTGCATTGTAGATGATAAAATTCGGACCTTTGTGCCTGGCGCGGGGTGAAGCTTGCCAGTTATATGGCCGAGCTCAGCCCCGCTGGGTGTGCAGCCCAGGTCAGCTGTTTGCACAGAAGGAAGTCATCCAGCGCCTCCTCTCACACCTTCTGCCTGGTACTGCCCTGATCTGTTGTGTGCTCTTAATGAGACCGACTTGTGGTAATGAAGCCCCTTCAGCAGGATGGTGCTTTAATGGCTTTCGGGTTGGTGTACCCCAGGCTGTGGCAGTGCCTGTTGGGAACAGCCCGAGCATCCAGCCCCACTGCAGCCCAGTGGGCTCCTCACCCCCATGCCTGCAGCTGTGGTGCTGTGCTGCTCAGCGCTGCCTCGGTGTCCCCGCAGATGTGATGGAGACATGGCCAAAGGAGCTGATACTGCTGTGTTTGTGCAGGAAGGGGAGAGTTTGATTGCCAGCATGGGCTTGCAGTTCCCAAAAACCCAAATGTGACTTCACTGGGGAGCTGGATTGGACTGATGCCATGCTGGAAATCTTTCCTTTGGCTGTGCTAAGTGTTAGATCAAGTCCTGTCAGAAACACTGTAGTGTAGTCTGTTTCACTGTCCAGAGCCTGTGAAACACCCAGGGCTGAGATGGCATCCTGGGCTGGATGAGCCTATATAAGCTACTTGTTGTCTTCTGATGCCCAAACCCAAGTGCTGCTCAATGCTTTCGGTGCAGCACCGCTAGATCAACAGTTAAAGGACAAAACGTATTTTCAGGTGGAAGATTATAGATGAAAAGAATTTCCTCTATGCTGAATGACTCAAACACGCTACCGGGTGAAGCTGCAACTCCTCGCAGTGCTGCAGGTGCTGTAGAGTATGGAGTCCTGAAAGCACCCTGGGATCAATGCACGGTCCCACTTGGCACCCAGGCCTGGCTCTGGCAGGGACTCTCCATGCTGAGCCAAACCCTTCCTGCCAAAGTCTCAGACCAGTGAGTGCTTTGAGTCTGGGTGCTGTCACATTGGCTGTGGCAGTGACAGGGAGGTGGCTTGCACCGCACCGTGTCTGAGCAGCAGTCCTGCTGGGACAGGCATTTTGCCTAGGGGTGCTCAAGGAACAGGAGGTCTGACCTCCAGTTCTACATCTAACCCTGGCTCCCTCTGCAAAGAGGAAAGCCATTTAGGGATGTGCTCTCCTCAGCCAGTTCCATGAGCTTTGATTGACTGCTCTTAGGCTGAGATGGATAGGGGAAGGCTGATGCCCCCCTCTCCACCAGAAATGAAACCCTCTTCCAAACCCTGGAAGAGCAGATGTATATATATATATTTATATGTATCATCTTATATATCATCCCCTTTGGAGGTGGACTTAGTCCCAAAGCTGTGCTGGCTCTGGGGCTTGGGAGGCATGTGGGATGCTGACAGAGGAACTGCCTGGGGACTGCCCTCCATGCTGCCGCACTGCCAGGGCTGGCTTCCACCTAACCCCGGCCTGCAGCAGCAAGCAGATGGGGTGCTGGGAGTCCAAGTGTGGTTGAGAACACAGCATGTGCTTGTGGCCCCAGCCATCCACCTGTCTTTCCCTGGGAGCTCCAGGCATGGCTTGCCTGCTCACTGCCGTGCCTGGGATGCTGCAGGAGCGTCCAATACCATCAGGTCTTTTTGAAAACATATGAAAAGCGAGCAGTAGAAGTAGAAGCAGTGTCCTTTGCCTATGTGAAGTTCTGTTTTTTCCTGATAAGTGTGAGGTTTCCTTGGAACAAGTTCAATTTGTCCTCCTTTCTGGTGGAAAACGCGGAGCAACATGTCCTGCGTTGCTTGCAGATGAAGGAGCTGGATGGGACACAGTGAGAAATCTCTCTGCCCTTGGATAGGAGTGTTCAAAAAGATGGTGAACTGACGTTGGTTATGTTTTGGTTTTTCTAAATCATTTCTGTTTAGCTGATGGTTTGTTACTGCTCCTGTTAGCGATGTTTGGATCAAAACCAGGGTTCAGATGAATTTATTTATGCCAGATGGGGTTACGGTCACTTAGCTTGCATTTGGATAACGGTTGCTTTTTCTTTTTCCTTTTTCAGCCTGATGGCACCAGCAAGGAGTGCGTCTTCATTGAGAAAGTCCTAGAAAACAACTACACGGCGCTGATGTCAGCAAAATATTCAGGCTGGTATGTTGGATTCACCAAAAAAGGGAGGCCACGAAAAGGGCCCAAGACCCGGGAAAACCAGCAAGATGTACATTTTATGAAGAGGTACCCAAAGGGGCAAGTGGAGATACAGAAACCTTTCAAGTACACAACAGTCACCAAGAGGACTAAGAGAATACGACCCACCAACCCCAGTTAAAAGTAGACGAAACAGTGTCACAATAATAAACCACAAAAAAAAAAAAAAAAAACTGCACCAGAGGAATATTTTTACATTAAAAATAAGGAAGAAGCTCTATTTTTGTACATTGTGTTTAAAAAAAAATAAAAATAAAAAAAATTAATAAAAGACTAGATGGCAAACGCTGGGGAAAAGCTGTTAGGGATTTATTGTGACTTGAAAAACGAAATGAACTGCTCTATTTAAATTGACTTCTTGTTGTTGATGACACACAGGTGCTTATTTCTCTTTTTGGAAAGGACAACTTTTCAAGCATATCCCCAGAAGAAAAAACAAAAAAAAAGTAATTATTAAAAGTAAATAAATAAAGCCAAAGAAAACCAAAGTTCTTTCCCAAAGTTACTGAGACCCTGCCCTGAAACTTGCCAGTTTTGCAGTAATCTATTTATTGTCTGCTGCAAGCTGGACCGAGACAAGATGGTGTGTGCCGCAGTGATTGAGTGTGCGTGGAGTTCTCGACGCATCGACCTTCTGTAACCTTTCTGACGACATAAGGTGTCACGGCTCCGTGATCCTGCATTACGCTCAGTTCTGGAGAATGCTGCTAAATACATTCAAGTGACTACAAAATGACCTAGTACACCAATGATAAGGGAATATTTTAAAACCAGCTATATTATATATATTATATATATATAAGCTATTTATTTCACCTCTCTGTATATTGCAGTTCCATGAACCAAGTATTACTGCCTCAACAATTAAAAAAAAGTTATTTAAAACACATGTATATATTTTTGCTGTTCATGCTTCGTTCCCCTTGCTGAATAGTGTTTTTTTAATGGCTGTTTACCTTTGATGCGAGGGCTGCGCGGTATGTTTGGGATGGTTTCCCCACTATAAACATCACTGCCAGTTCTGTAATTCTGCTTTTTCCTCAGCACTGTCTTCTTTCTTCTCCCTCGTTGCTCCCAAAGGGGAGGAGCCTTATGTGGGGCGATGGGCTGAGAGCGGGGAAACACGTGCTGGAGTTTTTCAAGAGCAGGACTTAAATTTGATACTTTTCAGCCCACTGAATATTTCCTAAAGCTTTGGCCAAGGAAAAGGTAAACTGGAAAATTAGCATATGACTCAATTAACACATACTTACGCGTGGCTTATGTTTCCTTTGCTGGAGCTCTGGAGAGGTGCTCTTGGTTTCCATGGAGTCGACGGGATTCAATATTATAACTTTTAAGACTCATCCTGACCCCAACCAGCCCCCAGACCACCCCCTGCCCTCCTTGCCCCGCACGTTTCTCCCC
This sequence comes from Pavo muticus, assembly GCA_016647715.1. Classification (NCBI taxonomy): domain Eukaryota; kingdom Metazoa; phylum Chordata; class Aves; order Galliformes; family Phasianidae; genus Pavo; species Pavo muticus. The sequence goes on from JACDJE010000145.1 coordinate 361,139, forward strand.
ACCTCTGGGCGCTCTGCTCCTCAGTGCGGCCCATTCTCCTCGCAGACTTTAGCAGAGATTTGGGTGATGTAAAGCCATGTGTCAGCACAAAGCGCTCATCCGTGTTTGCAGACAATGTGTGCTGACCCTCCTGGTGGAGCGGGAGAGACAGCATTGAGTGGAGAGTGGCAAAAAGAAGGAAGACAAAATGGTTGACCTCAAATTATAGCTGAAAGGACGACCAAGCACCATTAAGGAAATGCTCGCTTGCCTTCTTGCATGCACACATGGCTGTGCTCCCTGATTCCAGCCAGGGCTCGGATGCTGAGAGCCGCTCAGAAAGCTTTTCCTTGTTAATCAGAAAGGCTCTCCCAGGAACAAGCTTTCTCATGATAACTTTGAGAGCTGCAGCCAAACCCTGCAGATCAAAGCCGTTTGGGAGATGGTGCAGATAAGCATGCAAACTTGAGGATGCTTATCTGAAACAAATCTCCAAACCTCGCAAGCTCAGAGAAAAATGAGCAATGCTGAGTGGGGTCACTCCACGCTGCTTGATGGAAAGCCAGGCAGCCCTGCAGGTGATGCCTTACATGCAGCCAGCATGGGCGGCCACTGGGCAGCCCATCTCCATCCTGGCCACATGGGAACAGCCCGCAGTTGGACCTCACGGGATGGCAGCGTGGTGGTAGATATGGCTGGTGGGTGCTGGAGGGCTCTGCCAGCTCAGCTCTGCCTTCGGATTGATGCGTGTGGGAGAGATTTGGGGAGAGTTCAGAGGAGCGCTGGGGGTGGGCGACTGGGAGCGGCTGTAGATTGCTGTGTGAGTACCTCTGAGAGGAGAAACCCAGCTGATTTCCAGGGGAAGAAAGGCTTACAGGTGCCTTTTTTTTCCCTGGAAATACAGCCATGGCCCATGGCACCGAGGATTACTGTCAGCATGATAGGATTTGTTTGCCATTGGGGAAATCAGGAGGGGTGAAGGCATTAGATGTTGAAGGGCTGGCAGAAGGGCTCTGTGGGGCCAAGAGCTGGGGGGGATCTGCTCCCAGTCTCACAATGTGCACTGGGTTTGGACTCTGGCACATGGGACCTAGGGGCTGAGCAGTCAGCAACAGGGCCTCTGACACTCGTATCAATGGGTCAGAGAAATATTTAGGGGAAAGCAATGAGATGGGTTCCTCGGGCTGTGAAATATCAGCACAGTGAGGAGGTGGCCATGTTCACCTGGGTTGGAGCCTTCTGAGAGATTTTTTGGATGAGGATGGTGCGTATTGAGAATTTGTGTTTGAACATCTGTTCCTTACAGTTTATTAAAGCAACAGCAACAAAAGCAGCAGAAAAGATAGGAAGAATTCATCACCAGGCTCCCTTCAGAGTGCCTTCACAAAGGGCAGATGGGTCCTCAGGGAAGGAGATGTTCAAGAAATGAGAAGAAGTAAGGGAAATCCATCACGTGCCAAGAGCCAGACAGGCCAGTGCTCAAGGCCACCCAGCCTCTGGTGCTCCTATGGCTGGGTCATGGTGTTCCTATGGCTGGGTTATGGTGTCTCTATGTCTGGATCGTGGTGTTCCTATGGCTGGGTCGTGGTGATCCTATGGCTCAGTCATGGTGTTCCTATGGCTGGGTCATGGTGATCCTATGGGTCAGTCATGGTGTACCTATGGCTCAGTCATGGTGTTCCTATGGCTGGGTTGTGGTGTTCCTATGGCTGGGTCGTGGTGGTCTTATGGCTCGGTCATGGTGTTCCTATGGCTGGGTCGTGGTGTTCCTATGGCTAGGTCATGGTGTTCCTATGGCTGGCTCATGGTGTTTCTATGGATGGCTCATGGTGTACCTATGGCTGGGTTGTGGTGTTCCTATGGCTGGGTCATGCTCCATGGGACGGGAGGCCACCAGTGGGCTTCAGCCCACTCAACAGTGCTCTGCTGCCCTCCTTGCTGTGGAGAAGCTTTTCTGCCTTTATTTCCTCCTTTCAGAAATTCTTCAGGCTGCCTGGATATGATCTACAGTTCTCTGTGTAGGCTATTACCTTTCATTTACTTTATAATTGAAAACTGTTAATGAGAATTTAATTACTATTGTGGAAATAACCTCAATAGCAAGGCGTGTAACACTTAGATGATTGCTCGAAGCAATCAATGGTGTTAATGTGTGTGGAGCTCTGGGTGGGCACATTTTAAACAAATACACTCCTTAATTGAATTTAATAACAGCATATTGTAGCTGCTGCTGCAGAAATAGGGCTGGGGTAGTACTGCTCTCACAGCAGGGATGAGCTTGCGGCATGCTCTGGTAATGCCACAGCTGAACCGACTGTGAAACTGGGCCTGTGGTGTGCCGAAATGTCTGTCTGTCTGAGAGGGGGAACTCTGGGAGTCCAGACTTTGTCACCTTTGCCTCAGCTCACAAGCACACAGCTCAGAAGAGGTCAGGTTTGGGTGAAGCAAGCACCCCGCTTACACAAGTCTATCATCATGGGCTACAGGGCTACAAACGGCAACATGGATGCCCATGGTCTGTCTTGGGCTCGTGGAGTATCTCAGTGCCTCTGCGGGTGCACAGGCTCCAGCCGGGCCCTCACCCTTGTGCTGTGGGAGATGGCTGAGTGATTGGTCTCCCCAAGGAGGGTTCCTCCACCACCAAAGCTCTGACCCAGAGTGAACAGTTGGCTCCAGGTGGGATGGGTGGGATAACACAAACCATATGTGAGCTTCACTCCAAAAGCATGCTGTGTTACCATACGCAGCCTTGAGAAATAAGGTTGTATGATGGGAAGAAGTGCATGTGTGGGGGGCTGCAGTAGTTCTTCCTTCCATTAGTCTCCAAGCCGCGTACCTGTCTGGGAAGGAGGAAGAGTTATAGCAAGCTATGGTCCTCTTGTCCACCCCTCAGCACCAAGGGTAACCCCAGGGAAAAAGCCTTCCTCCCCCATCCCCTCTCCTGCGTTAAACGTTGCAACTTTTGTCTGCTGCGAGGGAAAGCAGGTATATTCCTATGCAGAATTTCCTGATTTCCTGCCAAAGGGTGGAAGTTTACACTTAAGATTCACAACAGCTGTTTCAAGTGCCGCTGTCTCGTGCCAGCCATACCACCTGAATGGCCAAGGGATATATATAAAACTTCAATTATTTTTTGAATGTTTGTTGTTTTTCATTTGGAGACGGATGAGAAGAGATTCTTCATGAATGATGTAACCTATGTAGACTCTGTTATTTCCAACGGTGTGAGCTGAAAAATTAGGGAGGAAAAATCAGGTCAAACTGAAACTTTTCTTTTTTAAGTGAGACAAAGTGCTGGGTGGAGAGATTTGGGTTTACCAAAAACATTTAATTCAACCTATTCAGTGTTTTATTTTGTCTTTTTAATGTAGGTGATTTGAAAGGAAGAAATGAGAAATGAGAAGCTTCACTTTGAGAACAAAAAAGCAGTATTTTGTGCTTAAAGATATCTCCCTGCTTATTTTTCAGTGGAAACTGTTTCCAAAATCTCTGAGTAGGTCTGAACCCCCTCTCTAAAGTGCTGCTCCTGAGTTTGTTCCTCCACCCCACCGCCCACCAGCATGTCTGTGCCCCACGTAGTGCCATCTGCAGCCCCACCTGGAGCCTGCCGATGGTCCCAGCTGATCCCACAAGCTCTGGGCTATGAGCAGTCCCTGCGGTGACCCCCAGGAGTCAGGAGTGCAGTGCAGTCACAGAGCACATAGATATGTCACTGAGCATCCTTGTGCTGCGAGCCCCGCGCCGCAGGAAGCGGAACTGGATGGCAGCAGGTTGGGAAAGCAGCAGCTGAGCTTCCCAAGCCACATCAAACCAATCTGAAGAGAGATGAATTGGTCTGCTTGGGCCTGAAGGATAGAAAACACCACCTTCGCTTGGAAGAAAACAACGGTAGTGGCCAGGAATAACAGAAGATGTAACCGCATTGCAGCCATCAATGATGGCTTCCCCTAGGCTGTGGAGCACAGCGGTGGGAGCTCTGGGTGTGGTTGGAGGGATGGAGCTGGGGGAGGGCAGTGCACGGCTGTGGGCACACCGAGCATCCCTCCCTGCCCCAGCAGCCCAGGCCTGCTTTCCCTGCCTGGCATTCACACCTGCTAGAGCAGCCCTGGGCTTGGGAGGGCCATTTGCTGTCAAAACAGGCAGTTCTGAGCCCATGGTGGGAACACTGGGAGAAATCTGTGATTTGGAGGTTTTACCCCAAGACTTTCCAGCTAAAGGGTATGGAGAAATCTAGGCATTTCGGGATGTTCTCATTGCATCTCTCCATCAGTACTGGCAGAAATCTGCCATCAGCAACCTTGGCATGCACGGTGAAGAAAAGGAGAAGGCAATGGATTTGGGATGGTTGGTGATGCTTCCTGGCTCAGAGCAGCCCCCGTCCTAGGCCCACTTGGGAGATGCTTTGTACAAGGCAGGAGGAAGCAGCGTCAGGAACCATGGAGCACAGCGATGGTGTGAGATGGGCCATGGGCCCAGAGCATGTCAGTGATCAGTGCATTAGTTTCTGGGAGGTAGTACATGTTACTTTGATCATATGACCATATTTGCATGAATCAGAATGTACAAATCTTGGCTGGGGTTTACAAAAGAGCCTAAAGGAATTAGCTGCCTATCTATCAATGTATCTGACACAAGCAAATAGTGAAAACCCTTCCACTCCTTCATGGCATTACTTCCCAAGGAGAGACAGCTACGTGAAGCCTAAATGTTGTTTACAGCAGTGGTAGGCTTTGGGGCTGTGATCATCGCTGCTCGAGAGCTTTCAAGAGGATAAAATGAGCCTCCTATTATAAGGGCTGAAAATGATCCTAAATGAATAACACACATGCAGCTTTTGCAGGCACACATTTTTGAGACACTGGAAATGTTGGCACATGCAAACAAACAAAAACACATGTCTCGGGTCTCTGGTTTTCATAGATTTCTGCATGCGATGGCATTCTGGGGGGTGGCATTGCCAAGAGCTAATGAACCAGATTCCCTTGGCCTGCAGGCTGGCTTGGGGGCATGGGGACCGCGAGGGGAGCTTTGAGCTGGGAGCTGGGAGTAGTGCCCACTGCCCATGGTGGGAAGCAGCAGAAGGGAGGCCATCCTCAACCTCCTTCTCAAGCAGAGTGTGCAATGCGGAGGTTGTCGGGAGGCACCTGAGCCAGAACTGCATCGCTCCTTGCCTGAACACTGACAGGGGATGGAGCCTGGTTGTCCCACTGTGGCTCTCGAAGCCCAACACAGCACCCCAAATACTGCGTGCAGCTTTGGGCAGAAGGTTTCAGCGAGCTGTGGGGCAGTGATAGCAGCAATGATGGTGAGTGCCATTAGAGCCAGCGGTGGGGACCCAGCTCCCAGTCCTGCATCCCTGCAGACCAGCGCTTTCCGTCCCGCCCATCTGTCTGAATTGCTTGGGAAAGGTAAAATACCATTTCCTCAGGGGTCAGATATTTTGGAGAGGGAAGAAAGCAATTTGTGGCTGTGTTGTCTGCCTGATCAAAAGTGTTACCGGGCTCTGCTACACAATGTGCGCTCCTTAAACCAGTCCCAATTAGCCCTTCTTGCTAATGCTGCGTTTCATTCCTGGGAGACTGCACTGGGAGAGCTGTTATGACTTTGTGATTGTGCACATACCTTTATGTGCTTTCATTCTTAATCCCCTTTTTGCAGAAGCCAAAAGGTCTTCCAGCCAAAAAGGAAATCAAAACCTTTTGTTGGCTGCTTCATAAGAATTAAGGGTGGGATGAAGGTTGTAGCAGGATCTTAATTAGCCATTGTAAATAACGAGAGCGGCAGTGCCTGCAACCATATACCACCTTGGGTTGAGATATTGTCAGACCACACAAAGCTAGGTGAATGGGCAGCACAATGGCAGCTAACATTCACCACCAGCAATTGCAGGGCACGGCACACCGCGAGGAATAGCTTGAGCTCGTGAACCTCGTTGGGCTCCAAATTAATTGCAACTGTTTTTATTGAGCCATCCACAGTGACTCCGAGGTGATTTTCCTTTTTTGCTGTTGGAAAAGTAAAACAAAATGTGGGGATGGTTAAAGGGAGGGATGAAAAGTATTCCTCGTGTGGGGAATCTCGAGGAGACCCTTGCTGGAGAGCCGGGCTCTGCTGGATATCCGATCTCGAAGGGGATGGAGGGCCATAATGAGCGCCCAGCGGCTGACAATGCAAACGATTAGAGGCCATGTGAGGGACCGCTTCATGGAGAGGTATTGAAAGGACTGCGCCCGCCTCATTTAGAGACAGGAAAGTAATGAATAGTCTAGACTGCATGGGAAGTGAATAGGGACCGCCCGCTCACCTGCTCCCAAAACAGGCAGGGGAATTTGGTGAAAGGCAGAGAACTACGAAACTGGTATGGGAGACCTGTTCTGGGTTTGAGGGAAGTGAATGCAGGGCATGGCAAGCAGGCGCTGGCACTCATTGCCAGGCAGGTGGGATGCTGCTTGTCCTGTCTGCCATGGGTTGGACTGGTGGCATTCTGCTGACAGCTCAGGTCTGGGATGGGGACCAGGATGCAAATTTCAGACCTGCTCCTTGGCCATGAGGGACCCGTGCAATGAGAGACCTGCCCTGGGGGTGGAGGGCACCTTATCTACCGTGCTCCCCTTCCTCACAGTGAAAGCTGTGGTGCATGCTTCCTCTCTCAGTTATATTTCCACCCCTATAAGAAGCTCCAGAGCCACATTTCCCCCATGGAGGTCTCCCGCATCTGCTTGTGGTGGGTTCCAAAGGATGTCTTATGTGGAATAGTGGCCCCTTTGCTGGCATGGCATTGGGTTGGGGCTGGAGACAGCCAACAGCCCTGCATGCTCGGGGCAGCCCAGCTCTTCTCCAGGTCTCACAAAAGCCATGCCAGCAACCTAAGCGTAGTCGGTTCCGTTACAGGGCTGGAGAAGCTGTTTGATCTTGAGCATGGCAAGCTGCGTTCAGCTTTGAGCCCCCGGGCTGAGATCTTCCATTGCCTGGAGGCTGTGGGTGTGCAGATCCCATCCACTAGTGTGCTGCAGGGTGTCTGGGGGTGGCCCCAGGGGGAACTGGGAGGGGGGCTGGGTGTCGTGGGACCCTGCAGTGAGTGATGGAAAGAGTCATGATGTCAGTAGGTGGTCTGAACCCGGCCCTAATCTCCCATCTGCTGTGGGAGCCAAGTGACTCAGCTGCAGATTCGCTTCGTACCTGTGCAAGGTGTGACCCGGCATTGAGTCATGTGCTGGAGGAAGAGAGCAGCCCCAGCCCCTCACCCGCCTGGCCATGAGCCCTGCAGGAGCCCTTCTGCCTCCCTTGGGCTGCCTCCAGTGCCTGCAGCAGCCCGGGGATCACCCCGAGGTGTTAGAAATAGCACCCAAGAGTGGGGGGAGAAAAAGCAGGTCAAAGGGGTGGGAGGGGAAACGAGCAGTGGTGGCGGAGCTGGAAGCTTCCAGAGCAGCGGTGGTGGGTGAGAGTGAGAGCGTGCACAGCTCTGCCAGTCTCAGAGCTCAGAAGGAGGGCTGCACCCATTCCTCCTGGCACCCACCACGCGTTTGGGTTCATTATCTGCTCCTGGGGTTTCGTTATCGGCTTCGCATCCGACCTGCAATTTCTCTATTTTGAGAGCGTGGCTGCTTGAGAGCAGAAGCATCCTCCTGGAGGGCAGGGACACCTGCTAGAGAGTCCCTGCACCCACGTGGATCGGGGTAAATTGAGTCAATTATCTCCTGCATCTCTGTTGAAAGTGGTAGTTAATCCTTTCCTCTAAACCTTTTATCTGACATTAAATGGTCATTAGTTTAAAAGAAAAAGTTAAGCTGACTCTCTTTCCAGCTGGAATAACCTTAGTAATTGCAGTGAAATGCACCGAGGGCATGTACTGATAACATTGTTATGGGGAACAAACAAAAACCACCATCAGTTCTGCATTCATTATTTTTCTGGGCAAACGAATTAAACGAGCAGGACTTGTTACCCGTGGGCCCATCACCGTGTGTTCTATCAGACCCTCCTGGAAACTTCCCCAGTGAGAAGAAACGTTTAAATGACAACCAGCCACACGTTGCTGGTGGGAGCCGTTCCCAGCCCTTGATAAAGAAGCAGTCTTTGGGATGATGAGAAGGAACCTGGCTCCAACACCCCGATGCTTTCAGCCCAAAGCAGCACCCAAAGCCCTGCAGCTCGGCTGGGTGGCTGGTGGGACCCCTTCCTGGTGCAGCTCTTCTTTACAAGGAAGCAGCTCCGCGCTCGCTGTCTGCCCGCCTCATTGATGCTTTTCGGCAGTTCCTCACCCCAATCCAGCCAGACTTGACATTAGCAGATGCCAGATGAATATTTGCACAAATGTTCACCAGCGAGTTTTCGTGCCGCTCCCTCCCTCAAGGTGGCAAGGGTGGGTGCGGCGAGCGCGGCCGTGTTTGCGAACGTGTCCCTTTGAACTCCCCGGCGGGGAGGGTGAAAGCGAGGGGAAAAGGTTTTCCAAGCGAGAAAAAATACCCACCTGAACAGGTTCCAGCATGTGCTGTTTTGTTGTTCACCCAGATACCTGTGGATAATGGAATCTGGGAAAGGAAAGGAAGGATCAAAACCGACTCGGGGTGAGCGGCAGCGTGGAGAGAAATAAAGCAAAGCTGAGAAAGCTTCGGCGCTGCTGATATGAAAATTAGACACATACAAATTAGCTAGGAAATATCCTGTTTCTTTAGGGGTGTGGGGGCGGAGAAGGTATTAACCTTTTAAAGGGAACTCTCCGGCCACCCCAGGGAGGGTGTGAAGTAAGTGTTGGGTGATGTGTTGACTTTAATGCAGGAGAGAAGTCTGCTGCTGAGAGCAGCATTAATCTCGCGTCTGCGTTTGCTCTGCAGTGGTTAGCATCCTCCCTCGTCTCCCAAACGCCAGCACTCGACGTAAAGCTGCACGCAGAGCATTCTGCTCTGGATGGGGACAGAGTGTGGAGGGACTTTGCTGTGGGGAAACCCGAATCTGTCCATCTGGCGATGGGTGTCTGGCTGACCTCGGCCCTCGTATGCAGCCATTCCCACCGCCGCCCCCACAGCGGGAGACGTCTGAGGAAGGAAGAGTTAAGCGCTGGCTGGCAGAGCTCCCCAGCCTCGCCTCCCAGCTCACGGAGCAGATGGGGCAGGCACTAATTATCCCCTGCTGGTAGCTGTGCACTGAGGGCGATGCCGTGCTGGAGCTGAGCCACACCGGCCGTGCCAGCCCGGTGGGGAGGATGCAGAGTGATGGCCAGCCTGGATGGGGATGAGGGCAGGGGGCTGGCGGAGCTGGAGGGGCAGCATGCATCGCTTCTCTCCTCTCAGCCTACCCTGATATCCTTAATTCCTCGTGGGAGTTCCCAAAATAGCAAGCAATTTTTACTGCTGAGGCACATCAGAGCAGGTAACTGGAAAGCTGCTCCAGCAGAAGCTGTTTCTTACAATCAATCAATCGAACAAATAAAAATCCATGTCTTTGGCACACCTGAGAGCCTGAAGTGCAGCATTTGGCCAGGGCTGCATCCAGCACCACCTGTCTGAGGGATGCTCCGGGTGAGCTGCCCCAGGCAATGCCACTCCTTGCCTCGCAGCATCCAATCAGACCTCCGCCCATTCGGTATGTGCACATGAGAGATGCGCTATGAGCAAAGCATTATTGATTATTATCTATTCTCATTTCAGAGCAGGCTGTAGCATTTCATGTGCACGACACAGTCCATGGGCATGCTGGAATAAATAACACATGCGAGCTTGTTCGTATGCCGAGTCAATAGGGAGCTGTCGGCTTCCATGTGATTTCACACGTTTTTTCAGCTAGCTCAGCAATCCAAATGCAAAATCCTGCAAACAGGGGCAGCGTGTTTATTTCTGACAGTCCCCGGAGAGGGCTGTATCAGTAAGCCAATGAATGGATTACACTCACCCATAGATGATGGTTTGGTTCCTTTTATCTTTTTTTTTTTCCATCTGCGACAGATATTATATGGAAAATCTCCATTTAATATGTGATCCAACAATAATTTGATACAATTGAGTAATATAAGTTAAAAGTATTGTAAATCCTTCTTAACTCTTTCAGGGTAGCACACACAAGAGGAAAGCAGAAGCTGGTGGAAATCGTTTATGAAACGGGGGGTTATGGTTTGCAGTTTGTGTCTCCACCCGGAGGCCCAACACTCATGCAGCTCTTGGACATAGGGATGGTCCTTCACTGGCCCTTCTGAAAGGCATCCTAAAAGCCTACTGTTGCCTGGAAAGAGTGACCTGGAACACAGAGTTCATGGGCAGCATCGGATGATGTCTGTAAGCCATGCCTGCCAGAAAGCTGCTCCTCTGCCCAAGCCTGCAGGCTCAAGTCTGGGTGGAGCGCTCAGGGTTTGGGCCAGCAGCTGCGAAATGGTGATAATCCATTAATACATGGTCACTAGTGCTGCAGAGATGTCTGTGGGCTGTGATGTCAGCTGGGCTGTGCTGACATGGCAGTTGGTGTGGCAATGCCAACGCCAGCCTGAAGACCACACAGGGCTGAAGAGGCAGCTGGATGGCATTAGACAGTCAGCAGAGGAGGACCGTGATCAGAGAGAGGTGATGCTTCAGCAAAAGGTGCTCTGTGTACCAGCTCCTGCCTTCTGGGCCTTCTGAAACTCAACTTCCATCATTCCTGGCCTTGCGTGCTTTGGATCCCAGAAGTTATTCCAAAGTAGGATGCTTCAGACTTTCTCCTAAACCCACCAGTGTGCCCCAGAAGCAGCGCACATCGCTGAGATGTGAGCTGGGAAATTAAGAGGAAGGGGACCAGCTTTGCTTTCTGCTCTTCTACTTTAACATTGGGCTAGGACCTATGTCCCTGACCCCTGTCCATCCTGTGCAGTTGATGTGTGGTTGTGTCCTCACGCCTGTGCTCCCCAGCCCAGCCTGTCCTCAGCATGAGGAGCTAAGGCTGAAGTGCCTGCTGAAAGAGATGCTGGTAGGCGAGAATTCAGAATACTGAAACTTCTAACCACACAAAGAGCTTAGAGAAATTCCAGTGTGGAAACATCATCCCGTGTTACTTCAGGCCAGGCCAACATTCCTCGCCGTGTCTCCTGCAGCCATAGCTCCAGGTGCCATCATCCTCAGGCAATGCCAGAGCCCCATTCCTACAGCTCTGCTTTGTCTCCTGATGGTCTCTGTGACCCTGCCCTGTGCACCAAGGAGATGCCTGCCCACAGCACACCACAATGGCGCAGGGTGGGGATCTTCCATGGGTCTGGCATGAAATGAAATACTTTGATCTTCCTGGTGGAAGAAATGGCTCAAACAGATCTCACCCTGCAGACGTTCAGATTTCAGCCAAGTCCCATTTTTTGATGGGGTTGTTTCCTCATTTATGCATATCCAGCCGGGAGAAATGAAGCACTGACTGCCAAAGGCTGCCCCCCAAATATATATATAAGTGCAGGTACAGACGTAAATGCGGGTAAAGATACAGATGCAGATACAGGTATAGGTATAGAGATATAGGTATAAATAGAGATAACGAGTTAGAAATAGAGTTATCTACATCCATGTATAGTTGTATACACATGCACATACATGGGGGTGTGCCTCTCTGTCTCTTGCTGCCGCCACAGCATCCTGCAGCTTTTGTCCCCAACCTGCACAGCATCGCTGCTCCGAACCCCAGCGCGAGCCTGCAGGCAGCAGATGGGTGCAGACAGAGAGCGAGCGTGGGAGGACGATGAGCCAATATTGCTCAGTATGATAGACAGTGGTCTTAGCACACCAGCAGCCTAATTCAGTCTTTTGCTGTCAGTCTTTTTGGTAGATATGCTGGCAAAGGATGGATTTAAGGAGGAATGTGACGAGGAGCAGGGCAGCCCTTGCTGCTGTTTGCGGAGATGGTCTGGGTGCCAGGAGAGGGTTGGAGGACAGCAGTGGGGGTTTGGCTGCCCTGTGCCCAGCAAACCCTTGCCATTGCCTCGCTTACTGGGTGGAACCCCGTTGCTCTCAGCCCTAGGACCTTCCAGCTCCCTCCAGGTCTGTCCCTAACAGAGCAACTCAGGAATCATTTTGCACCCCACCTCTCTGAGCCCAAATCCTTCACTTTGCTTTAAATATCATAGAATCATAGAATGGCCTGGGACCACAATGATCATCTAGTTTCAAACCCCCTTGTAAGTGCAGGGTTGCCAGCCACCAGACCAGGCTGCCCAGAGCCTGGCCTTGAATGCCTCCAGGGATGGGGCATCCACAACCTCCTTGGGCAACCTGTTCCAGTGCGTCACCACCCTCTGTGTGAAAAAATATTGGTGAGGAAGTCATTGCTGCACACATTCGTTATTCTCTTTTGATGCAGTGCAATCCGGATATCTTCAGTATAATCCACACTCTTTGCAAGAAGCAAGGTACAAAAGTACATTAAGAGACTTGCAGTGGCCATTGCAGCACTGCACCTGGTATTTGATAAAGGACACAATTTGGTGTCTTCCCGATGAGCAAAAATTACATCACTGCTTCTGTCATGTATATTCGGATAAGCCAAGATGCTCGTTTATGGTGCGAACTCTTGCAAGGCTTGTATTGTGGTTTATAGTGCAGTATAATATTTGTGTGTGTCCTTATACTTTTACCGTTCAATCACTGAGAAAAGAAAGAGGAAATAAGATTTGTTAGCAATAAAACAGTATACAATAGCTATTAAAATGGGGTAATTACATAATTAGCACGGTAGTGGTAACTCGCCCAGCATGAACAACAGTAAAACAGGCCCCGGTTTCCCTCAGTCTGACTCGAGCCGGGACCCTAACAAAACCTCCAAAATGGTTATTTAGTTGAAACACACACGAAAAACTTAAAAGCCATCGTAAAACTGAGAAGGGAGGCCCAAAAAACCACAGGGAAGCCAAACACTTTCAAAGAAACAATAGTAAATTAGGTGTTAAAGATATAAAAGCCTGTTCCCTAACAATTTAATTAGGTAGCATGTCTGTTACAGACATTATGCTGCTAGTTTTGGAGCCCACGGCGGGGCCTCACAGCTCTCAATTCACACTAGCCCCCAAGAGAGGAGTTTGTTATGAAGGACTGATGTTTTTGCTCTACAGAAAAGTGTGATGGTAATCAAGTGAAAATGGCAGGTAGCACAAGGAATTACTATTTTTCTTCCCCTTTGCAACTTTCCTCAACATATTTTTACAGTAATTAAAAGCCCAGTTTGAAGAATAGTCCTGTTTTTAATTAGCACCTGCTTCGGTTTCATCTGAGCTCATTCCCTAGAAGAAAGACCAAAACAACCAAGATGGCCGGGCTGGGTCTTGGCTCAGAGCAGTGTGCCAGCAGCTCCCGTCCTGGACACGGGACAGTGCTGCATCTCCAAGTGCTGCTTTGTGTCACTCCTGCTGCTCCATGGGCATCCCTTCTGCCTCCTCGTGCTCTCTCTGAAGTCTTTTTGGTACTTGATCTCAGAGGCAGGGCTGCAGTACCGCTGCTGGGCTCAGGGCCATTTCCGGGGACAAAATTTCCTTTGGCTTATTGCTTGGCTGCTCGTCCTTCCATCACCTTACAATGATACGAACATACAGAAGTTGAGAGTGCAGCAGCGAGCTGAGGAGTCACTTTTAGTGGAATTTCTTTGTGAAACAATGCCGATGCATCCCTGCTGGAGTCAACTGAAGCAAGTGGAGAAGTCCTGAGCTCACCTTTCTGTCACTTAGCACGCTTTGCCCTCATGCTCAGCCTGATTTTACAGTGCAATGCTTGTCCAAGCCTCCAGTTGCAGGGGCACAAAGGTTCACTCCAGCATCTCCAGCTGGAGAAGAAGCCAAAGATGTCCACTTCCAGTGATGCACAGAGATGCATGGCCACTGCTTTGAGTGATCCAGAGATGGGTGACAGCGCTTCTACATCATTTTCTGAGCTTCTGACTTTTACTTATGCCTTTATACCTGCTTTCAGACCTGTACTGCTGTGGAAAAAGGAGTAAGTCTTTAAAAAGGGGTCAGCTCTGTTCCAAACACTTTGTATGGACTGGGTATTAGGGTTAGAGAAGAGCTGCTCCCTGTGGTGCTCATATCTTAACAGCATGCACACCTCTCTGGGCATATATTGAGAAGGGCCTCAGAGCTAGAGAGAGGCATGCATGCTGCTGGACCTGGGGATGCTCCCACAGAGCTGCTGGGCACTGATGCAGGCAGGACTGGTTCCCAGGGGGACCGAGCAGCTAGAATGTATGGGTGGCTTCATCTGACCCTGTGTCAGCTGCTCAGCTGAGCTGCAGCACTGCAGTTAAGGAGCAGAGAGGCAGAGACTTCTCTTACCCCACTATCTGTGTCCAAAGTTTCCTCCCCAAGCCATCGAGACTCCACTTCTCTCAAAGTAGCTGGCAGCAACTCCCCTCCCCAGGGTGCACAGGCTCCTGCATTTCCATGCTTGTATGCATTGTTTGCAGAGGGCTTTGGAGTGGAATCCTTCTGACAAGGCTTCTTTTTTTTTTTTTATTAGCACTTCATTGTTTTTTCAGGGCTGGAAACATAAGCTCAGTCATCCTGATGCTATTTTGGACCTCACACCTCTACTTGACCGAAGAGAACTAAGGACAGCTGCAAAAATACAAACAAACAAATAACTTCGAGCATTGGATATGCTTTAACTGTTAATGAGCTAAGCCTAACAACCCCCCTAGGAGGCACATGTTAATTTATATGTTTTCATTAGGTCCATCCTGCAGCCTCTTGAGCTGTCTGTGCAGGCAGGATGAGCTGAGCAGGGGACAGAGGTGGCATGGAGTCTATGGTGAGGTTTGGCTGTCTTGGTGTGGCACAGCCCATTCCCTGCTCCTGAGGGATGGTGAGATGGGACTGCAGGCAGGGGCTGCAGAGCTGCAGGAAACCATCGTCTCGTGTAAATAGCAGCCTGCCACAGCTGCCAGAGCAGGGTGCTGGATGAGGCCGTGCCCCTTGCCTGAGAGGAGCAGGCCTCCCACCCCTTGCTGCCCTGTTTTGGCCTCCTGTTGTCACCATGGGATGCTGGAGCCATGGGAGCTCCTTCACCCATCTTGCCCCCTCACATGGGGCAGGGGTGTCCCCCCAGCCTGCCAGGCCGTATGCTGCGGAAGGCCCAGGGACACCTCGGGCTGTTGGTGCTGGAGCAGCAGAACGGGGCCCACTGGCTTCAAGCGTCTCCTTCGTCAGAAAAGCAAAATGTGTAAAAATAGCAGCTTACTGTTGAGGAAAACTGCTTCCTGTCTGGGCCTTATTTCATCACCCAAGGCCAGAGCAGTGCAGCTGTGAAACCGCAGTCTGACCGCGGCTCTCTGCTCCCTACCAGGACATGGCCAACGTGCTGCTGGCCGGGGCACTTCGGGGTGACCTCCTGTCCCCAGGGCTCCGCCTGAGGGTAGCCAGCCTCGAACACTCGGGGCTCTGCATTTGAAATACATGACTTTTTTGTAGTTGCTATTTGTTTATTTGCACTGAAATCACCCAAAGAGGCTTCCTAGCCCTGCTAGGAAGTCCCCACCCTGTTTTACTGATGATCTAAGCTTGTAGTTTGTAACCTCTTGGCTGGGGGTGGGCATTTGTGGGCTGAGTAACTCAGTGCCTCTGCACCTGAGATGGAACAACGGCCATTTTGTTTGTATGCGGGATTTGTGTCCAGTTGGATGACAGGAGGAAAAGGCTGCAGGGCCCACAGGGAAGCAGGCTGGAGAGCAGACTGGATCAGTTCTTGAGTCTGATTGAAAGGCTGTAGCTTAAGTACAGTTGACTATTAGTGGGCATAGGAAAAAAGGCTGGTGGAACTAGGATAGTTTGGTCCAGGGAAGCCTGGAATTAGGTGATGTTCTGTTACTACTGGCCAGCAAGATTCTTCAGCTGCTGGTACTACAACACAGAGGTGAAGTCACTTTGTAGGTGATCTTAGAAACAACCCTAACCATAACCCTCAAACTAAGTTTTTTCCTAAGGTAAATACTTCCCCAATACTACTGGGCTTCTCGACGGATTCTCCAGAGAAATGTGAACCTGCAAGGAAAACAAAGAAGCAAAGCATGAAATGGCAGTAGATGTGTCAACATAGTATATGGGAACTGTTGAGTCATGGCCTGAACCACTAATTGAGCACCTGGGGAAAGGACCCGGTCAGCCCTGGGAGCACAGGTGAAGGCAATTCAGCTGTGAGACATGAAAGGGTGCAGCCTGGCTGCACCTCTTTTAGACCTCATTGAAGGTCTGACTGGGGAAGGATCTCTTCCTGGAGATCCCTTCTTGGTGAAGCTTTCCCCTGCAAACCTGGAATCTTCTGATACAAGTGAGCAGTCTTCTTCCCTTCCTTTATAGCACCTCTCTACTGTGCCAGTCCTTTTGTCATCACACCTTTGTTGTAATGCCTTTCCCATTGTATTGATCTGTCCAATTGCTACACGTGGTTTCAGATGAGATCTCACCCTGGCAACTGATGTTTCCTCTGTGCTCCTGCTGATGACCCTCAGTCAGTGCTGCACCAGCCTATGTGGTCACCTACCCTCACCTTCACTGCACTGTCAGGTGAGCATCAAACAGCAGCGAGCTGTGTCACCCAAAACCAGTACACGCTAGCAAATGGCAGATGAGACCCAGCAATCCAGAAGGCAACTTCAGAAAGGCAGGGGTTTCTCAACCCAAGGCAGCGTATCTCTGTCTGAAGGCCTTGCAAACAGATGAGCAGAGGCTGCCTGAAGTTTGCTCAGCTATGCCATGGTGCATGTGGAGGGGGCTCATGTTTCACCAGCACTTATAGCATGACTCACCCCAGGAAGAGGTTCCTCTGCTTGTGGTGGGACCTGGCAGTGATGTTATTGCTGTAGTGGCCTGGGTTTGCAGCTTCACATTCTTGTTGTCTCTCTCCTGGTTTTGGTCAAGGTACACTCAGAATTTTATTTTTTTGTACCCACCTTAGCAGAAAAATAACCATGAGAATTTATATCACTACAATTCCTGTTCCCAGAAGAACTGTAGGTAAATACTCCAAGCTGCATCTGATTTGATTTAAGATCTCATTTCTGTTGCTGAGGTACATTTTCCTTGCAAGGAGGGCAGTCATCAAAGCCATGATGATTCACATAGTTTTGCAAAGGGACGGTTTGCCAGTTGTGTTCTCCCAAGCTGTTGCTAGGCTTGTGAATCAGATCTACCTTGTTCGTTCCCACAGAGCCAAGGATTTCAGCTGGAACTGTGGCTGGGAGAGGACTGAGTGGTAATGAGGGCTGGGTCAGGAGGGGGAATTTCCGCTCCAGGAGAAGTCCTGACACTCCCCAGTTCTTTTTGTTATGAATCGGGATGAAAAAGTGAAATTTGGAAATCTCCCCTGAGATGTATATTTAGAAACTAGTCAGGGAAAAAGGAAAGTCTAAATAAGACTAAATGATGTTGATTTGTTTCTACTTTCCTATTGTATAAAAATGGAAAAACAAGACATCAGGCAGTGAGAAATATCTGAATATCGACACAAACACAATACAGATTTTATATGTGTAGCCGTGGAAGCAAAAAGACTATAATGAAATGGAACACATCAATGCCATTGAAAAGAACCACTGCGGCGGTGATGAAACACCATGTTTTGACATTCTCCTGTTGTAAAATCTCATTGAAATTGACAAACTGCCGAGAAATATTTTGATTTTGAATAGACTGTACTGGATGAGAAATTGCACTGTTGAAAATTTCTTAGCTGGCTCTGTTGCAAACTGAGCAAACAGCTGACAAGCAGGCCATCGTCGCTGCTGGAGACAGCGAGACAAACACGCGAGGGTCAGATCCTGAGCATTTCAGCAGTCGCTCATCAAAATACCATTTGACTTGAGCAGGAAGCTGGGCTAAATGTGAACGACGGTGTTTGGCACATGGTGGGTGTCCAGATGGCCTAGTGTTAGGCACTGCCTTCTGAGGGTGGATCCCACCCAAGTTATTATCAAGGATTCTTGCAACAGCCACGGGAGAGATTGACAAGTCAGATCGCCTTCATTAGGAGCCAAATTCAGGTCTGCTAAATCACCCTCTAAATTTCAAGCAGATGAAAGACGCTGAAGGAGGAGGAAGATGGCAGGAAGCGTTGTTCACTGGAATGCATGTACTGGAACGCACGCTCACGTCTTCTGCTGCAGGGACCTCTGCCAAGGAAGAACATCACTTCTGAGGAACTGCTGGTTCAAATTGCCACTTAATCTCATCAAATTGGCTTTCGTATACACCCATGGCACACGGACCTCAGCAGTCTGGTAAGTCTGAAAGTCTGCATTGCTCTGTTGTCAGGTTCAGAGAAAGACGAAACAAAAATGCTGAAGTCCAGGGTTGCCTCACTTCCAGTAATTCCTTTTAAACTAGTTGGAGTATGCACTTGAAGTGCTGAAGAATAATATCCACTTAACACGCTGTCAGTTAGAGAAATGTGTGCCCTGCTTTTGAAGATATGATGTGCTGCTTTGTCTCCGGTGCAGAGCGCAGTGCAGCCTGAGGAGTTTAGATGCTCTAAAACCTCACCCTGGCCACACTGAAAAGTGTGGCAAGAGATGCAAAATAATGCCTGACACCTCAAATGGTGTGCATCAGGGCTATTACATGATGAATGGATTTGTCTTGAGAATTGGAAGTCAGGAGTGATAGCTTTATGGGAGCAGACAAGACTTCTTGTAAAAAGAAATGTATAATATGGATGTATAAAGAAAGAAGGACACAACTCTGAATTTATACAAGCCATATTTAATGTAAAACCCTAGTGAAGGGTAATGCTTTGACCCCAAGGAAGGTGTGCATTTGCAATGAAGCTCTGGGATTCCTCACTTGTTGATGGCACACAGAAGCTTGGCAAATTTGGACTGGGAGATGGACGTTGTTACATGCCAGTGTGCAGCCTGGCTGCTGCCATCACAGCACTGGGACATGGGAGACCTCGCGGAGTTCCCTGTGAGGGCTGTGTTTGTTTCCTCTTATGACTTTGGCATTGACAATGAACAATGGCATTTTACTAAATGTGGCAGATACCACCTGCAGATGATCTGTGCTTTGAGGAGAACCCTCCCAAGCATTGCTCTGTTCTGCAGCGAAGTTCCACTGATCTGGAACTTCGGGTGCTTTGTCCCCTGGTTTGCTGATTTGCTGCTACCTGCTGTTTCTGGTTTTTCTTTCTGTGACAATGTATTGGGAACACAGTATATAGCTTATTGAAGGTTAGAATTGAGCAGGCAAACCACTTCTGTGCAAAAGAGACTTTTGATGCACAGCAGTGTTGTAGACATACAAAAAATGGCATGTCTGTGCAAACACATCATTTAACACTGCTGTGGCTTCAGAAGCACCCTGTGCCTCCCCAGAAACCTTTCCAGAGGCAGCAGCTCAGTCCTGTTACCTTGTGTTCTGCTGCAGAAGGGACATTCATAGAAGAAGCCACAAGGAAGATCCCATCCTGAGTGCCAAAGACACCTTCATCTCTGTGTCTATGCAGCCCCAGCCTGTGGCTGCTCTGTGGCCATCCTGAGCACATGATACTGGTGAGGTATTTGACCACACACTTGTGCAGTGCCTCTAGTTCCTCCCTGCATGCCTCCATGCAGGCTGTGCTGTGAGTTTTACTTTTCTTGTTTATTTTGGTTGTACCTGTATGTTCTCCTGCAGATTCAAAGCTATGAAGAAGCTGTACCGACTGCCTGTCTTGGCACGACTGTCTGCTGCTGAGTTTGCTGGAGAAATTAGAACTTGTCTTGCAGAAGATGGACTCACTGGTTTTATTAATATTGCAAAATAGCTAGCTTTGACAAGCAGCCAAGAGTGGAGCTAGTCCCTTTCCCAGCCACAGGTTGTCTCATAGTGAACCCTTCTTTCACTTGGCAGTGCACTGCAAATGTGAGAACCATGCCTCCTCCTGCCATGGCTCTCACGTTACCCTCATCTCCACCATGCTGTCCAACTCGGCTTAGCTGAGCGTGGCAGCTGCCTCCTCACCCAAGTCAGCACTGCTTAGCCAGGTGTGCCTGGCTGAATGAGGGAGGGGGACACCCAACATCCTGATGGCAAACAGGTCCCATGGCAAACGCTGTGTCTGTAATAGGAGGTGCCATGAGTCGCTCATGTTGGCCAGATGTCCCATGGTTGGTTGAGATGACCCTTCCCCTCTCTCTGATGGGGCACAACTTGGCTTTTCTACAGCTCCAGGTAGAAGAAAAGCACCATTGGCTGCAAGAACTGGGTGAGTAATTTGTGATGAATAATTCATGTGAGCAATGTTGCCTTTTTTCCAGAATGCGAGCTGTCTGTAGGAAAAGGCTAGGTTTTTCCCATAGAAACTTCTTATTTGGAAACATTTATTGAACAATCTCTGAAAAAAAGAACATCTTGCTCTGCAGCTTATTAGTGAGTTGTTTGTTGTGAGTGTTTGATAGTCCAAATCCAGACTGCCTTGCGTGCATGCACGCAGCTCACATGGGCCTGATTAAAGTCCATCTAAAGTCAGAGGGAGCCCAGGGTGGCTTGTGCAGTGTCTTCTCAGGAACAGGTTTCTCCCACACTTGCACCCAGGTGCAGGTATCCATTGTGCTTCAGTACTGGGCTCAGAATTGGTCAGTTTGAAGAACAAATCAATTAATTGCCAGCATCCTCCAGTAATCAAGCACAAGTGAGCTTCAGGCAGCATCCATATAAACTCAGAATTGTTGTACAGGTTATTTCAAAGGTTTTGTGAAATCATCCTCTTGGGCAGAGGAGACAGGACAGCCTTATATGTACAGGACTTAAATTGTGTGGAATACTTTTTTTTAAAACACTTTTCCAGTTTCTAAGCACAGTCACCACTTTATTTCCATGCTTCTACACTAGTCCTGCTCTTCCCAGAGCTCTTTAATTGCATCAATTGGTTTTACTGTTGACTTCAAACCCTTGGAGCAGTCAGAAGAAAGTGAGCACTCAGACACGTGAGTGGACCTGGACCACAGCTCCCACCCATGCCAGTGAAAGGGCCTTGCTGGGACTTGTGGGCAATGGAGCTCCTGGGCCATCCAGACCACTGTGTGCCACCCTGGCAAGCTGTAGTATTGTCTTGCAATCCCATTTTTGGTCATTTTTCAGCTCACTAAATCTTATTTTCCTGGTGGGCTGTCTCGCCTTGCTGTTCTGAGGACTGGAGATCTTATATGACTGGTGAGATGGAAGCTGTATCTTTAGGCACCATCCCTTGGAATGTCTGGCCCTGCAAGCATGACTCCTCCAGCTGCCCCCATCTCTTGTTCTTCACGAGCACTTTGGCACTTATAACATCTCTGCACTTTTTAAATTTCCCTCATTCTTATGGACCTTTCCAAGGGGACCTTGACTGGTGGAGTATGTCAGACTGCTTGCCTGCCACAACCTAACTGCAGTGGAAGGAGGAAGAGGGGATGGTCAGAGTGTGTTTGTTTTCTCAAGTCCCTGTGACATGTGATGGTAGTGGCTGAACGCCTGTCTGTTGATGGGAAGGAGAGAATAAGTTCCTTATTTTTGCTTTGCTTGTGCATGTAGCTATCGCTTCCTTTATCAAAATGTCTTTATCTCAATTCATGAGTTTTTGCACTTCTGCCCTTTCCATTCTCTCCCTCAAGTAATGGGGGATCATAGAATGGCCTGGGTTGAAAAGGACCACAATGATCATCTAGTTTCAAACCCCTGCTACGTGCAGGGTCGCCAACCACCAGACCAGGCTGCCCAGAGCCACATCCAGCCTGGCCTTGAATGCCTACAGGGATGGGACATCCACAACCTCCTTGGGCAACCTGTTCCAGTGTGTCACCACCCTCTGGGTGAAGAACTTCCTCCTAATATCCAACCTAAACCTCCTCTGTTGTAGTTTAAAACCATTCCCCCTTGTCCTATGACTATTCACCCTTGTAAAAAGGGTTTACCCACACCTAAACTGAGCATGGAGGACATGTCAGCTTTTGTGCCTCAGTAGACAGAGGTCCTGCAGCACATCCTGGAGCTCAGATCTCAAGCAATCCCTGCTGGCTTGGTATCAAGCACTTCCAGATCCAGGCTTTTGGCTCCTTTCAAGCTTGCTGGCAAGTAGAGGGTGATGTCCTTAAATACAGAGAGAGCTGAGAACTTTTTGGTGGAGTTAGTGCATGCACATCCAAGGAAGGTCTGGAAAATAGAAGGGGAATGAAGCCTGCCTGTGAAGCTGTGCAGATAGCCACAGCTCGGCAGCGTGCTCCAGCCACAGAGCACTAAGCCATGACAGGAGGCTGGCGCAGGATCGTCGCAGATTATTAGTGCCTCCTGCTTTATAAGTGAAGCTCTGGGGGAGGAAATATGTAGTGAAGTGAAACTGGTGATTGTACAGGCACGCCAGCGATTAAGGTTGAAGTGGGTGGGCAGTCTGTGGGGGCTGGTGTGTTAACTCCAGCCAAGGAGAGGCACAGGCTTTCCAATCTCTATCTCAGTTTCAGCGCTGCAGACAGCCCATCGGGGTGTCATTAACAAGCAGTTACTTCACTCTCGTTGCTGAGCTTTAAGGAAATATGTCAAAGGCATTTCTGGTGAGCAAGGGCTCGGTGCGATCAGATTGCTAGAGCCTTCTCACAGCATTCCATTCAGATTATAATACACAATAGTTCAGACCCTGCTGTGTCCCATTACTCAATTATGAAATTGCTTTAGAAGTTGGGAGCTTACTGATTGGCTCGGAATGATTTCATACCCATCATATTTCTGCGTGTTTGTGCTCTTGGGCTGATTGCTCGTTCTCGTTGGTTCAAGCTGCTTCACTCTTCATTTTCATGCACGAGAATCTATTTTATACTTTCTCATATCACTAAAAAAAATTACCACTCAGCGTGCCTTGTCTCTTCAGGTTGGTGGCAGAGGCACACATGACCTTTGAGGTCAGTTGCTGTGGGTTTGGGACCTTAATGTAATTGCACAGCAGCAAGGAGAACTTGGAAGATGTGGCGAAGTGAATGACAAGCAGCACAGAGCTCTTCTGCCTTACTGTGGGCTGTTTGGGAAAGAGGGCTGGAACCATGGATCAGTCCATTTGTGCAGTTTCCTTCCTTCATACTGAATCCTCAAGCTTTTACCCACTAAGAATCACAACCAGTAGGCATAATCAGCCTATATAAAATTTAGCTTTGTTCACAAATTGTATGGAAGAAGCAAGGAAAAGGTTATATTGACTGTTCAGGTATGATTTGCTTTTGTGGATCCCCCTTATGCTTTGCGGGGATTTTACACCTGTTTGAACTAACCCTGAACCCCTGAAACTTGAATGCATGCCATCTGATTCTTCAGAACAGCCAGTTTGTTGGTATCCTGTGCAAAAATGGAGTGAACAAGAACAGAGACTGGGCCACTCAGCTCATGCATCCTTAGGACCTGTTCGTATCCGTCCAAGGAGAGCTGAAGCAAGGTTCTGTTCTAAATTAAAAGAATGTTACTGCTCTAGTTTGGAGAGCCAAAATAAACTCAGTCTTTGAACTTTCCTAAAACTAACTGCAAGCGATCACTTTGGGCACCTATTGTTATTAGCAGTGTCAGTTTTCAGAAACATTTTGTACCAATCAAAGTAAAAAAAAAGCTGGGTCTGATGGACTGATGGCACGTGGAATTGCCAGGGCCTATTAGAACAATACCACTGATGTCTTCGAAGGCGGTGCTGGGCTTACCAATTTCCTGTGTAGAAAATGTCCTTGGTATGCAATTAATCGTTTTCTCTCTTCTTCATCAATAAAGGAACGTGACTCAGCATCAGAGCATACTGCCTGGGAGGCTGGATGTGTTTAGGAGCCCGTGAGCATGGCCAAGCAACTGGATGCCATTGACCTGGTGCTCAAGCCTTGATCCGCTGTTCAAAGGGGAGAGAGTTCTTAAGAAAAAGCCTGAACTGTAGCAATCCCTTAAGAGTTTCTCCTGGGCCAAATACTGAAATCCTCTCTAGGTTAATTCCTCACTGGAGACGTTCAGAGAGTTGCACAAGTCAAAATGAAATGAAGACACTGGATCTGTCTGGCTTGTTTTTAGGGAATAATTTATTTCCCAGAATCAGCATTTAAGATTTTTTTTTCCCTTCAGTTCAGATCAGACCACCAGCAGGTTTGTTTCACCCTCTAGGTGTTGTCAGGGAATTACTGGAAAGCAGCATGACTTTCTATACCTTTGATGCTCTGAAAATTATAGCCCCTTTTCCCTACACAGAGATGTAGCTAGAAGGTCTGTGAAAGGTTTTAGCTCATGTTTCCAAGAAAGAACCACTGATTTTCTGATGAGTTAAGGCTTTGGCAACAGCAATGGGATTCTCTCACCTGCCAGCAGATAAGAATCATTGTAAATGTTCACCATTCTGGGCTACGCTATCTACACAGTTGAAAAGCCAGTACTGTGCCATCTGAATTTTCCCCTTTCAGACTTTCCATTGAACGTGGTCGTTCTGACAATCTGCCATTCCACTAGCACAGAGAGGTGCTTATCTTGCAAAGTTATTTCATTTATATTAACTCATTGTGTTTACTTATTTAAATATTCTCTGCAGATGAGACATATGGCAAATGCTGGCCAACTTAGTCTCAGCTGCTTCTCAGATCCAGATGCTAATATCATTTCATAACTTGGCTTGTGCAGTTCAGATCTGTACCAAAAGATTCTGTTTTGAATTACCATTATATTTGATATTAATACTAAGCATACTCACAGCTGTCCTACATTGCTATTTCCACCCTCCCTGGGATTCGGATCTCAGACAGAGAACATAACACTCTTCCATGTCTGCCTCTCAGGCTTTTAGATCTATCCTGGGCTCATAGTGTATTGTCTGCAGCAGAGAGTATGCGCTAATTACCTCTGCATCGTACCTAGCTTAGGGGCTGGATGGCCTCTTTGGGTCAGGTCCAACCTGGGTGGTTTTTCCAGCACCATAATAGTGATCTTTAACAGGGCAGTCCAGAAAAGACTGACATGGAGATTGTCGAGTCTCTGAGGGCATTTGGGACTGGATTTCTGAAGTGTTCAGTCACCTGAAGATGAGGAATGGTATCTAATGGGATTTTCCAAACCACACTGAGCTCAGATCCTCAGTGGTATTAAATGTCTTTGTCTCGGTGAAGCTGATGAGAGTGAAGCAGCCAAGCATGCTGAAGGTGTGGATCTCCATGCCCTGTACTCTTGGACAACATCTGCACAGTCAGTAAGAGCATCGACACCTTTATGAGTCTGGAGAAGCCAACCCAGCCGCAGAAGCTGAACACAGGGCTTCCTTGAGCTGTGGGGAATGTGCTCACACCTTGCCCTCAGTCTGGCAGATGCACAGAGATGAAACGTTCCCAGCTCAGGTGCTTTGCATGGAGCCCATGCCCGCCCTCAGCCATGGTACTCACTGGGGAATGAATAGGGGGAGCAAGGAGTAAACCTTACAGCCTACTAAGGGCAGTACTGGACCAGCTGGGCCTGGGTAAACATCCCCGTCACTGGGAATGGCACTTCAGTCACTTCTATGACTCAAGTATTTTCTTTTTCCCACAGAGCCAGTGTCACTAGGGAGAGGAGAAAGACCAAACAACCCAATTGCTTGTGCCCTCTGAGTATGGCTGAGCAACACGTCTGTGTCCATGGCCAGGAACCTGCCCTGGGCACGTGATTCCTTAGCACAGTAGCAGGATGTAGGCTGCTGCTAAGGAGCAGGTCAGCAGTTGAGAGGGAGTCATGTGCCTATGCTCACTGAAAGCTAAATATTTCTGTTGGTGACAATCTAGCTTACCATCTTTTACAGCAGAAAACAGGAGAAAAGCTGTAAATCCGATGTAACCTCACCTAGCCCCTTGGGAGCCAGCACGGAGGTGGTAGGACTCAGGCTGGAGAACATCCTGGGTGCCGTTTGGGTTGTAAGCAGGTTGGCATCCTTGGCATGAGCCCATTCAAAAGCAGCAGGCACAGCCCTGGCCCCAGCAGTGAAATGTCCTGGCCAGATGTGTGCTTGAGGAGCACCTCGCCTGGGTGTTTTCCAAGGTACACCAAGATGCATGCTGTGCAGCGAGAGTCAGCGCCTCTCCCTCCATCTTCTGCTTTCTCCTCAGAGAGGATTGGAGTTTATTTAATCTCAGATTTCTTGCTGAAAAACGCTCAGTGAGCATGAAATGCCTTTGAACTCTGGGAGCATTGCTACTGCCTGTAATAAGGCCGGGTAGCGGGAGACAGCCGCTTCCGTTGCTATTCCAAACACATCTGCACAACGCGCTTCAGGAAGCACCGAAACGTCCCCGCAGCCCCGGCCCCTTCTGTAGGTATGGGAGGATGAAGGGCACGGTGTGCGACCCACACACCTCGCACACCATCGGCACACAGCACACAACGGGGGCAAATAGCTGAGCTTCATATGAAAGTATTTCAGCCTAGACAACAATCAGCTGCAAGGAACTTGGAATACATCGGAAAGCGGATAGCCAGGAAACCCTTTCCATGAAGTGCAGAGAGGATTTAGTTGCTGAGAGCTGCAAAGATGCATACATTTTCCTAAAAAAACATTCACGGTGCCAACATGAAGATTCAGTGCATTGTCAAAACAAGCCAAGATTCTTATTAAAACCAATTGCTTTGGTTTGTTAGGCTACTTTACTATGGTGTCTCTAAGCCAACATATGTATTTGGGTTTAGAAGAGCTGTTGCAGCCAAACCTTAGGTGGCTGGAAATGAATGCGAGCTGAGCAGATGCAGGGTATCATTTGCCCACTACTGTCCTTTTGAGGCTGCTTGATGGTATGTGGTATGTCAGATGTTGGCTTTCTCCTCTCTGAGAGCAGATGGCTTGGTGAGGAAGCTGTGCAATGCATCTTTGAAGTAGGCAAGGCTGCTAGAACCCTAGGTGCATCTCATTTGCACAAACAGCAATGTAACAGAAGAAAATAAGAGAAAACATATATGATGTTTCTTGTAACCTGGATTTCACGTGGCTGAATGCTGTGAATAAGAGAATTTTGAAGAGAGAGGTGATATTTTTCATTAGGCTGTTATGATCCCCAAAAAGCTCTCAGAAGAAGACCTTGTGTGTCTGAAAGTTAGTCTGCTTTTTGGGAGAGCTGTATTGGTCCAGCAAAAGATATTATCTCTGTCCAACATCATTTATTTCTTTTGCCCAGCAATCCTACGCTGGAATAAGAAACCAAGGGAGTGTGTTTCTGCAGCGTGGATCCTCTCTTCGTGGCATCAGAGCAGAAGGAGAGTCCTTCCACCTGTGCCAATGATGACAGATGGGGTATGTGAAATTGGCACGGGGGGTGATGTTCTAACACAAGTATTCAATTATTCTCTAGGCAAACCTAAAAAAAAAAAACCTGAAGATTTTTTGAATGTACATTTGAAGCCAGAATTACATTTCTACTTTATAATATATATGGTATTGGAAGATTTGACTGTTTTAGCAGTGTGAGGTTAAAAAAAGAAACAGTTAAGTCTTCGAGGGGGTGTGCTAGAGAAGGCAAGTCTATCTACTACAGTGCTTCAAAGATCAGGAAGCTGAGATACCAGAAATTTTCTTTTCCTATTCCTTTATTGAGCACCCTGGCTCTCCCATGAACGCTGTGCTTTGTGACCCCCATCCCATAGTGAGAATGTATTTCCTAAAAGGGCATTTAACAGAAATGCAGAACGACGCTGTAAGGTGTTGCTAATGGCACATCATCTGCACCGGGCACTGGGAAGCACTGCTGTGCTGACCCACAGTCCTGGCTGTTGGGATGGCTGGGTGCTGGCACTGAGCTGCAGAGGGGCACACAGCTGGAGGAGAGAGGACGTGCCCGAGATTCCCATGCTCTGAGCAAGAGCTCAGGCTCAGCCTGCCTCCAGCGGGCTGCACTCGCACATCTGAGCCTCAAGGCAAACTCCCAGCCCAGCTATCAGACTCTTGGCAGCAATTTCCACACGGGTTTGTTGTGTTTGGACTCGAGATTCCCCCTTGACCCCAAAAGTCACACTAAAACGCTAAAAGTATTTTCTTTACTTGCTAAAGAAAACACAGAGGACTTTATTTAGTTATTCAGAACTCCTCAGCCATTCTTCGGTCACTT
Source organism: Pavo muticus (assembly GCA_016647715.1). NCBI lineage: Eukaryota > Metazoa > Chordata > Aves > Galliformes > Phasianidae > Pavo > Pavo muticus. The sequence continues at coordinate 389,111 of JACDJE010000145.1, forward strand.
CATGATTTCCAGAGATTGTATCTGTGCTGTTGTCTGCCGGCTCAGGTCACTCCGAGCAGCTCGGAGGGGAAGGAAAGCTGCTACATTTCATTGTCCTCAAAAGAGGGGAGAAAAATCCGACTCGCGTTCCCAATCCAAACACCGCCGCTGCCTCGTGCATTCTTGACAGCTAGCGAGGCTTCATTGAAAGCAGTTTGTAGCCTTTAGCTCCCTTCTAACAAGTTGGCCATTGCCATCGAGGAGATTTTTTCTCAACTGATTTATGAGCTTTAATTTATATGCGAGCCTGGAATACTTGCTTTGGGAAGAGTTCTGCCACAAGCCAAGCTTGCACGGAGATGCACAGCAATTTGCATGGTATGTTCTGTACGCTCACCGTCCGGCCTGCAGCAGGCCAAAAAACCCCAGGTGAGGAGCACACGTGGCCGGAAGTGGTGCTGAGCGCTCCCTTCCCAACTGGTCTGCTGGCTTGGGCTGGAAAGGTGCATTTGTCAGGTGGATTTAAGGGGTTTGGAAAGCCTCCATGCGACCCATCAGACACATTTTGGAAGTGTGAAAGCACTGCTAAAGCCTGGGCTCCTGTGTAGCCTGTGCACGGTCACATGGCAAGGCTGGGAAATTGTTTAATGGTGTCTCAACGGGTGGTAATGGGATTTTCCAATCCTGAGCTGCCTCGGTGGAGTCCGAGTGTAGGTAGGATTGTGCTGACTCCACCGTTTCCTTTGGAAGGGATGGAGAATGCTTGGCACTTCTTGCCTTGGGTCAGGAGCTCCTGACTTCTGGCTCCTTGGCCCAGATGTGTGACAGGAGGTGTGTGCCCAAGCATGGCTGCAGTCCTATGTGTCCCTGATGGGAGCACGCAAACTCAGCTGCTGCTTCCCAGCCCAGGGCTGGTCTCCGGCTGAAGAGCAGCATGTTATGTAGGTGCTTTATTAATTTCAATGCTTGCAGTGCGGGAGTAACGTGCTTCTTACTTCTCCTCTGTGTCCATTGGTTTGCTATGACCACTTGTTGTAGGAGTGTGACACTCCTACAAATGGGCAAATTGCCAGGAAATCTGAAGGCCTGTGTTAAAATCACTGGAGTTTGGCGGAGCAAGGAACACGCTCGTTATATCCAGCCCTTCTGCACTTTCAAATACGAGTGGTAATGCCCAGGAGAAGTGCCTGATGGGTAGTGCAGCCCCAAGAGGAGAGGCATTTCATGCTGGGTCTAGAGGAGCAGCAGCTTCAGCTCTGTTGGGATGGCTGATACATCCATGGGCAGCCCTGATGGGCAGCTGATGGGAAGGAACTGGGAGGTTTCATTTTCCAAGCAGAAGATGGTTTCTGCAGAAAGGCCTTTAGTGAGCACCTTGATTCTGCAAGGCAAGCAGGGCAGGCAGGGAGGTGTGCTTACTTGGCCGTGAGCAGGTAGCTGGAGAAGTGGCAGTCCCACTGGCATGGGGAGCTGTGGTTGGGGAATTGACAGCCCCATGAGCACACAGAACTTGGCGGTCACCCTCACAGAGCTGCAAGCCAGCAGCAGCAGCGTGTTTACAGAGTTGCGGTTGTCTAATCTTGACTGTTATCATTCATCTACATAACTTCTTCACAAACCTCAAGATGCTTTATCTAGCACACTGAGGTTGAGGTCTTGTTGCTGACTGCTGTGCTGGAATAACAGACGGTGCTCTGATACGTGCCGTGCTGTCAGCAAAGCCCAGATGGATCCAAGTGGATAAAGACAGCTCTCATCCTCACAGACAGTTAAATTCAAGCAATGTGTCCTTCTGTGCTTGGTTCTTTGCAGCAGGTTTGTTCAGCTCAGTGCCTCTGGTTAATAGCTGCATCACCTCTACCACTTGTTGACAGAATTAACATCTAATCATTAATTGCATCTGAAGTTTGGAAGGACCCTACTACACTTGAGAATCTCCTGTCATTGGAGAGGTGGCTTTCTGACTGCAGGGTTCATCAGAGCCCACTGAGTTACCCCGGCTATGGGAGGACTTGCTGAAGGGTCTCCCATGGAAATCACCATAAGTCCATGGGGCAGCCTAAGGGGCACTCTCAGGTCCTGAGGACATGTGCAGATCTGAACTGGATAACATGATGGGCATCCCAGGAGGCTGGGAGTGTGAGTTTGGATCCAAGCACCAGGGCTTACTCACACCCTGACGATAAGAAGGCCTGGGGGAGAGGCACAGGGTTATTTATCCATTTGTTTGGCAGTAGACAAGGCAATAAAAGGTGCTCTGCAGAATGCTCAGAATAAGGAAACCTGAGTCAGAGACAGCCCCAGCCTCCTTAGCTGTTATCTGTGCTGCTCTAAGCAACATAATTCATCTGACTTACTGAGAGCTGCTCTCTTGGACGTGACCTCACTCCTGGGATGCGCTCCACCCGCCAGAACCTCTCTGACCTCATCTCCCCTTGCCCATCCCCATCTGCAGGCAGCTCCTGGAGGTTCTGCTCCTGCCAGGTCTTCCATCTATGCCCGAGACCCCCACTGCAGCCACCTCCCACCTTCAGCTCTTCTTGAGGGTTTCCCAGTCCTCCCTCTGAAAACAGGCTCTGTGGTTTGGGAGTTGCCAAACAAACAGAACCCAAGGGAAGGCTGTGGTTTCCACTCTTCTTTTGCTTACCTAGAGCAATAAACCACCTTTGGTGCGCAGATGTCACTACTACACATAGCACAGGATGAAGGCAGCAGGCAGTGGAAGGCCAGGCTCGTGGGCACACGACCCCTGAGAGGGTCTGAGCAGAAGCTGGGACACTCTCCCCAGTGCCATCCCCACCAGCTCTGTCTAAGCAACAGCAATACATGATCTATATTATTAGTGAAGAGAACAGGGCACAGAAGTGGTCATAAGAGCAGCTTGTTCATCACACAAGGAAGATCACTGCAAGAAAGATACTGAGGCTCTGGAGGGTGTCCACGGAAGGGCAATGGAGCTGTGAAGGGTCTGGAGCTGAACTCTGACGGGGAGCAGCTGAGGGAACTGGGATGGTTCAGTCTGGAGAAAAGGCTCAGGTAAGACCTTATTGCTCTCTACAACCACCTGAAAGGAGATTGTTGTGAATGGGGGTTGCCCTCTGCTCCCAGGTTAAGAACAATAGGACAAGAGGTGATGGCCTTAAATTGCACCAGGGGAGGTTCAGGTTGGATGTTAGGAAAAACTTATTCTTAGAAAGAGTGGTCATGCACTGGCACAAGCTGCCCAGGGAGGAGATGGAGTCACTGTCTCTGGATGTATTCATGAACTGTGAAGATGTGGCACTGAGGGAAGTGGTTAGTGGGCATGGTGGGGATGTTTTGATGGTTGGATCAGATAATCTTAGATATCTTTTAATGATTCTATGATTCTATGATCTCTTGCTATTCTTCGCAAGTTCTACAGCACTGAGGTCAGTGTCTAGCAGGGATGGATTCAGGTAACGCAGTGACTGTACCTATGGTCAGGAAATTAAACTGGTGCTCTTGTGCCTTTTCCCATTGCTGAGTGGTTTTACATGATGGAACAGTGTAAGAAAACACTGCTGTGCTAAGGCACGAGCCTTCCCACCACACTGGGCTACGGGAGTAAATGAGACAGTTTTCAGACAGGAGTAAAATCTTACATATTTGTCCTGTAGGGCTTGGTGGGTGTTTTCCATCTGCATCAGCTTGTCTGGTAAAACCCACTACCTTTTTCTCTACAAAATGTCTTTTACAGACAGATATGCTGTACAATTCCCATAACTCCTATGAATTATGAGACTAATGGAGCAATCCCCAGCATTTGATGTGCAGGAAAGCAGCAAGGTATTGCAACATCTCCTGCTATATTCTTTGCATTCTGGGGATGAAAACTCTATAAAACCTATACATCCTTCTCCTTGTACATACGTGCTCCTTCTTTGCAAGGCCTGCAGTCACAAAGCTGCATGTCCCAGCCTTCCTTGCATTTGGCAGCATGGAGAACAAAACCGATAGTCACTTCCATTTGAGAATACATCTTTGGTCCTTTCACATCCCCCTTGCATCAGGGATTTCCACACGCTCCCATGGGAGCTGGACTGTGCAGCAGCTGAAGCAGCTCTGTGTACCAGAGTTTAATGACAGTGAGTGTTTACAGTGCAATTCACAGTGGAAGACCAAAAGAAAGGAATTAGAGAGAGACAGAGGAGCGAGGTCAGGGTTTTTTTGTTCCTGATGGGCACAAGTCTATGGTTTGCTAGAATTATTTTTAAAAAATTAATTGCTTTCATTGATTTGGGGAAAATACAGGCCAGGCTTGTCCCTGGGTTGAATTTTGCCTTTTGCAACTTAAATAACAGAAATAATGTCATGTGAGTTTACCAGCATTCAAAACCTCATCAGACTCTGAGTCATGTTGGGTTTACCTGCTAGCTGTGAAGATGAAATTTATTCATGAGCTCAGAATCAATTAATTTTCCACATAATAGGACCACACCTGAGCATCTGCACCATACTGGAATGTCCTTCACGTTTTGTGGCTTTGAGGAATTTGAATACCTGCTTAAAGAAAATGTATGTTTCCCATGATGCATTACTATCACGTTTTTAGCCTTTAGATACGATGAGCTGTTTCAGAGCCTGCAGCTGTTGTGGCTGTATGGCCATAACCGTGTATGGCCATAACCGTGTAAGTACAATGGACTGGAAAACATAAAAGGAAACATTTTGTGCTTCAGAAAGTTGAAACATAAAATGAAAATGCAAAGAGAATTGAGAAAGAAAAGGGTTAACCATTTAAAGGGTTGAGTTAAACAAAGCATATCTGTGCAAGAGCCTCCCCAAGGAAGCGGCTGAGACCACATCGCTTGGATCATTTAAAACTGGACTGTACAAAGCAATAGAGAAAATTCTGCAGGGAACAATCCTTCACTGGCAGGTGGGATGGACTCAATGACCTAATAAGTGTTTTCCATCTCTAAGTCTATGGGATGAGTCTATGAGTGCACTACAGCTTTGCCCAGAGTTCCCATGTGTTGGCTATAAGCAGAGCCAAGCTGCACCCAACTGTGTGTTGTTTGAGTTAACTGTTTATGTGGTTCTTTTGCCACCACCTGGTTTCTTTTTCAGCAGATTCTCTACACAAACAGATGATTCTTTTATACTCACTTCATTTTTTTGGTATGTAAAGCATATTAAATCACATAATGTGCCATTACGTGTCCTTAAAATAGAGCAGGAGTGCAGGAAACTTCCTCTTTCTCCTCCATTTCTGCTAATGACCATCTGAATGTCATCGTGGGAAGGAATTGGGCTGCCCAGCTCCTTGCCCAGTTGTCCATCAGGGTGGTCCCAGCATCTCCTCAACCACATGGCAGGAAACATCTTGTCTTCTACAGGTGTGGTGTGGCATGTGCTCACCTTGCCTCACTTGTGATGAGTTTAGGTCTCAGAGCTCAAAGTGCATTTGCTGTAACTCCCAAGTTTCTGAAGGATAAACTGGATGCTGTCCGATCTCTGTGCCCAAACTCAAATCACAAAGAGAAAGGCACCAAGGATGCACAAATAGCAAATTCTGGGGCTGCCAACAAGCATGCAGGCAGGGGATTCAGCCTAGAGATGGGATCTGTGAGGCTCTCTGCCTCTCCAAGATCTTCCAAGGAAGCCACCGGCCCTGGCCAGTCCTGCCCCTAATCCCACCATGTTCATCCCTGGCATGAAGATGTTCTGTGGGAAAAATCATGGTGAGCCATGGCAGAATGGGATGGCTTTGCTCACTGGAAGGGGATGTAGGTATGCAGCTCACCAAACTGCGGTCCCACTCCTTCCTATTGAAAATCTCTGAGTTCCAAAGCACAACCCAATCCCGAGGAGATATAACCCCTGCTGAGCTCTATGGACATCCTTAGGAAGGGGGAAGAAGACTTGACCTTCTTCTGAAGGTCTGCCTTGCCTGTAATATCTGGCAGCCTGTAATATCATATATCTGCTGCTTCTGCCATGGCAAAGGACTGTACCATTCACTTCACAAACCTGAAATCTGAAGAAGTTAAGGGTTAGTTCCTAGTTCATAAAGGTAAGTACAAACCGAGGTCCTCCTCATTTCAGGGAGATTCAGTGCTCAGGGCTGCATGGCGAAGTTCCACCTGAGCCCCTGTGCACGGCTGGTTAAGGTATCTCTTACAGTTCAGAGCCAGCCAAAAGGTATTCTTCAGTGATATGTAAGTGGCTCACAGGATGGGTGCCTAAACACGTTTAAGAAGTGAGCTCCAGCTGCTGGGTGTGGGGACACCCAGGGGCTCTGGCTGAGCAGAGGATGGATATCTATGCCTGGCTTAGGAGCAGTCAAGATACCCCCACAGGCTGTGACCTCGAGGATGAAGGATGGAAGAGCCCCAGGAGATCTCCTGGTGATGCTACTCTGATGTTAGCTCAGAGCCCTCCTTCCTCCTCCATGCCCCAAGGTGAGATAAGCTTGGCTAGACCAACAGCAAAGCGCAACGTGCTTAGACACAGCAGGAAATGGAAGCGGGAGATAAAGCAAAACCTCCTCCAGTTCCTCGCTCCTACTCACCCACCTGACTTGAAGAAGGAAATGAGGATGTAACATGCAGTTGCTTCTTGCTGAGACCTAACATCCAGATAGCCCATGCTGAAGGTGAGCATGCCTGTGGTAAGGCAGTGCTTGTGCAGACATGAAACACAAGTCCCCTCCTCTTCTGCTGGGTTCAGTGACGTTGTGGGAGGAGGAAGAATTTGCCCTGTCATGAAGCACTGTGCCAGAGCCCACTCGCTCCTTTCCAGATTCTAATTTTCCTGGTCCCATGGCAGGATCCTGCAGCTAGCTCCAAAGGAGATGGATGCATTGGCTGATGATTTGCATGGATGTCATGGCCTTTGGGCCATGTGCTGTGTTCCCCATCTGTTAAGGTGTGAGTAAGGAGGGTCTGCTGCTGTGGCTTTGCTCAGGCTGTGTCCTTGCTGCCCTGTGACACAGGTTTGGGCTGCTGGGAAGCCAGGGCACAGACCTCTCTGACATCACTAACAGTGCTGTGGGCGCTCCAAACTGACGATCAGTGCCACAGCACTTGCTGGGGTCCCCAGGGCAGTGAGAACCCCTCACCCACCAGGAGAGCCCCTGTTGTGCCAATCCCTAGCAGGAATTATCATCCTTACTGCTTTACAGGCCGCAACACACACACAGAGGCTCACAGGCAAAGGAAATCTGGTTGGAATGAACGTGCTGGTGATGTTTGGTTGGCCAGACATTGATGGCTGGGAAGGGCAAGGGAACAGAGCAAGGGAAACCTGGTTTGTAACAAACCCCCTCCTGCTCCATGCCCCAACTCACTCCTGGTCACAAACTCTGTGGTTGTGTGATGGTTCTCCATAGTGACTCACTGATGGCAGAGCTCCGCTATGCACAGCACACACAAGGCATGGGTCTCTCACTCAGTAAAGCAAATTTCCCTTCACAGCTTTTCAGACCTTTTAAATATTTGTTGTGATTGCAGTACTAATTAAATTCAGCTGTTGCAGGTAATATAACTCCTAACAGACTTTTTTTCTTTTTTTTTAAATATATTTTTTTCTCCCTTTTAGTGGGCAAGTGAGCAGCACTTAAAGGTATACACTCTGTCTGTGGGGATGGCTGCTGGCAGCCATGCAGAGCTTGGGTTGAACTCTAAACTCACTGCTCCACTCACACCAGTTTGCTGGTGCTTCTTAGGAAAGGAGCACATCACTGTGCTGGGGGGACCCCCTTGACCCCTAGATCTGACTGGAGTGAAGGGTCATTGCATCCATCCTTGGGGTTCTTCCCATACTTGTGTTGGGCCCATCTGACCTCAGCAGCATCACTTTCCCTCTCCTTCATAAGGGCTATCCACAGCAAACTGGTTCAACATCATTGTTCAGATTTGTGGGCAAACTGAGAGGAAGAAAAGCTGGTGTAGTACGTGAAAACTGTGTTGTTGTGGTCTCATTCTAATGTCTATGTGTGAGGCTCAGGGCTTGCTGGTGCTCACCTTTCAGGCTGTAAAGGAGAATTTCTGCTTGTCAAAAATGATGCAAAAAGCCCTCTCCATGTGTCCTCTGATGCTTTGAATTTTAAAGCGTAGCCCCAGGGTGGTATATTTAAAACATGACCTTGGGGAAGCTGGTCCATTGCATTCGTAAGCTAAAGGAGAGCACTCGGGATGACAGCGATAAATAGACATTAGGGTCTGAAGTGTCACACCGAGGTCAGGTGTCCCCGCAGGATTTGGGCAAGCGTTGCATTTCCCAGTTCAAACCCATGCCCGCTCCTTTGTGCTCATCCCATCCACTCCTCCAAATGGGCACTGTGGTCTCCTGACGTGGGCACCCCATGAGCGGAGGCAGAGAGCTGTGTTCCCACATCTGCACACAGCACCTTGATCTTCAGAGGCTGGAGCACCTGCGAGCCCCACCGCCGCCAGTGGGACCTGCAAGCGCGCAGAGCCTTTGAAAACACCCAACCGCGGAGTTAAGAGAATGGAGATTGCGATGATAGCGCGTGATTGAGTTATTGCAACTTAATGAGGTGCCGCTCATCTGCCAAGCCACAGCAGCCCTGTGTGTGCGTGCACGCACAGCCCCATTCATCTGAGCAGTAGGATTTAAACGAGAATAGTTCCTGTGGATTTGCACTGGTTTGGCAGCAGTCCTGAGGCCAGTTACCAGGCCCTGCTGATAAGTGCAGTGTGGGGAGCTGAGGGCATGGGGCTGGGAGCAGCCCTGCTCAGCACTGCAGGCAGAGCATGGCTGGGGCTAAGCAGCCTGTGCAGGCATCAGGCACCCTGGCCCCTGCCTTATTCTGGCTTTTGGAAGGGAGCAACGGGCTGGGAGAGAGACAGAGCTCGTCTGGAAATGGGAGTGGTGTGCACCTGCATTTAGTGATGTGTCCCAGAGAGTGTGACTGCATGCTAAGCCAGCACGCTGAGTGCTGAGGGCTGCTTCCTGGTGCTTTTGGCGCTTAAGTTTGGCCTCAGGAGGTCAATTATGCTGATGAAGAGTGAGAGGCCTTTTGTGAGAGCTGGTCCTGGCGCCTTATGACAATTTTCCTTCAGTATGGATCTTAGCTTTTGGTTGAAGTCCATCCACAAGTGGAACAGGCAGGGAAATAGCTTTCTGCTCTTCCTTTCAGGTCCCACAGCACTTGGCTCTCCAGCAGCAGCTCCATACAGTCATCACACGGAGAGTCGGGGAAAGCAGGACCTGTCTGGATAATAAGCCATCATTTCGTCCCATGCTTAAAAGAAGCTCTCTGTGCTTTGAACAGGCCAAACAACATTTTCCCCCATAATTTTTTAACTTTGGGCATCTTTGCAAATTACTCTCCTGGCTGGGAAGGAGCCCAGGAGTGCCAGAACACCATGGGAAGAGGCTGCTCTGTGATACTGCCAACCTGCAAAGGAGGAGGAAATGCTGGAAATCCCCTAAGCACGCCTGTTTTCTTGAGATTCCCAACTCGATTTTGCAAACTCAGAAGATTTTATATAATTTGGTTTAGTCGGTTCAGAGGTTTAAGGCACTTGGCTGTGCATCTGGATTGCATCTTTGGGGTGGGTTATCCAAAAAAGTACTCAGAACAGTATGAAATTCATCCTTCGCTAGCAAAGCTGAAGGAAAACAAGAGCACGGGAAGGGAGTTTCTCCTCTCTGCTTGCTGTGCTGGACGCTGGGTGTGAACCTGTGATCCATGCCTGTGCCACCAGACACTGTGCCTTGTGCCAGCAGAGGGGACATCAGCCCACTGACCACCTGTCTTCAGAGCAAGAAAAAAAGGAAAAAAGAGAATTTAAAAATAAATATCTCATCTGATGTGCAAGTGCAGCAAGCACACTGATGACACACAAGCTACAGGGCTTTATTCAGGCTTCCCTGTCTGACAGTGTGGGCCTTAAAAACCCCTTACATGAAATGATTCAGGTTGAAAAGTGCAAGACAATCCAAAACAGAAACAAAGAAACTTAGTGTTAAGAGCCCTTTAATTTTATCACTGTAGAAACCAAAGGGTTGCGTATTGATGCGACAGTGCCCACAGAAGCCTAGAGCCCATCTGCAGGTGGTGCTAACCCAGAGCTGTCCCGCAGCATTGGCAGCCACCAGCACCTCCCAGGCTGGGCTGGGCTGGGCTCTGCCTGCGGGCAGTTGCATTGGGTGGTGGGTGAAACGAGTCCTCTGTCTTGATGGGCCAACTCTTCCCTTTAGATGTCTGTGCTCACCTCCCATTAACTTTGGTATGAGCTGAGCTCATGCTTCCAAGAGTGAAATTTGGCTTATAATTCCTGCATGCTTCGGGATCCTTCGGGTACCATATAAATGTAACGTACTGTGATTCAGTGCTAAAGAGCAGAGAAAATGCAACCCCCCAGGAGACACAGTGAGAGAAAATCATATAGAGCCTTTGTTTAAAAAAATAATGAAAAGAAAAAAGAAAGATCAAGAAAAACAATTGAGATTCATTCCAAAGCTGAGTTCATTGCACAGCGAGGACAGAACGCACATCCCTTACCCAGTGATAGCTTCTTTGACATCAGTGAGTTAGGGCCCATTGGACCAGGCCCCAGTTTTGGAGGCATTATTGAAAACGTCTTACCTCCTATATTTCCTGTTTTTTAATCAAACTCACTGTGCTGCCAGAGGTGTTTCATTTACCAGGAGAGGGGTCAGCGAGGCAGCCACGAGCAACAGGAAATAAAGCACCGTGCGGCCCCTCCCTGCCTGGACGCGGGCTGGGGCCGGCAGTGCTGAGCTCGGTGCTGTCTGCCTGCACCATGGCATCCTGCAGCCAACGTGGGCACTGAGGAACTGCCTGCTGGCTCTGCCGCCCAGCCCCGCGCCAACAGAAACAGCGAACGGTGCATACATCCTATAATTTTATTTTCTATCTACTGCCATAGTTTCTTGGCTTGTTGCAACTGCAATAAAATTACTTTATTATATTTTCCCATCTGTTATGTTTCTGATTCTTTAGAGGGGGGATGTTGCGTGATGCACATAGTCTAATTTAGCTTTAAACTTGTTGTATGGCTGTTGTTTATGGAAAACGAACGTTGCATTTGCAGAATAACCTGTGGCTTTCCTGTAGCACCAAGGAGAATGTCCGCAGACAGCAACCATGGATGCAACCAGATGGACAGGACTGCTTACTGCCTCCTGCCCCAGCTCCTCTGCTTTGAGCTGTGGCCTTGGCCATGGCCAATGAAGATGTAATTACTCATTAATTTAGCTATCCTCCTGCACTGCCCAGCCAAGGGCTCTCCATCACCACTTTCACCACTGTTGAAGCCACTCATTCAATCTTAGCTTGAACAACCTAAGTCTTAGAATAATTTGTTCTTTAACAAAAGGTGCAGAGAACAATAGCCAGGAGAGCCTGCTCTGCCCACCTTGCTTGTTTTCCTCTCTTCTCTTTGCCTCCAGTCTGACTGCTGGTTCTCATGGTCTACCTGAGCTGGAGAGTAATCCCATCCACTCCCCTGCTCACATTGTTGTTTTTTTTCCCTGTAATTTGTACTGCTAGTGTATATTAAAGATTTTGTTTTGTTAAATTGCTGAGACAGTTAGATGAAATTCAGCATTTAATCTGGGAGTTTGGTGATACCAAAGGATTTCTGAACACACAGAATCCTGTTTTAAGAAGAAAAAAGTGAAGTTTGAGAATCCTATTTATGTACCTCCACTGAATCTCTCCTTCCTGCCCTGAGTGTATTACACTGTACTTCTCAAACACAATTTTATCTCCAAGAGAGGAAGCAATAACTGTTCTTATAAGTGGGCCAGAACCTACACCATGCACACGGTGTGAGGCGAAGAAATCCCATGCACCTGCAACTGGCCACGACTTCGGTGCAAACAGAAGCAGAGGGAGCACACGGGAAAGGAGCTGAGTGAAGGACTTTGAGCAGTGACGTGTGTGCTGTCTATCAGGATTTTGTGAATAACAAGAAAGCTGGGGTGTGACTTCAAAATATAACTGTAACGTTTATGGACATCATAGGCAATTAGTTGTTTTTTGATTACGGTTGTCTAACTGGAAAGTATGGGTGAAGTTCCAGCCTCTACAACTGTCCAACTGTTTGACAGCAACAGTTTCAGAAAAGGGACTTTTACTGTATAAAATGATTATTCCTATCTGTGGATTGTAGTAAAACTGGTAAAAGAAAAATCCAAGGCAAGATGTGAAACTGATGCCCGAGTAGAGCTGTGCAAGATCACTTCTGTGGCAGCTCTCTTGTCTTCCACCTTTGTGCCAGCAGTGCTGCACTTCTGGTGGATGCTGTCCTTCAGGATTAAGAACGAATAAAGAGAATCAGACACAGAATCATTGCCTGTGCTGGAATTCAGCTGGTGAAGACCTCAAAATGAACTGGCAAGTAGGTTGCGCTTGAACTCTGCAGCCCCCATGTTCAATTCTTTATTAACTTTTTCAATATGTTCTATTACGGCCACAATATGGGAGCTATCTTGCAGCTAATTTAACACCTGTAAATTCCCATGGCTGGTAATGAAACATTGCATAGAAACATAGGCTAGTGGATGAAGCATTTGCTTCATATATCAAAGGTCATTAGTTCAGTACTTGCTAATGCTGTAGCTCTTATTAAAATTTCTTTTAGTTTTGGTTTTCTTTTTGCATCAGCCTCTTGCAGACTGATTAATTCTTCTCCTTCCCAAAGCTAAACACAAAACATGAGCATCTGACGCAGAGCACCGGGGCTAAATTCTGCGCTGAAGTCTTGAATTATGCTGCCTGAAGTTATCCTTTCAAAGCCTCCCCGGCTGCCATGAGGGTGGCAGTGTTACACCAGTGGACACGTCATCGTGGCCAGGTCACTGACACAAGTGACACTGAGTGACACTGCTGCTGGCACGTTCCGTTCCTTCTGCCCAGCCTGCGCTGTGTCATCACTGCTGTGGCTGAGAAGAGCGGAGGCAGCGAGCTCCAGCCCTGCAGCTGCTGCTGCTGGATGTTTTCTATCCAACCTGACCCTTTCTCAACCCTGACATGGGTTGGGTCCACCACAGTAGCCAACTTTTCAAAACACAACCAGCACAAAGCAACATTATAATGAAAGTAAGCGGCTTCTGGAGATGAAATCACATGAGCCGTGCATCCAAATGCGATGCTGCAGCTTCTGGGAAACGCTGAGCGTGCGCTTCTTCACCTTGCAAGCTCTTGGCATGCATGCTGTTTATCAAAATAACAACTCATTGAAATACAGCCCAAAGGACTGCCAGGAAGGTTGAATGAAGCACTGTTGTTTCCAGCACACCACGGTCTCCATTGGTTTCTCCAGAGGAGGGAAGTGCGTGGGCTCCAGGAACGCACCCCATGCCCAAAGCCCAGTTGGTTCTGCCTGCACATGGAGCTGCCATGGGACTGCACCTCACCCAGCCCTGGACATTGCTTTGTTAGCAAAGTGCCATCTGCCTCGAGTCCACCCCTGGGGCATCATTCTGGTCATCCACAGGGAAAGAAGTGCTGGATGTACTCCTGACACCATTAATTTGATCTGCAAATAAGCTATGCTTTTTATTAACAACTTTATGCTGCAGAATGTTATAGGATATTTGGTTCTTTGTAAGACACGCATGCTGTTTTATATTCATATCTGTGCCTGCCTTATAGCTGGCTTTGTGACGCTACTCATTAATTCAGGATTGAAATGTCTTTCTCACTCTATGACATTTAGGTGCCTGATATTTTTTACAAAGCTTATTAAAACTCAGATCTGTACTTCATCACTCAGTGTGCAGTCCCATCCCTGCTCGTCTGTTCCACTGGAGAATCTTGCTCAGTTTGCAGATTGAGACAAACAAACCCCGAGGCACACATCTATTTTAGACAATGGAAGAAATAATTGTTAGAATGTCAGAGGGGTTCCAGAATTAGCAGCAGCTTCTGTCTAAATTCTGAATAGTATTATTTGCAGTGGCATATATGCATGGGTAACATCAAGCAATTCTCCTATTCTCAGACAACCAGCACCATTCAGAACCGCACTGCTTTCAGACCAGCAGCAGTGAAGCCCATTTGGCTCATGTTTTAGTGATGGAGCCATTAAACCCATGGCCTGGAAGCATGCTCATGTGCTCAGAAGAGCCAGGACAGATGCAAGCAGCAGCCAGCACAGACCGCATCCCACCGCACTCAGGTTCAGCCTGCTCTGTCCCAGCCCTTCCCACGGCTGCGATGGGAGGTGCTGCTAGGCCAGCTCTGGTTAGCACCATGCTGTCAGCTAGAAGATCCAAATGACCTTAATATAAAATATAATGGCAGTAATTAGGCAACAGGGCAGAGGACAGCTCAGCTCCTCTGTGGGTCCTGGGGCCTGGTAAGGCCACTGTGGCATGCCAGCACCCATACCTTGGCCACCACCACACCAGGACCAGCAAAGGGGCTGTGGGTCCTTTTCGTTGAGCTAACTCTGATTTTGTGACAATGTGGCATCACAGCCCCGAAGCCACAGGGGACGGCACTGCCACACCTGTGGGCACGGCCAGGCTGCCCTGCATGGCTCAGCTACTGCTTCCCCACCAAAACCCCAATTTGACGACGTTGGACTGCACTTCTCAAACCTCCCTGCTCCTCCTCAGACACGCAGAGCCTGCAAGCTAAACGCCAAGCTTTTTCCACAGCTTATGTTCTTGTAAAAACAGCTCCAAGTACACACATTCTGCTCCTCACTCCAGTTGGGGCTCTGCATGCCAAGCCCAGTATTTATTTTCATTACTTTTGAGACCACCAAAATTAATGTATCTTTCAGACAGGAAGAATTTTATTTATTATGATGGATTTGAATCCAAGAGATGAAAGAAGATCGGCGTGCATCCTGAAGGCGAGCAGGGCCGGGAGCAGAGCCCCAACTTGCCCCGTAGCACACGGCCTAGCCCGGCGGCCTGGTACCAGCACTGCTCTGGTTTGGCTGCTGTGGCACCAAGTGGCACTGGGTTAACAATTTCCCTTTTCCCAAGCTGCTACTGCATCTGCAGGATGATGGGAGGCTGCTGTTGGGAAGATAAAACCAATCATATTTTCCCCTTTCCCACACATCAATGCCTGTCCCACTGGAGCACACCCAGGCCTCGCAAAGGCCATGGTGGGACAACCACCGAATTAAATGTCTGATTAAACACACTGCTAAATCAGGGACACGCCCGGCTCGCACAGCAGTCTGCAGGCTCACCTTTCTGCAGAGCTCAATTTAGGCTCATGCCATCACGTGAGAAAGATCAGCTGTGTCCTTGGAAATGCAGACCCTGCAGTGGTTAGGATTTTCCTCACATTTCTTAATTCTCTTGCTCTGGATCCCATCACAACCCTGTTTTGAAAGGGCAGAAATGAAACTCTAGTTCATTGAAGAAAAAAATTACTGTTGCCGTTGCTTTCAAACAGGCCTGGAGTTCCACCAAAATGTTGCCAGACTCATCCCACCCATAATTTCAAGTCTAGACCGGAACCAGTCCAAAGATGAACCAGGCTGGTTACTGGCATAGTCACTTTTAGGTCAATTATCCCACTGAGAAACCTCCTAGATGCAGTTACACTTGAGGTTCTTCCCCAGAGGAACGCAGCTGGGTTGTGTGATGAACAGGGAAGTGTGGAGGGACCGAGAGAAAGACAAAATCCATGAGAAACTGGGCTTGAAAGTTCAACACTCATACAGCTTGTTGCTGCTTCCATGCAGCTTGATGGAGCTTCAGATGGGGCCGGGAAGCATTAACAGGGCATCTGCCTGCAGTGATGCCAGTTTGGGAGTTCCTGAGTTGCCGGATCATTAGACAGTGGCAGATCTTTTCCAGGCTGTATCTGGTATCATTTCTCATTGCAAAACATGAAGTGAAACTGTCAGTTTTAGCTGCTTTCATCACCTCTGATAATGTTTCAAGTCTGGGTCCCAGTTCTCAAAAGGTGCAAAGAAAAAAAGCTGAGCTGGACACCCAATAAAAGCCAATTTGTGCTATCCACAGTTAGCTTGAGTTCAACTTCATTGTTTATTACTTAGGTCTCTGAAGGATAAAGCATACAAAATAAAACATTTCTACCACCTCAGCCTTTGTAAAAACATTCACAACCCGTTAAAAGTTAGGGTCACTAACTTCGAAATGATCTCACAATTTGATTTCATTATATTTTAATTGCTAATGATATATTCCAGGGCTGACAGAGAGTGAGAGGCTGTGACTAAGGGAAAATTAAACCTCGGCTCGCTTTGACTCTCCCACCAGCTGTACTCAGGCAGGTGCAACACAAACTCCCAAACACCCTGCTGCATAACGCAGCCCTGACCTGGAGGGACCGATCTGAACGGGCTTTTCAGCCGGCATGCTTATTCAATTCGCTCTGCGGAAAGGCTGCCAACGGGAGACGTGGTGCCAGAAGCGTGGTGGTTTTTTTAATGCAAAGTTGCAAAACCACAAAACTCATTTTTACTAGTGACCTTTTTACCACTAATTGTCGGGGTACTTTAAAAAAAAAAAAAAAAAAGTTGCTTTGGTCAGGGCTGAAATGACAGCCCAGAAACGCTCCTCCGGCTGCAGCTCCCTCACCCCGCTCCGCATCCAAACGACTGGGTCCTGTGTGGATGAGTCAGATGGTTTTTTAGGTGTTTTTATTTTTGTTTTGTTTTGTTTTGTTTTGCAAATAAGCTTTAGATTGTGAAATAAATCAGCAAAAAAATAGCTAGGCTGTTGGACAGAGGGAGCAAGAAGCACATGAGCAGTACAGGGGTGGGGGTACCAAAAAAGAAAGGCTCCCACACTGCGTCTTCACCAAATGCTGCATGAAGGTGGTTGTTTTTTTCCCCTCGCTTGCACTCTTTTTTCCCTCTAAGAACACACAGGTCCATTTTACTTCATTTCTACAGTTTTTTCAGACACCGACTAGGCAGTAGTTACAGCTGGGCTCTTTCCCTATGAGAGTTTGACCAAGTTTTGATCTCCTTTGCCCAGGTTTTAACACTGATTCATTCCCTAATTTCATTAGAATTGGCGACATGTCAGTGCTGCGTTTGTGAGCAGAGCCTGACCTACTTTTTCCACCTCCTCTGCCGAACGTTTCACAAGGAGACCTGCCTGAGGGTCGGGGGTGCAGCCATGGCCCAGGACCTCGGCCCCTCCACTGGGAATCCTGATCCTGAGAGAAACAAGGGGATTCCAATGAATTCCAACCTATTTCAACAAATTAAAACTGCTGCATGTTCTTTGGCAACTTTATTTTTGACATACTGCAGTTTCAGCTAAAATGCTGCAAAATAAGTTGACTTTAAATGTGTCGATGCACTAAAATCCTTCTATACATGGCACTGAGGAAATGCAACGTAGATAGCACATATACAGAGTTGGCTAGCAGAAAACTAAGCAGTAGCATCCCATTCTAGCAGGTACCTCACAGGGAAAGAGTGCTTTTTCAACAAACCCAAACCCCATATTAACAGAGAAGTGCACTCTGCACCCGGCCTCCTGCCCAGCTCCATAGTCCTAAAATGCTGCCGCAATCAGCCAAGTGGAACCCTGGGCACAAGCTCGAGCCTGTTCAACACTCATGGTGAAACTCCTGCTGCCATCAGCAGGCCCAGATTGTCACCACTGCTTTCTACTGCTTTTATGGAGAGCAACTTGAAAGATTTCCAGCCTCAATTAGGAGGAACCACAGCTTATAACAAAGCAAGTGATGACTAGCAGCTTGGGGACTGCGCTCCGTCCCATCCATTGCTCCCCATGTCGGAGGAAATCTTCCTTCTGCTGAGGAATTCTGTTATTTGCTGGGTTTGTTTGTTTATTTTCAGCCTTTGTCTCCAACAATTTCAATGTGGTCCAAAAGTCCTAAGGTGATTTTCTTTCCCACTCCAAAGTTGCACCTTCACTAAGCCCAGCATCCGCTGTGAGACTGTCTATTTGTAAACACGGGGTGAAAGCACTTTGTCCTGGTTTTTCTTTCTGTCAGCACATCCCAATTTTCTCATTCTCTCTTTTTCTTCCTCACTTTCCAGTATTTATAATTATCTCTGGAAAACATTCTTGGCCTCTAACTTGTCCGGTCTGGTTTGCAGCAGCATTTAGCATTCAGAACCAGTCCTGGTGACTGGCTGGTGGTTGTGCCATGTGGCAGGCATCAGTGCCCTGATGGGCTGAGCCCAGTGTGCCAGGAGGTTCAGCACCAACCTACCTGCAAAATGGAAACGGAGGCCCAGGGCTGGGCTGGGAGTGATGTGCAGGGCACCCAGCAAGGCCCCACGCACATGGTAAATGCATTCCATGCCTCCAGTTCGCACCGTGTCTTCACGCACTCCTTTCAGAATGCTCCCCTGCTTTTGGAAACATGCTTTTAGCAGTAAACAATCTACTGAGCTATTTACAACTCAATTTCCAAGCATCCTACCAGAACAATGGCAGTGTATGATGCCCAGCCAGTGCCGTCAATGGGGCAGAAACCTTCTCTGAGAGCTTTAGTGCACTGGAACCCCTTCCTTCCTCCACTCGGTAACCATCAGTTACAATGCAAGTCTGACAGACCAGAAAACTGAATGAGGAAAATGACAAGAACCCATAAATCCAAAAAGTCAAAACCAGGCAACCTATAATTTACATTTTTTCCCTACACTTGAGCTCTGTCAGAAGCCTGGACATATGGGCAATATGTCAGCATCAGAAAGCAACATACCACCATTTCTGTGTTCAGAGGGAGATGTAGAGGATGGACTCCTCATCCCATACCAACGTCTGCTTTTGCTTGGGCCGGGTGTTATCTTTGAGCCTGAGATTCTCCAAAGAAGTTCTTTAAAATCTTCCATGTTTTGCTCCCATTAGTCAGGGAAAGTTTTACCCTCAATTTAAGTGAGTTCAGAGCCAGGGAAGTCGAAGTAGTTTGGAGGCTTGTAGCCAAGAAGGTCTCCTATGGTCTCCACCACAGAATGGGGCAGCTCAGTGTTCTCCCAACAACTCTGTTATTCTCAGGTCTAACTTCTTAATGTTCCATGTGTGGAGCTCCTTAACTGAAAGCATATAGAAAAATGCAAGTGGCCTCTGCCTTAAATTACCAGTTAAACCAGGAACAAAACAAGGTGGGGATTGCTTCCTGAGGGGCTTTAAAAACAAGTTCCCCGAAGCTTCAGAAGTGCCATGACCTCATGCAGTGCTGGGGGCTCCTCTAGGAGCCAGTCCCTTCAAGCACACAGCACTGGTGATGTTTCCTTGTGCCCCACGAATTGCTGTGGCACAGCACTGCCTTCCCAAATCCCAGCTGATGTTTCTCTGACCCAATTTCCTGAGTCCATCTCATCCTGAGTGTTTGGCTTGCACCACAGCTGTGCCCTGAGAGAGGCATGCAGCAGGGCTGTGCAGCGTGGCATAGCAGGCTGTGCAGCGTGGCATAGCTGGCATGGCTGTGGAGCAGCAGGGACCTATGCCAAATGGATGAGCTCTTCAAGCATGCTGCAGCCTTGCTGGCTTTCCCTGCCCCAAGAGGGGACACGGTCACATTCAGCCTCTCCATCCTCTGCTGCACAGCGCTCAGATCAGCACAGGTGAACTGTGGCTGCCTCCAAACCCCACCTTGCAATGGCCTCGCGGTGCCCTCGAGGATGAGCACTTGCTAACGCTGTCTGGGTGAGCACGTTGGCATTACAGAGCCGTGCACAAACAGCAGCCCCTCCCCGGCGGGGCGAGGGCCGCGCACCGCTGACATTAACAGGGTTGCATCAGATTTTGCCAGCTGTGGATCCCGCCCACAGCTGTGTGGGACCTCTCCTCCCTGCACCATCTCAGCTTGCTGGGCTTGGAGAAAGCCTGTGCTGCTCTAAATGAAAGCAGACCAGGGAGGAGAGGAACCTGCTGAAGATCTGAGATGACAGTTCTGCCCTCGGTTACACTTTTGTTGAACAAGAGCAGTCGGTTAGTAACAAGATACAGACCTAATTCTGATTATTTTACACCAGCAAAGCCAATGGCTCTTGGACTGTGAGAAGCGCTTTACACTGGCACCGGTGCAGCACCAGCCACCCGTGCTGCCTGCTGCCCTGGACATTCTCTCTGCAATATCGTTTCAAACACTTGTGAGAGCTGAAAACAAAGAAATGAAATACCAACCTCGTGCAGACTTCAGAAATGAGAAATAAAATGTCCAGGAAATCCCTGCAAGGTTTTGGACTGAACAGGAAGATACATTACAGAACGTTTTCAACTTATTATTATTATTTTTTTTCAACTTCCAAACAGCAGAATGCCAGAATGCTAACAGGCAGGGCAAATTGAGCAAAAATATTCTGTGGACAGGGTTAGAAATTAAGTCAATGTTTATTTTTTTATGCTTTACACTTTGGCCAGCATTTATCCCGAATGAAGGCAGCAAATGTTATTAGATTTCATGGAATGTAAATAAACAGTTATTGGTAAATACATTTTGGTGGTCTGCTTGTTACACTGCATGTCAGGAAAACTATAGGGAACTGGCAGGAGTTCAGACGTCTTCAAGGAACACAGAAAACAGACATATTTTACTAATTATAGCTAACAAAAACACTCTGAGATTACAGTTAAATTACATTAAAACATAACTTGTTGGCAAAGGCTGTGAGCATAATGCTTTGCCTATATCTTTACGTATAGTGTTTCATCGGAACAGAGCGGTAACATCAGGAAACTCTGGCACAGCCCGTGGTGGCTGCTCTGGCCACTGGGCTTCCTGCAGCGGTTCCTATGGCCTCGTGGCCTCGCTAGCAGGGAGAAGTCCTAGGTGTGCAGGCAGCAGGTATTGCATGAGGGGACCTGAGGGAAGGGAGTGGAAAGGGAAAGGGAATGGGAAAGGGAAAGGGAAAGGGAAGGGGAAGGGAAGGGGAAGGGGAAGAAGGGAAAGAAGGGAAAGAAGGGAAAGAAGGGAAAGAGAGAGGGGAGGGAAAGGGAGGGGAGGGGAGGGGAGGGGAAGGGAAGGGAAGGGAAGGGAAGAGGGAGAGGGGAGGTAAAGGGAAGGGAAGGAAAGGAAAGGAAAGGAAAAGGAAAAGGAAAAGGAAAAGGAAAAGGAAAAGGAGCACCTGCTAAGTGCCAGGAGGGCACTGTGCAGGCAACACAACAAAAGGGATGCAGCAAGGGCAGTCCCCACACCCTGCCACCTGCACCGCACTGCACAGCTTGAGGGCACGCAAAGAACAAGTTGCAGAGGTGCTGGCACTGCACTGAGATTATAAACCACCATCTCTTTTTAAAGCAAAGTTCACTTGAATCAACTTGATAAAATTGATGCTAAGAAGTGTTGGAGTTGAGCAGCATTCGGGCTGCACAAAACCAGGTGCAAGGCGGTCCTGTTTGTGCAAACCTGAAAGTCAGGGGACTACAATGTGTATTTTGCAGAAAGTCCCATGCAGACTCTAGAACAATTCCTTCACTTCTGCTGATGGGACACTGCCACCGAGCACTCCCAGCTTACAGGGAGGTATCTCCACGGGCTGCGCTAGCCATGCTGGCTATCAGCTTCAATGAAGAGCAGGTAAATCATGTGATCACTAAACCTGACCTTTAAATCTGATAGGAAGGGCACCTATCATTCCATCTGCCAAGTAAACGCAGGGGAATATTCAGGCTTATGTCCCCAGAATATCAGTAAAACCCATGCCTGGCTCCTGCCCGCTGTGCCCCTCTATGGCAATACACCATTCCTGGGGCTGTTTATTCTCATGTCCGTGCCTGTACGTAAAGAAAACCTCTAACAAAACCATGCTCCATGACTACCCCATGTAATCTCTTCACATGGACTGCCTTTGTGTCACATTTATTGCCCATTCTTTGCTGGGAAGATTTTTACATGGGATCTGAAGTTTAAAAGAAGACAGATGACAAGCTGTGATCGCGAGGAGGAGAGGCTCACCATATGGAAATAGAAAGCCCTGGCTCCCTCCTTTCTTCCTCCTCCCCCCTCCCCTGCAGAGTTTCTCTACTTCACATGGTGCTATTGGGATTTGAAGATCAGAATACAAATTAAATTATTAAACGAAGAACAAAAAAACAAAAACTCAGGCCTTTCCTCTCCATCCTTCCATGTGATCAGTAATTATAAATCAAAGTAGGGAAAACAACCCTGCTGGAAGCTTGCACTGGGCTACAGCCCAGCTGCCTACAGAAGGACACAGAGCTCAGACAACACGTATGTGACTTTGCATGCTATGGAGGGTTCATGTGCGAATAGGGTCTGCAGCTAAGAAATTACTTTAATGGCAGAAACATATTCATGGGCCTACTTCTTTTTGTTGTATCATTTATTACTTACCTATAGGTGTGTCTGGGAAGAGCAGAAGCCCCATTCCTCAATCCACTGCACTTCTCCAACATCAAACTCCTGGTTTCTGAGCCAGGCCCCACACAGCATCCTCCAAAACAGTCTGATCCTCTTCAGCACTCAGCACTGTGACCCTCACATGTGTTAGCCACCACTCCAACCTTCAGCAAGCAAAGAGAAAGGAACTAACCCATTTCAACAGGACAGATCTTGAGATCTTGACCAGCTCAGTGACCGCAGCTGGGGCAGTGGGAGCCCTGCAGGCAGAGCAGGGAGGAAAGGGGCTGTCAGCCCCTCACACCTGCACCATGCTGCTTTCCCTGGAAGCTGCTGGCCATTCGCACTTTTGAAAGACTCAAAGACTCCTTCAGGTGGCAAAGCACACACTGCAGGTATCTGCCTTTGAAAAAAATTGGCTCCTTTTTCGTTATTGGCTTTTCAAGGCTTGGGTTGAGCCACTGGCCTCAGTAGCCAGACTTACAAAACAAGCACTTAGACCCCTTAATGCAGACCTGGGCTATGGACATCCCATTAAGGCACCCATGGTTGAAAACCAGCTCCTCATAGCCAAAGTAAATAGCTGAATCAATGCTACACAGAGTTTAATCTAAACATGTAATGGAGTCTAACCCAGATTACACTGTACTCCATCCACAGGTCCTGGAGATGGCAAACTGAAGCCTGCTTTTATAGTGTGCCAGCTCAGGGACCTGTTCCCAATTTGCAGATTTGGCCTGTTGCATTCTAAAAGATGTTTAATATACTCGATGCCTGTTTGTGTTAATGTTTACCATTGAAGTTTTTCATTATTTGATGTTATATTTGGCCATAGCATTGAAATTCCATTGGACCGCCTGAAATCTAGTGTCAAATCAAAGCCAAAGAAGCGTCTTTGCGATAGACCTTCAGTTCCCATCCAGCCACATTAAAAAAAAAAACCACTATTGTAGGTGTTTCCTTTGTAGCTTTTCTTCTTTTTGCCAAAGAAATAGCAAACACTTTATTTATTAGCTGGTTTTATGTTTGCAGCTCTGGAAGAGCCGAGCTCTCTGGAGTGTTGGACAAAGCCACCATGGGCTATAAGAGAAGTGCCAGAGGGACACAGGACCCTCTGGCCAGCACAGGGGCAGGCAGAGGATGGCTGAGACTCCTGAGACCTTCTCCAGGCTTTGTCACTTGGGACCTTTGTATGTTCCAACCACTGCACCTCTGAGGACAGTGGACCAACTTCTGCTGCTTGCAGGTTGCTCCTTGTCATGGGAATCACGATCAGCCTTCAAAGCCTGAACAAAAAACCCTTTCCCACTGTGTCAGACCCTGGTGGGCTGCCCCAGAGTGGGGAGCAGTCCTTGTCCTGAGAAACCCAAAGCCTTGATTCACCAAACTACCCAAGCACGTGCCTAAAACGAGACAGCTGCACAGGGATTCGCTTCACACGAAGCGCTTGGAGTAACTCGACCCTGAGGAGGAGGCTGCCCAACCAGGGGGTCTGGCACTCGGCGCTGTGTTTCCCCCCCTGCATGCCTGCCTCTGTTTCTGGTCTTAGGGTGGAAACTTTCCGTGGAAACCCAGGGCTGCAGGATGAGGCACAGATCCCCCAGCGCTGCGGGGAGGCACGGATGCTGGGCGGATGCGGAGGTGCTCGGCGCTCGCAGGCTCAGATCCTGCCAATCATGCACGCGCTCACACAAAGCGCTGGCATGGCTCAGCCAGTGCAGAGTGAAAATAAATGAAGGAGGCCTGCCTAAGTCCAGATGTGTCTGAATTCAAGGGGACCTGGAAAATATGATGGCCTGGACAAAAAAAAAAAATGGGAAAGAGCATTTAAACATAAAGCCATGAGGAAAGGCTTGAAAAACAGTCTACAGATATTCTCTCAGCCAGCTGACAGGGGAGCTGGGAGTAACCTATTTCTCAGTTCACCAAAGAAATTGCTTCAGACTGTTTCCCCTCCCCAACATATTTTCTCCAGTTTTCTCATCAAACTCAATACTGAGTTTTGTTGTTCCTTTTTTTTAGTGAACTATACATTCTTTTTCAGGATGGTGTTTTTCAGTTCTAAAGATTATAAATTAAATTATCTAAATGTCATCTCAGTACATAAAAGCATTCATTTGACAGCATTAAAATGAAATATCTTGATTAATGAAGAGTTCCTACTTAGCTCCAAACTGGACTCCTTTCTGAAACAGGAAAAAAAATCTCTGTCTGCAAATCTTTGTCCAGCTTTAGCTAAGTGCTGAGACACTCAGAAAAAGATCCGTGGCGTTGTACTGAAGCAAATGTTGCATACTTAATATGTAACAGCAGTTCTGAAAAGCACACCCAACTCTGGTCTTAAAATTGTCTCTAAGAGGCATGCAAGAAGCCTGACATTTTGGGGAATATTTGTAAGAATTCCCTACAGTCACAGCCTGCTGGTCAGGGTCAGATGGAGACTTTATCATCTAACCCTTCAGTGGGGCTTACTGGACTGGATGGATTTGCTAATCCTGAATACCATCATTTTACTACATCACTCCTGAACTGATTTATTACAAAGCCCTTGAGACCCTGATGTTATTGAGATGTCATATGTTGCTGGTGCAAAAGTAAGTAGAAAACTCTCCTGGCACTGGTATCACTGGATTGCAGTTAGTTAGAATGGTTTGCCAGAGCATCCCAAATCAGCCTCCAATCTTTTATTCTTTAGGCTAAAATACACTAAAACAGATGACTAGGTTAAGGTCTACTTTGGGACTTCTCGCTGGTGGTTGGCCATGCACCACAAGAAAACATTTGAAAAGATAAGAATTCATTCCCCTTTGAAAAAAAGCCTTTGAGAAAGTGCTTAAAGAGTTGGGCACAGCTGCTAGTTGGACCTCGGTGAGAAGTGCCCCCCTCACCACCACAGCCATCTCCTCCTGTCCCCAGGTGTCTCTGCACAGCTATGTGCTGGAGCCAGTCTGCTCCTGATTACCCATGGGCCCTGATGCTGCCCCATCGTCTGGGAGCCTGTGGCCTTCAGCGGGCCATTCTGACACAGCACAGGCTGCCATTCTCCTTTCCTGGCTATTTACCCAGCACTGGTTTCATGAAGGGACAACCTGCCTACTGCAAGATAGGCAGCCTGGGATAATGGACTGTCCCCTTCCTGTGAGACTTGGCAAACTGTGCTCTGTGCTGGGTAGGCTGGGGGTCAGCAGGCTTCTTTGGTTAAGCCAACAGCCTTGGCCACCAAGGTCCCTGCCATACTCTCTCCCATCCCTCTTGGGCAGAAGAGCTCATCCCACTCAGGTCTGGCCTCGACAGGTAAGGAGAGCAGTGCCAGCACTTCCCTGCGGGTACCAGGCACTGCCTTCCTCTTCCAGCGAAGTAACTTGCCTTTGGACAGAAAGTGCTTGAAGCAGTTTCTAGATTAAATCAACAGAAAGACTTACGGACTTGGATCTGGCCATCACACAGCAACAGGGTGCTATCTGGGCCAGGCTCTTACACATAAGTTGGATTCCTCTATTGGCTCCACTGACTGCAGCACAGCAAACTCATTCTGCTCATTCTGTGCTAGCAGAGGACCTAGTCCACATCATGTTAGAGTGTGCTGCAGCTATTCCGCTTCAGATCAGCTACAAACCCAGCCTCCAGGCACAGTTGTCACATCTGCCACTTCCAAATAAAACGGGCTCATAGTATCAACGAAATGGCATCAGAGAAAGCTTATAGCAAATGTAATATGTTAAACATTAACCACAGTGCTCACAGTCTAGAAAGGCCTGATAAGCCACGATTAAACTTAATTATGGATTATTTTATATTACCTACTTCCAAGCACTGAGGAAAATTGCTTCCTTTTAACTGCCTTGGCTGGCTTGTTCTGACCACACACATACTGGGGGATATTTTTCCATGATTGATGTATTTGTTTACTGAGCTCCTTGCTCAGATACAGGCCGATTCTCCCTTTAATCAGAGGTGTGAATACCTTAATTGTTGTCAGAGTCCATGTTAGCCTCTTGATTAAAAGCCATCCTCAAGCTTACCAGTAAAGAAATCCAAGCAACAAAGCAAAGTCCAGTTCTTAGTATAAAGCTCAGAACATGCCAAATACATCCCTATTTTATGGCCGTGTACTTGGCTCGCTGGCATTTCATCAAGATGTTTCATACAACAGACACGTTTTTTCTATTTTTTTCTTTTACCAAGGACAAGGTGGAAGTTGTTGGGTTTTTGTTTTTCAGGGTTGGTTTTTTTCTTTGCCTTTGCTTAAGGGCAAAAACTTCCATAAACATCAGTTTTCACTCAACTTCATTTGACCGCCTACCCACACTGACTTCTTTGCTCTAGCAATATTACCAATAAAATAAACATGTCCAAATTCAGAAGCACAAACAAGTTCATCGGTGACACTAATGTTGCCTGGCAAATAATTCTCCTCGTTTCTGCAAGGGCTTCAATTTCTTGCAGATTCAAAGCAAATTCATCTTTAATTTGATGCCTCAGTCTTATTTTTCTTTCCCAATCTCATTAGAGTAAAAATAGCAAGGATATCCATATGATTAAAGACTTCATGTGCAAGAAAGCAATCTGGTCAGAGTGCTCCTTAGCTTTATGTACTTATTTCTATTTGACAACATTAATTTGCCATCTGTCAGCTCAGTTACATAGTTTACTTGCTGCTTGCTTGGTGCTCACCTCCCCCTTTTTCGTCGTCAGCTGTTTTTAATAGTTGGGCCTCCTTGAGTGGGCCGTTTATGCAGATTTGAAACAGGAGAAATCCTAAAAACTGACCATATGGGAAGCCACTCTGTACTCCCCGTGCTGACACAGCCATGCACAGTTCTCCAACCCACCCCTCACACCTCAGCACTTCCAAAGAAATCCCAATTCTTCATACCTCTGCAGCACCTTCCATCCAGGGGACTCCACAACATCACACAACACATGCAAACAGAGCAGTTGTGCCCTCCTGGGTGGCTCTGTTGAAGTCAGCTGAATTGTACTAAATTTAGCCCCAGACCTGTGAGCAAATAAATGAATGGAAGAGATTGTAAAAATCACACAAGAATGGCCAGGCAACTGCTAGCACTGTCCTCTGCCACCAAGATACGCCATGTGTACTACTACATCCATGCATAGCACTGACATTTACCTCACATAGGCATGAGCTGAAAACTTTCCGTAACTAATTTTTTTAGTAAAAGTCTTTTGTGAAAATTGTCTGAATTCCTCAGAATGTTCTTTTTTCACTTATAAGCCTTAATTAAAAAAAAAAACCACGGTGTGTTTTGGAGAGGAATGAGCACAACCACTTCCCAACCTCCATCAGCCATCAGGCATCCAATCCCATGGCAGAATAAAAGCATCTGGTAAACCCAGTATTATCCCTCAAAACTCCAAAATTTTCAGCCATCAGTCACTATTAGTACTTTATCGTTATTACTGCTCACTCCACGTATGCTGTTTCTGAAAACACCACCTTTGTATAACACTTTTCAAGTGATCTTGCAAATATTAGAGCCTGTCTATAAAAGTTCTGTTATTAAAATCACTTGTAATGTCTTCTGTCTTCCAAAACCCATTGCAGAGAGTGCAGCCCAGTGGTCAGTGACTTTGTGTGAACAAACCTATTTCCTTGCTGGTGAAGCTGAGAAAGTAAAAACTGCACAGGCTTCCCTTTCCTGGAAATGCCCCCCGTTTTTTGGCATTTAGAACAGCATCTCCGAGGCATTCGGAGCGCGGGCTGAAGGGAAAGCAGGGACTGGCTCTCAGCCTAGAGGTGCTCAATAAACATTTAGATGTTGTACTGAGGGACGTGGTTTAGTGGGGAAATATTGGAGGTAGGTGGATGGTTGGACTGGATGATCTTGGATCTCTTTTCCAACTTTGGTGATTCTATGATTCTGTGACTCACTGATAGGGGCATCTATCCAGATCCCAAACACTGAAGTCTTCATAAGTCATCTCTGATGTTAAGTATGACACTTACGAAAAGAAATACTTTAGCTTAAATAATCTAAAATTCTAGTGATACATTTGAAAATACAGCAAAGACAATTCTTCAATTTTTACATGCTGTTTTTCTGCCAGTTGAAGAGCTCTGGGCGATAAGAAGGCACTGAAATGATAAGGCAACCTTTGCTCCTCAGCAGAAAGCCAGCGCGAAGGCTGACTGCTGCTTAATTTATAAGGGAAAAATAGTGCTGGGAACAGCTAGTGCCCTGGGCAAGGGTCAGCAGTGGAGGTGAGCACCTTGGCTGTGGAGCACCGTCCTTTGCTCTTCCTTCTGGCCCTGCACTGTGTCGGGAAGTGTACTTAAAGGAGTCTTCATCCTCAGGAGTAGCTGAATTACTGTAGATAAGTCAACTAAGGGTTCATAGCAACACGAAAATTCATCAGTTAGTTTGAACAAAAAGGGTTTGATCTTTTCTCACGCCGTGCAGGGATGGTGTGAGGCTGCAGAAGACCGCTGCGCTGAGCGGTCCGCCCTCCTTCCAGCCTCTGTGCTACACTCAGCCCAGCAACCCAGCATATGGGCTGTCTGAACTCAGACTGCACACTACTTGGATCATTCTAAGGAACCCAGAAGACAGTTGATGGTGATGGAGACAGAAGGGTGATTCCAGGAAAGGTGGTCAGCGGGCTCACTGCAGGCAAGAAGCCAGGCACGCAGGCTGAAAACACTTTCTATTGTGATTACCATGTCCAGAAAAGAAAACATGAAAGTAACTTCCCGGCTCTAGCCCTGTTATAACCAGCCCTGAGAAGATCACCCCAGTAAAGGGAAGTCCGACTGTGAGGCAGAGCCAAAGTAATACCTCCAGCACTGCTTCCCTGATGGGAGCGTGGCCAGATGTGTGCCTGCCTCTGGGCTAGAGCCGCTTTGTAATTTGTAACAGTCTCCAGGCTGCTCTAATTTACGTTGGGGGCCAACGCACGGCTCACTTCAGACAGAGTTCAAAGACTGCCTGGACACAAGCAGCCCCGAGCTGCTCCGCACGCGGTCTGCCCGCAGCCTGCACCCACTCAGCAGTTGGCATGGGGCAGCAGCAGATCCACCTCCCAGCCCAGGGCCTCCTGGTTCCAGCGGGGCTGGCGATGGGCCGTGTGCTCTAAAGAGGTACCAAGTGGCCCCTCCAAACTCCTCCAGGTCTCCAAGGAGTACTGCTTTGCTTTTGCACACATTTCTAGAATGGGTTGGTTTCAGATGCCCAAATATGTAGTATTATCTTCTGGGGCTGTGAGTTAGGCTCTGCTGGCCAAACCCTTTTGTAGGAAACCTTTGTGTAGGAAACATGCTGGCATAGATGACACAAGCCATAATGGCCAAACAAACCCATCAATGCTTTGACCAAAACAACAATAGCAGGAAAAAGCCAGGACATCAATACAATGCTGCTGGCAAAACTTGGCAAAAAAACCAAAAACCTATTTGAGAAAGCTGAGCCTGCCACATTTACAACAAGGCCTGATAGCTTTCAGGACACGCTGTCTTCAAAGGGGCTGGATTTGGTTTAGAAGCTCATTCATTTGCAGTGGGTTCAGGGAACCAGCCGGTCCTCCTCCTCTCTGGGAAGACTCATTAGCTACAGGGAAACTCAGTGTGAACGGGAGGTGTGTGTGGGGTATGGGTAATTACACAAGCACCTTAGAAATAAATCACGATCCTACTGTTGATATGATTGGAAACCTGGAACTGATCCTCATTTTAGCCTGGGAGAAGTTCTTCAGCAACACTCTATAAACTACAAAGAGAAGAAAAGGAAATTGACTTTAAAAACAACATTTTAATAATGCTAAGGTGCTGACAAAAATCTCAGTGAGTAAAGGAGCTCCGCACCGGGACGGGACCGCTGCGGGGAAGGGCTGCGGCGTCTGCCCATGGCATTGCCTGGGCCAACGTTTTGTTAGCTCAGTGACCACTGCCACCGTTGTGTACCTGGGGAGGGTGCTGGGGTGGAAAACAGGCTGCAGGAATACGTAAGTAAGTTGGAATCGGAGAGAAAATGCTGCTTCCCTGTGGGAGCAATGGCAGAGGCAACACAGCCCTCACCCAGACGGGGAAGCCACGATGCACCGCAGCATCGTGAGATATGAAATAGGATTGCAGAGCTGCCGTACTTCTGAATGGGGAATCCCAGATGGATGAGGGGTATGTGCTCCCGGAGCATGTGTGCTGTTAGCCCCACGTGCCTGAGATGGAAACTGGAGCGCAAACTGCAAATCTACTGTCTAGCACATCGACCTCGAGTCTGTAATACCCCAGCTGTGCTATCCTTGTGCTGTGTGCAGCTAAACGCAAGCACTCTGTGACTGCTCACCCCGAGATGTGTAAGCCAGGCTGACGGTCACACTGTGTATCCCAAAATACACTCCATGTCCTCCTTCCTGGGTTCAGCAGACCACCTGACAATCAGACATCCCACAGAGACACGGTGGTGCAGTCTCAGTGCTGTCACACAGTGATGCTGGTGGAACGGATGGACAGGTGACGTTCCCCTGGTCATACCAGCAAAATTCAGAGCTGGGAGGCTCAGGATGCTCTTCTGGAAGCTGGTTAGACGAATTTAATGCCTACAGAGTACAGCTGTGGGAGTTATGCTTTCTGTTCTCTTCCAATAAGCTGGGATAAGCTTTGATTTTTTGGTCAAGGCTATCTCCTACACTGAAGACATACTATGCCACAGACAGCAGGTCTGTAACATTTGTTGAAGCCAAGTTGACAGTAACAAAGATCATATTGGTTCTGTGTCAGAATATGACACAGAGCGCTCACACTGATGATGTACCCTCCTGCAGCAATGCATTCTGTTAGATACAAACCACGAGGGAAAGGCACTGAAATCCCTATGTGAAAAGCCGTGTAAAACAACAACAAAAAAAAAAGCCACAGAAAAAAAACAAGAGAACACAGCAGCCCAGATTCTCCAATGATGCACCCTGCTACCTCTTGACTGGTTTTGATAAAATCATGCTGCTTCCAGGCAGCTGAGAGCCTCCCCTGGATGAAGTGACGTTGTTAGTGGAGCACAGTAACCCCAGTCATTTCCCACAGACGAGCTGCAGGGCTGACCATGTCGAGGAGAGGCTGGGCAGTGACGGCTCCAGGTAGCCTCTTCACCATTTGTCATGTCAGTCATGCCTGGCTGGCTTAAGGGAATTAGTTTTCCATTTAATTTGGGAAATTTTCCCAGACAGTCTTGACTCCTGAATAAGAGTTGCTCAGAATATACTCCATCACATCTGGCCACCTTTCAGTGAGCCGAGGCACTCCTCCTGCACACATCAGCCCGGGTGACTGCTGTCGTGGACACTTGTCTGGATTTACCAGCAGCCGGCTGCAAGCTCAGCCTGCCAGGAGCCAAACTGGCTAAGGGTCTTCTGCAGGTACCTGCTCACCAGTACGATGTTTCCTAATCCCAACACATTTTCTCGGTGTCAGACTCCTTGAACATGGGATAACAGGTATTTACTATCATTCAAAGTAGAAATCACTGCAGAGGTACAAAGGAGCTACATCTACCATATCTTGGACGTGCCCTGCTATTGCAACCTGCTGCAAGGGCACTGAAAACCTGAAATATCATACTCCCAAAGACATCCCTGACCTTAACACAGGCTGCCTTGCTGGGTCCCCTGCCCTTGGGGTCCAGCTGGGACTGCAGGAGAGCGGGGAGCAATGCCAACAGCGAACCCAGCGCCGCTGCCATGCTCTGCTCCTTGCTGTCTGAATTCCCTCCACGCTTCTTCCTCCTGACTTTCCTTTTGAAGTTTCTTTCGCATTGTGGTTGGTTCTCAGATGCACCATAAAAATCCGCGTGCTGGGAATACTGTGGTTAAGACATGGGAATGCAAACATTGTGAAATAACTTGGGTTTTGTTTTTCTTCTCCTTCCCCTTTTTTCCCTTCTGTAAACTAACTTTTCCACTTCTTCAGTATGTTGGCACTTAGAACTTGTTTGGCCCGTTAACAGAAACAAGGACTGAAAGGGTCACATAAATGGTCTGTTTTGAAAAAGGAGTGGAAGTCTGCTGTGAGCTCTCAGCCAGGACTCAAGCAGGTAACTCCCAGTGCCTGGCTGGTGCATCTCAATCCCAGCTGCTGGAGACTCAAGTGGCTCTGACTCATGGACCTGTGTCTCCAGCCCAGATGCCTCCATGCCTGTCCCCCAGCCTCTTGCCCAGCAGCCTGCCCACACTCAGCTCTCACTTCTCCTCTGGCTTTCTGTGCTCTCCAGGGCCATCCTATGCCACTTCCATCCCCAGCTTTCGAACGACAACCATTAGCTCTTACTGCTGTGCTCAGTCTTACTCCCCAAGGTCAATACCCTACACAGTTGTCATGTTGAGACTCAAACCATCCCACTCTTCATCTTGAAGACTTCTGGTAGACTGAGCAAGCTCGCTGTGCTGGACTCATGGTAGCAAGACCTTCAGCAGCAGCGTTCTCTGTGCTTTTTAAAGAACATATATTCATGGCAACAGGGTTTGGTTCTTACAGGTCTGTCCTACACCACATCACAGCCCAATGTACACTTTAAAGAACATACTGATTGTATTAAAAGATGAACAGACAAAAAGCATTTTCCTAGGAGAGCAGCATTCTGCCACTGGCTCCCATGATCACATCCTCACCTCACCACACCTCGCCTATATCATCATATGCACTGAGGAAGAAAAACGTGAAGAGATTCCATCCCACCGCCAGGAGAACTCAGACAGGGGGAGGCTGAAGGGCATCGGAAAGGCCTTGCAGGCTCCCAATTGCAGGCTCCCACAGTCTCAGCCTGCTTCCTAGGAAACAGCCTTCCTCTAAAACAGTATTTTGTTTTTTAGTTTTTTTTCATAA
This sequence comes from Pavo muticus, assembly GCA_016647715.1. Lineage (NCBI taxonomy): Eukaryota > Metazoa > Chordata > Aves > Galliformes > Phasianidae > Pavo > Pavo muticus. The sequence continues at coordinate 422,170 of JACDJE010000145.1, forward strand.
AGAAGACATTTTCATTGTTTTTCAGATCACGTAATCATTAGAAAAGACAAATTAAAAAAACCAAAACCAAACCCTCAACATTTTTCACAATCTGGACCTGTATCTCCCGAATGTGTTGGTTCGGCTGTTCTGTGTTACTCTCCATTTTTTCACTCTTCATCAAGTGCTGGGAGATGCCTGCATACAGCATGCTTCCAAAGGGCTCTGGACACTGATGTCTATTCCAAAACACTTCTAGAATATAAAACAACATGAGGCTGATTTGAGCTCCCAGTCTCTGGCCTATCTGCTGAAGTGCCTGCTGAAGTGCTGTTGTAGGCAGATCATAATTAATAATTAGTGTTATTTATAGTGGGGCCTGCAGAACAGAATTGAAAGTGTCATCAGATTTTACATCCAAAATATCATCTAAGTTAGTGCTTTCTAATTCCCAGGCATTGCTGTGGGAAGATACAATTGCACATGTAAATACTTTCCCATGCCTCCTCACCATGCGCATATTTCGCATGTGTAAAGCATATGGGAATGTACGTAGGGCCTCGTTGGAAATGGAGTGTGTGTGTAAATTGTTGCTTGTCTACATCTGTGTATCTAATTGCATGTGAAAATCACTACTTTAGTTGCATCAATGAAATACAACTTTTTGAAAATATAGCCTGCATGTGTTTCTCATTCATTTTAGTGAGGCACAAGATGATCCAGTTGAAAAACAGTAGCTAAGACCAGATGTTCTTCTGTTCCTCCAGCGTGAGAGAAGCAGCTCAGCCTTAAGCAACTCAACACGGATCAGTTTAGGATGCTTGCACTATCATGGGAGAGAAAGCTCGTCTGCTTTGGAGACCTCTCTTTCCAAGGACCCAGACCTTGGGCAGAAACTCACTTTTGTTTCCAGTAATTGAGAATCCAGCACCAAGTGGTCCCCAAGCGCTGGTGAGCAGCGGCTAGAAGTGCTGTTGTGTGGCCATTTGGTGGGTTTTGAGGCAACCATGGGATTCTCCTGGGCATTGGCCATCCCAGTGGGACACCTGGCAGAGATTGAATGTGATATACGATGGGAAGGCTAAGTTACCCAGCTTTGCCAAAACGTCATTTTTAAACAATGTGCCTAATTTCTAAACAATTGCGTTTTAAAGATTTTAATAACTCCTTGAATTTTTCCAGAGCACTGCTGCTGCTGTGGTCATATTTCCAAATTCAGTGTGCCTCCTACTCCTCCACTTAAAACATTCACTTTTCATTTAAACCTGCAGGAAAAACAAAATCTGGATTACTTTCAAATTATTGGCCAAACTCAAAGAGACATCCCAGCCCTTTATGGGGTGCAGATAAAAGAGCTTACGGCCCCTGCTCTGCCAGGAAAAATGTTCACTTTCTGTGAAAAACATTAAGAAATCAAATGAAGAGCTTATTAAACTTTTAGATGCAAGAATTTGCAAATTGGACAGCAATGCATGCATATGTCAGACCCTTGAGATGAGATGGTGCCCGTCATAAACTACTGCTGGATGTGTAAATAAGACTCACTGTTCTCTTCCACAACCGTCGTGTATTGAAGTAGGAGCTCGGGCTGAAAGCACTCTTTGTGAGGATCAGCTCCAAAGATTCATGTGGAAGAATCTTTTCTTTATTTACCAGTTTGCCGAGACTGACGAAGTATTTGATACCTGGGAGCCTCCAGCCTGAGAGCCTGGCCTGTAAGAGCTTTTGTCAACGGTTGTACCTGCTTTGCTATTTATTTTTCAGTACCCCAACCTGCAAGTGCCCTCTTGTCCCCCTGACAAAGGACCTAAAATGAAAGCAATCTTCTCCACGCTCTCTTCCCTTCCACTTCTTCCAAAAGCCTCAAACAAAAACTGCTGAAGATGGCTTTGATCCTTCAAGTGCTTTAATCTAGGACATGCGAACCTAATCCTCAGCTTTTCAAAGCAGTATTAGTTATTCTAATCGTTACTCTAAAGTATTAGTTATTCTTCTGAAGAGAGGTGTTTTAGTTGGCAGAGGTGCTCGCTAGACCTTGCAGGTGTTGGAAGGGTAGTTGTACCTGAGGGAGTGATGACTATTAAAAAATGCTCCTTCTCACCCATCAGCTCTGTTAGGTCACTTGCATGACTAACTGCAGGCTGCGTAGGGAAGACAAGAAGTCTCTATGATGATCAGCCCGATGGACCTTTGTTGCTGCTGTTGACAAACACATAAGAACTCTGACTTGAGGAGCCCACTCGGAGTTTGCAGAGTTAGCAGCCACAAAAAACTTCTCACTTTTTATTAGTAAACTTGCTGCATTTGATCTGTAAATTGAAGTACATCAATGTCTCCATTTATAAACTCAAATATGCGAACAGGGCTGCTGCAAATAAGGGTGTGCATGACCCCAGGTTTACATCCAAGGATGCTGCAGACATCTGCCAAGTTACACTGGGAGCTGGGCGAGAAAAGCAGTTGGTATTTTCTCCTTGATCACGCAAATACAATGCGTGCACAGCTAGAGGGCATTAAAAATAAAAGTAAAAAATGCAACCATTTGCAAGCCTTTCTAAATGATCGTGTTAAATACAGGTCTGGGCTGAAGATTTCCATGATAGTTCACATTATTTGTAGTCAAAGATAGATGCACGGGTAAGGGTTTATTTGACAGATGGAGAGACCACCTATCATGGAACATGCTCCTTATGATACAACATGCTTTGTTTTTCCTTTCTCCTAGAAAGATCATATCCAGCTTACTGATAAATTTTGTTCTGAATAGAACTTCCACAGAGCATTTGAAGCATCTGGAAACCTCACCTGGGTTTTTATGCATCTATTGAATCTTACCTAGCATTGAGACTATGAACAGTTAAGATGTTAAAATGTTTGAGTCAGACCAAAGGGGATCTCAACTACTCCATGACCACACGATATCAACCCTAAAAAATCACAGGCTACTCTGCTCCATTCACGTGTAATTCATGAATTTGTAGATTTAGGCAGGATGGCCCTGCAACAGAACTGACTGCTCTTGGAGCAACCACAGACTCCTTGGAGAGACATGCTGGTGTCCTCACCTTCACCTTCACCACCTTCATCTCACCAATGCAGGTGGGAGTTCCCCTCCCACACAGCCCTGCCTTACAGTATGACCAAGGACAAGACTCTCAGTTTTGCTTTTCTTCTCAAGGTTACCCCACATCCTGAAGTCCGAGGCCTGCACCCTGCACGCTGGGTTGGAAAGCAAAGAGTGAGCATGCACCATGGTTTTGCCCAAAGCAACTCTGTTAAGAGGTCTTCTTTGATAATACTGCGTGACCCATTTAGGAGAACGCAGGCATAGATAAGATTTATCTTATAGCATAGATTTATCTGATAGCATAGATAAGATCTCAAAGCACCTTTCCACTTGAGGCAACAGTGTTTTAGACAGATGCTTGGTTGCTTTCCCTTACCACTCGTTCAAGAAGAAATAGCAAGTTGATCCAACCAAGGAGTCTGGACGAAGGACAGTGTCCATATGAGTATTCCCTGTTGAGCTTCCATGATTCCACATCTCATCTGAATGGTAAAGAGATTTGTTTTGCCATGCCTGTATTTTCCTAGATTTTACATGGCAGTTTACATCTTTAAATGTCCTGGGACACTTTTCATTTGCTGTGCATGACTCAGCCCTGCAACAACGAACACAGAAAAAAGCACATTAGAAGTCAGATTTCTTTGGATGTCCACCTGGCTGACTTGATCTCTAGTGCTCTGAGTGATGGAGTGCAAACCTGATGATGCCATGTGCATCAAGACAGCACATTAATTTATTTCAGAGCGACTCCCTAAGATTCAGCTGCCTTCAACCAAGCATCAAGTAAGCTCTGGCAGAATGGTGGTTGGAGTCTCCCTGCACTCATTCAGAACATGTTATTGCTGGTGTGGGAAGCAAATACAGCCGACCAGTAGTGCCTGCTTCCAAAGAAAACACTCACTTTACTGTATCTGGTGCTTTAAAATGTACGAAAATAAATTATTTATTATCATGACTTTTGGGCTGAACCTATTTATATGGGCTTGCATCTGTCTGATCTGAAGACTGAGTCACTGACTGACAGACACCCTGTTGGCTGGTCCAGTTACTTACATTATGTCCATACCGTTCCAACAGCTTAAATAAAAATAGCAAGCCTGAAACTTCTCCTCTGTTGGCATTTCTTCATAGAGACGGGGTGTTGCTTAAAGAAACATCAAATCACTCTTAAAAGAGGTCAGATCTGCAGGGTGAAATGGTAGAATTAATGGTGAGACTCACTGGCTGCAGATTTCCAGCACAGCTTTAGACCCCTGAGCAGCTGTACTGGATGCCAACAGAATGGGCAAACTGGTTTGGACAATGTGTGAACTGCTTCCGAGCATCTCTCCAACCATCACTCAATAGAATTAAAAACCTGTTAAAGCCCAAAGCTCACAGCCACTTCCACACCTGGCAGCCAGGGCCAAATACAAAGGCAGCATTTCCACGGAGACCAAATTAGTTCTTTTCCTTTTTCATTTCCATCAGCAACGTTACTTGAAATAATCTGGTGCCTACACAGATCCGCAGCTGGGAGGTAAAGAAAGGCTACCCAGGGCCTGGATGGGCAGGGAGAGGTAACATGCCTGGGGGAAGTGGTAAAATGCCGGCCTCCCTCCTCATCTGCTGGATTCGGTAGGAACAGGAGGGGGCTGACAGCATCTGCTATGTCCCAAAAACATGTAAAAAAAGTCATGGCAGAACTGGCTGAGAGCATTCCCACTAAGCCTGTGCCCCAAAGTGGCTTTTCTGGGGCATGCTGTAACCATAAATGCTGCCAAAATCTCACAGGAGCATGTAAGCAAGAAAAGCCTCAGATATTTTGAAGGTCAGAGGCAATACTGCCATTGCAGTGTGGAGGTATGGCATTATAAAAGGCATTTTCCACCTCACAGCCTTTTCCTGGAGACATAAGTACATATATTAATGATACCATGATAAGAAATGGATAGCCCTAGGGCTCTAGGCAGCCTTCTACCTCTCTCAACACTGTGAATGCTACAATTCCTTACCTGGCACATCCTACTGATACCTACTTTCCAATATCTCCAGACCACAAATAATTAACCACACTTACTAATGCTGTAATACAAATCTGAGCATCTGTCAGGCAGAAACAGAAGGAAAAAAACAAATCACAGTCATGTCCCACTTATATTAATTTGAATGGCATGGCATTCTCATGCCAAACACTCTGATCAGGATCTGGAGCCCACCATTTTGGGTAGAGAAAGACACAGATCCTCCCCTGTGAGCTGCAGAGGCACTGATGTCCGATCTTCGGAGGACTCTTCCAATTGAACTGTTCTATTCCAAAGTCTAAACCATTTCATACTTGGTATCAAAATGTACTCACAGCCTCAGCAAGAATACTAAATGGTCCACAACAAACACAACTTGCCTTTTGTCCAAGGAGAACCCTGAATGCAGTGAGTACACCCACTTGTGGGTGACACCTGCATGACATCTGACAGATTTGTTTCCATCTGAAGATGGTAACCACTTTTATGTAACTGTGACAGGTGTCGAATCACATTTTCTCCCTTTATTTCACAGATCACTTTGTTTTGAAAAAGAGGAAGCAATGCAGTACTGTCTGCCTTGGTGTGGCTGAGGAGAACCGGCAGTGACGAGGAGGATCTCCTGCTCACCACACACACCTTGAAGCAATGGCCAACATCTAAGTGAAGTACAATATTCTCCACTTGCTCTGTGCTTGCAAGCATGGAAGACTATGAGTAGGATGTGTGTTTGTGGTTGAGGAGGTATGCAAGCTATGCTCTGTGTGGATGGAATACGCCTGGTGCTGAAAGCTGTGGGATGGAAGAATGAATGTAGTTGTATTGGGAGAAGGAGGAATGCTTACACTATTTTGTGTCCTCAAATGTGGATTAGCTTGGACAGGGATGTAAGGTGGGAAAGACGTATCCTGAACACCTGTTTCTACATCTGTATTTTTTTTCCTCGTTTTGGAGACAGCATGCCTTGCTCCACACTCCCTGTCCTCATTCTGCACTCAGGTCCTTTCCATTTCACACACGAAGTTTCTGCTCTCATGAAAGTCGTGCTTCCAAGTGGGGTGAGGCTGAGAGGGGTGCAGTGCTTGTGTGGAGGCAGTGCGGCTGCAGGGCCCTGCACACATCTGCCCACAGATGTGCTGGGAAAGTGAGAGAGATGTCTGCTGGGAGCAGGCAGGGAGCACCCTGGTCTGTGAACCTTCCTCATGTGTGGCGTTTCCTGCTGCTTTCCTCCCACAGCTCAAGCTCAAGCCAAGGTCTTCAGCACAGATTCTTTGCGGAATGGGATTACGGCAGCCTCGTTCTCAAAGTCCTGTGCAAAATGGGCAACGAGTTGGTGAGCAGTGCTATTTGCATTTTGGTCAGCAAAAGGACATTTAATTGATTTATCAAGAAGCTAAGGCTAAAAATCTCTCCAGAGGCAATGGAGATACATGCACTTTCACTGACCTCTGAAAAACATGATTTATGGGAATACCCACTTATTTACCTAAATTCCCACAAAGTAACCCGAAAGAATGAGCCCTTGATCTCTGATGGCAAGGGGCTCCACGGAGGTAAATTCACCGAAGGATGAAAAAGCAAAAACAAAACCTAAAGAAAATGTATTCTTTAAAACTAGAAATACATTGAAGGGATAGAAAATAATTCGCGCTAAGTGGTGTAACAGAATATCGCTTGGCAATGCTGTTGGGCTGTGGATGGACAGAGAGACTGAGGGCTTCAAACTAGTTTGGTTTGGCTGTTGGCAATTAGGAACTTGAAAGGAAATTTGAAAGCTCAGTAACAAGAATTTCAAGTCGGAAACGCTAGAATTCCACAGGCCTACAGCCACATGCCTGACCTGCGCTCGGGGGGAACCTTCGCGTGCACCCTTCTGCACAGCATCTTGGCTCCATGAAGTCACTCTGCTTTGGAAATTAAACCTTTACAGGATGGCTACCACCCTCCAGCGCTGTGCTGGGTGCTTGGTTGCCAGCGCGTCCTGATGGATCCCAGAAATGTTGGACTGCAGTCTCAAAGACAAACTGCTTTGTGAAAAGCGTGATGATCTCTCACGGCTTTTCTGCAAAGAGGACTGGATCTTGGCTCCTGAGATGTCCTGCAGAATAACTTAATGCAGTCGGCTGCCCGGTGTGTAATGCCTCTGCCTTGGAAAGATGGGTTTTGTTCCTTCTGTTGGATCTGAACTCAACGTCCAGAGGGTGCGCATGAAATGCACAGGGCTGCTTATCAGCCCAACAGCAAATACTAGTTTTTAAGCTTGCTTTAAAAAAAGAAAGGCTTCGTGAAATGCAATCCTTTCCCTTGAATTCCCAGCACAGCCAGCTCCCCTGAATTCAGTCAACAAATATGAAGGGAAACAGCTACCTTGGATGCCAGTTCCAAAACGCACGCTGCTCTACATGTAAAGGAATCATTGTGAAATTAGGGTGGGCCAACATCAGTTCTGATGTCTACTTGGACTGATCCAGGATCTCGCATGGACCTGGGAAATGAGGCAATGGAAAGTAAAATCCCAGAAATCATCAAAAATAGATCAAATCAGAACAAAACCTGTAACTTCGTCTGTCCAGAGAATGAGATGTTGGTTAGGTCATATTCTGTGGTGGCTCCGAATCAGGACTGGATGTGCTGTCATGCCTCAGAGGTCCAATCTGAAGTTACTCTTTCATCTCTTACAATGCTTGATGTAAAGAAGCCATAGAGTCCACCCAGACCAGACCTTGAGAGCCTCAAGCCAGTTTTGGATCTGGACTCTGTGGCTTTGGCTCATGTCTAGGCATAACTGCAAATGTGTTTGGTGGTCTGATTCAAGTCTCCAGCAAACAGGTGAGTTGGCTTTGTTCAAAACCACCGTATAATTCTGGGTGATTGGCACCTTTCACTTACAAGAAGCCTGAGCTGCATAGCCAGCAATGAATTAAATTGGCAAAGACGTGAGGAGGTTTGTATAGCAGTTGGATCTGTTCAAGGTTTATATTCTCTGATTTTTTGTGAACCCAAACCCACAGTGGAATAGGAACCAAGCATCTGATACTAAGAACAATGCCATTCTTCTTAAAACAAACAAAAATCCCTCTTAATGTGATAATCTTACAATAACCAATTATTTCAATGAACAAATGACACCAAGACAAGAAGTATCCCGGAGTCAGAGGCGTGAACTTTTAGCTGTTAGGTCAATGGTAACATATCTTGTTTGAACAAGCCTGACAAAGATCTGCTGAGCAATATCCACTGGGGCCAACAGTGCTTGGCTGTCTGCATTGTGGTGGAGAGATAGACTTGGATAACGGTGTCACTCACTCCTCTGCTGACACCGGCCAAGCATAATGAAGCGTGGCCAAAGCCTTCTTCGGCCTGATGGCAAGAGAGAAATGCTGAAAAGACCTAAAAATGGCTGATATGGATGAATTAGAATGAAATGGTTGCAGTAACAATGATCTGAGACAGCATGTCCAGCACTGAAGCCAACGCTGCCCCATTCCAACCCCCTCCTTCCTCTTTCATGGCCTAATGCTGCATTTTCATGTATGCTGCAAAAACTTAGGCAAGTACATCCAGCCCACAGCAGTGTCAAGGGATGTCTACACCGCAGACTACAGCACAACACAGAGGTATCTGGATATGCTGAAAAAGAGCCAATTTGAGTGCCTCTGGCCATGTAACTGCAGCCTGAGAATTTGCTTTGCATAACTGGTTCCTATTGTTATTATTTATTAACTCTGATAACAGGATCAACACTAATACAGAGTCAAGGTGTCTAAGGGCAGGGAGCTGCTGATTTAAACACAGCACACATCTGCCCCCCAGACTTCTGCAGTAAGAGCAGGCACAGCAGGTGAGATGGAGAGACAAACAGGCTGAGCACAGAGAAACCAACTGAAGGTCTGAACTATGTTAGTTCTCTCAGGAGAACTGCTTTGCAATTAAATCCAAATATTAGCCAAAAATGAAGACAAAAGGCATTAAATTACATCCTTTTTTTTCTTTCTATTTTTAGGGAAGATTTTCCTGGCTCTGATCTGAAAATGGAGAATGGAGGTTGCAGTGGATGCACAAACCCAAGCTATGAAGGGGTGTTTTCCTACGCTTTAAAACTCAGCCTGAGCTTCTCAGGAGGAACTGCTATTTCAGTTGCCTCACAAGCCTGATCCAGAGTGTATGGGTTCAGATCAGTAAAAGACACATTCCAAGCTGCTTTCAGAGAAAGGTCAGATCACCAGATCAGCATCGCCTGTCTGGGACCAGGCTCTCTTCTAGGCTGTATTCCTCCTGCAAACCCACCAACTACAAAGCTGTGTGAGGCAACAAATCATCTCGTTCCCAGGAAGCTCTGTGTCGAACTGGGAAGTGCAGATTTAGCCCAAGGAAGGTTCACCCACAGGCCACTAGTAACTTTTAAACCTGCTAAGAACAGCACTTTCTCCATCATTAGAAAGAGCTCCAAAAAAGCAACATAAGATGTTTTCTGAGCAAGTTGAGAAAATACGAGACTGTAACGGGCAAGTAGGATGCAATGGCTAAGGATGGATTCCAGGTTTAACTAAAGAAAAGGAGAAGTAAAGGGATACCGCTCAGCACAGCTCAGTGATGATAACAAATTAGTACAGATTAACACATTTCGCAGTTCCTAGGTGTTGGTTTGGTTTGGCACTACGACTGATCCAAAGAAAGAAATCTTAGCATGTTGTGCACATGGAATGTACTCGGGAGCTGAAGGGAGCCACAAAAAACAGACTGATACATCTCTATTTGTAATGTTAGCTGATGGCTGCTTCCAGTCCTTCTATTTCTCTAACGCACCTTAGAAAATAGCTTTTAAATTCATCAGATCTTGGACATGCAGCTTGGGTAAGGTTCCAGCCAGTAGCCGTTTATTTTATAAGGGGATTTAAATACTGTAAAACAGAATAAAATGCAGGTGTCTGCATGACAGACAAGTGAGCCTTGCGTAAGGTCTACAAAGATGTGACTTCCAGATTAAAAGGGCTTTGCATGGCTTGAGCTGCCTCAGAGGAGGTGGCGGGTTTTTGGATCAGGTAGTGCAGCATCTTCCTTGGGATGACAGGCTCCTGGATTCGAGCCCCTGCAATGTGTGCACATCAGGGAAACACATACAGCAGGACAGATGGTGGCTATATTTACATCCGCACAATTGTGTTATCTTTGAGATTTGTCTGAGGTAGTTCAGTCACCACAATCTCCGAATCTCAGTAATTGCATCTACTGTCAGCAGCTGCCATATATTCTGACAAGGATGGATTCTAGCACGGGGAACCCAACGTTACTCTGCTATCCAGGCGGCCCAGCTGAGGCTGCTATCAAGGGATGCTGGGAATAACCAAAGCAGGATCACAAATATAGGCAAAACATAGACGCGTTGACTTTCACACTGGATTTTGGTAGCAATGACAGAATTACAGCTGCTTCTTGGAAAGCTTCCCAGTGATCAAACCCAGAGCTTCTGGACCATATGCAGTCATTCTCCTCAAGAAGAGAGACTACATGGAAAATCCGACAACGTGGTTTAATGATAATGAAACTCTGCTATTAGTGGTGCTTTTACTCCTGATTTACACCAGGAAGGTGAACAGATAGCCAAGGTAACACTAGTTAATTATTAAATATATAATCAGTGTAACCATGCCCTCTAGAGGACTAAGTTTACCTTAATGGAGTCAAAACCAGCCCTTGGGGCCGCACACTCTTAAAAAATTTGAGGGAAAGGTACTGTGGTCACATTTCCCCTCTCCACCTGAATGCAGATGGGAACCTCCATCTGCTCACTGGTGCCTCACCCTACAGTGTGTTGAACCGACCTCCAAAATGGCACCGATTGGTGGGTTTTCAGGTGTGTACCCACCTGGTGTCACTGTCAATGGTTCATCCAGCTAAGCCCCACCCAGAGGCTGAAGGATCGATCCAAGATCATGCGCTCTACAGAAGAGAAGGTCACAGAAATGTGACAGTTTCGCAAGGCCTGGCCCAAATGAAAACGTTGAGTATTAAAAAAACAGCATTCATTTTCTTACCTCATGCTTTCCACATCTTCCTTCCTTTCCTTTTTTCTGCATTTGCTGGCAACTTCCCCAACTCTGCTTGGTCAGTGCGGTTTACATTCCCAGTTGGCCCGAGCTGCAAAACTGAGAGTGAAATCAATCTACGTGCAGACTGCTGGCCGTGGCTGGGATCACAAGAGTCCGCCTGGATGCTGGCAGTGGCATCAGCCAGCTGTGCTCCTGGGTGCTTGGTGCAGGCAATGAAACTGCCCTGAAGGAGCGGGTAAATGGGTGGGAAGTTGGGCTGCTCTGAGCCCCGTACGTCTGCTGTGCAAGCTGTGCACTGTTGTCCTCAAGGGCACCTATGCTATGAAACAAAATCCAGCAATGAATAGGGGAAGAAAGGTCAAAGCTATCAGCTAGCAGAGGGAAACTAAAGAAAGCTCTCTCTTATCTTCTTCAGTAAGCTTTTGCTGGTTGGGCTGGTCCATGGAGAACCCCAGATGTTCCTCTGGAAGTCCTGCACACCAGCCTCAGGAAGCAGCTCTGAAGCAGTGTGTCCTTTCAGGCTCTCCAGGGACAAAGCCCGTAGAGGTTGGGCCCCCACTTGCTTTCTACGAGAGAATATTTTGACATCTTTTACCCAACGCCTTAGATTGTGTCTCAAGTTAGATCGTTTTCCCAAGAATTTAAGAGAAACAGAAAGCAGATCACGGCTATGTTTTGGTAGTTTTGGTGAGTAAACCCAAAATAGCTGGGACATGGGATTTTCAGTGCTAGCACCAGTAGCTTTGCTTTTTCACTGAAGCCACTGGGATGTCAGACACTGAATATACTACAGCTGTCAGACGTTGGTTTTGAAATCCACACCATGAATGTTTTCATTTGATTTTTTGTTTTATTTTTCTTTCTTTACTCCCACTTCTCTCTATTCTTTCTTTTTTCCCCGACTTTTCTCCCAGTACAAGAAAATGTGTTTTTTTCCTTGGTTACTTCCACTCTGCTGACCTGGTTTCTTGCCTTCCCTTGGAAGCATTTAGGTGTCTCAGCAATGGAGAGGATGAATCAGTGAACACACAGAGGATCCGGGAATACCCCGACAGCCTGTGGGGAGCAGAGAGGATCATAGAATCATAGAATTGCTCAGGTTGGAAAAGACATTAAAGATCATCAAGTCCAACCGCAACCCAACCATGCTACCCTAACTCCAACAACCCTCCACTAAACCATGTCCCTGAGCCAGAGCCCTCGCACACTGCTCAGCAGCCAAGGGTGCTAACGCTTTCCTTTTCTCTTTAAATTCTCATTAGCAGGAAGTATTGCTGCTCTGAGCTGATGCCACTCTTGGTTTTAGATCAAAAAGACTTTACTTGTGGTGGGTTCAGAAGACAAAACTCAAAATATTTTAGTGGCAAACAAAAAATACGTAGCGTGGTGCAGAGCTCCCAGCAGAAGGAAGGTTTGGGCCTATCAGACACGCAGGGATTACTTGCTGGGAGGGCACAGATCTAGCCCTAAGGAGCAGCTCACGCCTCACCTCAGTGCCTCCACAGCTCAAGGTTGGCTCCCAGTACTGCAGATACAGCTCCACCAGCAACAACTGCAGCTCAAACAGGCAAAGGTTTGCTGATAGCTCAGGAGCAGGGAAACAGGACACGTGTGTCACGGGAATTATTGGATATAACATGGGAAATGTGACACAGAAGTATCACATTAATGCAAGGCAATGCAACACAACAATCAAACTATTGGATTTCTAAACCAAATATGAGGGGTCATCTTCAGGCACAGAAGTCTGGAGCAGGATTCTGCTGTGTTTGTTGTTCTTTTGGAAGCATCTTCTAGAAAAAAGAGTGAATGAACTGCGGTTCAGCGCTAACTGTTCGCCCAGCATTAGGCGTCCCGCATCTTGGCCCTGGGGCCGGGATGCACATCATTTTAAGCATTTTGAGTCATCCCATTGATTTCAGCCAGATTACTCATATGCTCAGTGCAAGCACAGCCCAAAGAACCGTGTGGGATAAGCCTGTTTTATTTCTGAGAAACAGAAGAGCTGGTTCGTGCTCTGATTTACAAAAGCTCCCTCCGTTAAGCCGATGGGATGCGTTCGTACCTCGAGCATTTGAAAACTGTTTCATGGAAATGCAAGTAGACTGACTGCAAACAAGTGATTTTTTTCACCTACGATCAGTTGAATCTGAATCAAATGAATGGGTGTGTTGAAATGAAGAGTGAAAAACAAGAGTGAGTTGCGTAAACTGATAATGCTACCATTAGGATTGAGTAACACGCTAGACCTTTCTATGAAAGTGGGAAATATTTCTCAAATCCTGAGTGTTTGACACAGTTGCAGTGAAAGACGTTCTCGTTTACAGCACGACTAAATCACATCATAAATGAAATTTGAAGGTAGTTAACAAAATAATCTTTATTTCAAATGAGTGAAATGTGGGTTTGCCATTGGAAAATGTCATTCTTTGGTTTTGTAGTGTCCTTTAAAGGCTAATCTAAAAGAAAATTAAATTAATCTCAAGCTCACCACCTTTAAATTGCAGAAGTGAAAACCTTTCAGGACTTGCCAATTACTTAGGAAACTTCGTAGCTGGATTATTCCCAAATTGCACACCCTTTATTTTAACCACTAAAGGCAAACACATGGTTTTGATGGGTCGTAAAAGAACAGGTTGCTTTTTCAGTACTGAAAGAAGCTGTAATTACTTCCCTTGTTTGGTGACTTCCTGATTTCCTTAGGTTGTTAGGAGTGATACTATTCTGCTAAGGTAATTGGAGCTGCCTGAGCGAAGCCGATGACCTGAGGGAATGACCAGGGCTTTTGAGTCTAGGTGACTTGCACCTAATGAGTAAGAGTCCTGCTTCCCAGGAAAAGAGGACACTAAAACTGCCTTAAGTGCTCAGCATGTGTACTTTAAAGGCTTATGTTACACAGTCCAAGCAAATTATATCTCTGTATGATATTCAGAAACCCACCTATGTCAGTTCCAGATACAGATAAAATAAAGGTGTTTTCTTCAGAAAAATAGAAGAAATACATCATCCGAGTAAAACTGAGCTTCTGGTCGTTCTCTAAATGATCAAATGCCAAATACTAACACAAGGAGGTAACCAGCAGTTGCTGAAAGTTCCTGCCTATAATGCAATGGATAATAAAATATGAGTTGCAATGGGTTATGTTATATAGAATTAAACTATTTAAGAGTTACACAGGAGACCAAACAAGTTTCCAAGGGCTAGCGCCGACCCGGAGCCAGCCCTGGAGGACAGAGCTGCAGGAAGGCAGGCTCAAGGTGACTGGCTGCTCCCTTCATAGATGAGACAGGCAAACATCCAACTTCTTAGCAGTGTTCCCTAGAAAAGGCATTTTTCTCAGCTTGCAAAGGAAGTGCCTAGGCTTAGCTGTAACTCCTTTTATTTTTTGCACATTTGTTCAGAAGTGTGTTATATTACCTTTCTGTTCAGAAGGGCAAACTTTGACTTGCAGCATGCTTTCTGAAGGTGAGATACATTATTTAAACCTGTGATTATTGATTCAAAACATCTGAGATCTCAGGTGTGTTTTCTAATTAGTGCTGGCTTGGCCCACTGTGCAATAGGCCAGTTGCAAACTGGCTCCAATACGTTGATGGGAGGAGGTTGAACTAGAAAACTGAGCATGGAAGTCCTCCATCATGAATCATACATAGCTTCTCTCTTCATGTTCCCTGTACGGTCTGGTGGAAGCATCCAACACATGCAATCTTGCAAGGGGTGTGGACACACAGAGGTTTCAGTGAGATAAACACAATTTATACCATTGTGTAAATTGAATTTACAGATCATTATAGCTGTCTGTTACTCCAAGAACAAAAGCTGATGTACTTTTACTCCAGGGTAAAGCATGCACAGGCAAATATTGAGGAGTAGCTGAGATGCTGTTGGCTAACGCTGAATCTCATGGAGATTAAGCCATGTTGACGGAGTCACAGTCTCTGCTAAAAGATAATGGATAAAGCTGCGAGCGTGCAAAGACAGTCCTGAACCTCGGTCTCTGACACACTCAGCAGCAATGGACTGATGTCAAAACTCTGACCAGTGAAGTGTTTGATTGTGACACTTCTTTAAAGCAACGAGAATATGCTAACACTTAGATGACCCAAACTATTCAGCATCTTGATTTCAGACGTTATTCCAAGGGACACCTTGCAGACAAACACATTTACAGCTAAGATTCTTCAACACCTGCAGGCACCAACAGAGAGGCTAACATACAGCATCCAGATGTCCTGCACGGCATATGGAGCACAGCATCCTCCAGCAGTCACCATGCAGGCACTCCTTGGAGGGACAGGTGCCTGGATAATCTTTGCAAAGGTGCACTCACCCATCTTCACTTCCCCAAAGTTCAACTGAAAACCTGTTTCAAGTAGTAGAAAACCTATCCACTTCTGTAAAGTTTCTTAATCGTATAAGCCTTCCTCGTGAAACAGAACCAAATTACATTTCCAGTGGCTGGTATACAAATTGGACACCAGAATAGCATTACGCAGCCTTCTACCTGAACCTCAGATCAAAATTAATGGTTGAGGAGAGGCCTTGTAGCACAGGGAATTGCAGGAGCCTTTGTTAAGCTAATCTACCGAATAACATCATCATTAAGGACTTAAAGATGACCTGAAGAACAAATTATTAAAATTCATGACAGATTCTGAAATAGGAGAACAGAGGTACTACCAATGGTATTGCAATAACATTAATGGGGGGCGGGAGGTGGAGCCAGAAACCTGAACCTGAGCCTGGGAGGGCACACGTGCCTCTGAACACACACAGCTGAATGAAAGGGGAAATCCAGGAAAGTGATAATGCAGAGACAGGCAATAAATTACAGCTTGCAAGGCTGTATGGCACGCTGTGATAGGACAAGGGGAAATGGCTTCAGACTAAAAGAGGCAAGATTTAGATTGGATATAAGGAAGAATTTTTTGTACAATAATGGCAGTGTGGCACTGGTACAGGTTGCCCAGAGAGGTGGTGGATGCTCTGCCCTTGGAGACACTCAAAGTCAGGCTGGATGGGGCTCTCAGCACCTGATCTAGTGCAGGTGTTCCTGTTCTTTGTAGGGAGTTGGACTACATGACTTTCAAGGGTCCCTTCCAACTCAAACGATTCTGTGATTCTATGAAGGGCTCCGAAAGGTTAAGTGGTTTTGGATTATCTCTTCTAGTTGCTCTAGAATCAACAGTTGAACTGATCAGCTCATATGCTGAGCTGTGTCAAAAAGTACTGGAAGATCATACAGGTAAGCAGTTATCATAGAATCACAGAATCCCTCATGAGCCCCTCGGTGAGGGAACAGATGCTCTCTGCTTCCTGCCCACTTCCCCTATAAAAAGATCTGACATGTCCACGAAGATGGGAGATGATGATTAATGGTTTGTTTGCTCTTTTCCAACAGGCAAGGAGATAACATTTGCAGAAAAACAGATCAGTCATAAAAATAAGCAACCAAAAATACAAGTAAAGCAGAACAGTCTTCATGTCTTAACTTTCCATACGTAAGTTTCTGAGTTCCCACTTGGGTTGTTATTATTATTATTACTACTATTACTGTAATAATAGGATTCCCAGTCATGAAGCAGAATCAGCACACACAAAAAAGTAAGAATGGAGACTAGAGGTGAGCAGAAACAGCCAAGGGAGCAGACGTTGCTTGGCCTGCTTGCTTCTATGTGCTGAGCACCCATAACCACCATGTCTGCTGGGGAGGCTCCTCAAGGCCACAGCTGGGACACCTCACCCAACACAGGCAGCTCCAGACCCTCTCCTACTCCCAGATTATGAGAGTATCACCCACGGTTGTGAGGAAAAGGAGGTTCAAGAGTAGTCTCAAACTTCTTTAAGGAATGGCCCACACCTTGATTGCTACACCTTCTAAGATGGGTTTAAACTTCACAGCCTGGAACCAAACACAGGTCCGGCTTTCCCCCAAACCCTGGGTCAGCTTGGATTCAGCCTCTGTTTGTCCAGGAGAGGAGGACTAGCTGCAAACTTTGGATCCACATTCAACCCTTCCCAAGCTTACGCGGGAACGCTCAGACCCATCTCTATTTGTCTTGGGTAGGGGAGTTGCTGTGATGCTATCTGCAGTGGAACTTTCCATTAGCAACAACACGAGAGACAAAGAGCTCATGCTTTGACCTTTATAAAACTATTCCTTAACAAAATTTACTCAAGTAAAGAATCCACAATCCTCTTTGGTTTTACTCATTTAATTGATACAGACATAAAATATTTTGCGTTGTTTTAATAATAGTTTGGTTTTCTGCTATTTAAAAAAAACTTCATTTCTCTGAACATATTTTTAGCAAAAATATTTTGCTTGAACTTTTTTCCTCTGCCTTCAAAGGCTGCTGCACAGTTCTGGGGTGCTAAATACTAAACTCACATTCTACCACTCCATCTCCTCCCATTTGGATGGTAATCACAGGATCTTGATGCCAAACTCTGGAAGATATTTTTTCCAGCAGCAGCATCTGGCTTCTTGGCAGACCCTGCGAGCAGTTGTGTTGGCAGCGGTGGGAGCTGCTTGAGTCTGTCATGTGTTTAGGCTGCTGCAGAGCTGTCTGAACCGCCTCGCTGCCTTAGACAGTATGTTCTCTTGACTTCCATTTCATTTTGATAAATTTGTGCTTTCTGTTGTCTGCCTGTTAATGCAACTCTGTAGATCCCAAGAGGAGCTATGTATAGCTGCTCTAATGGAGAGCCATAAGGGAGGGTTGCGGAGGGCTCCTCAGCCACAGGCCCCAGCAGAACGCTGCTCCTCAGCGGGATCATCTTGCATGCCGCTGAACGGCAGCCACCTCCAGAGGGGCCGGCGTGAGCCGCTGGACTCGCAGGAGACCCGCGGGGTTCAGGCTCCTGCCACGTGCCAGGAACGCTCTGACTAATGCTTGTCACGAGAAGGCCAAGGCTCCAGCCTGCAAACTGACTCACGCAGCTCTGCCGAGAAGCCCCTTTCTGCCTCCTGAGGACCTTCTGTGTTGGGTCCTGGGGAGGGCACAGCAGGAGGGATGTGCTGCTCCGGCTTCACATGCTGGCACTTGGAATTGCATCTTCCCCATGGCCAGGCTAAATGAAGATAAAAGTAAAGAAGAAACTTATTTCCCACAGTGCACGGGCTTAAACTTAATGCTTGGTTCTGGAGAAAGATGCATATTAAAAAAGAAAACTCTGTGTAGCTATAAATTCCCTAGTTAAGCTTGAATTTCTCTGTTTCATCCACTGAAAAACCCACCAGGGTGCTCATACAGCTCTCCTCATTATGGTTCAGTATGAGCCTTTGCCCTCCTTCTCCCATTGCTGGAAATCTTTTGGATTTCCAGAGAGAACACATTTCTGTTCCTCCTGAGGCACCTCTTGGACTCAGAATCTCCCCGAGGTGTATTGCTGTGATTCAGAAGACCAGTATTTCTGAGTTAATGCATTTAAACACTTACTCCAGATTACCAGCTGTCCTTGCTTAGCTCTAGAAATAAAGACTTCTCAGACAGGGTCAGGTAAGATCCTGGCTGTGAGAGCACATAGAATTTGCTAACAACTTTCCACGGAGGAGAAGGTCTCTCCAGGCTGCAAAGGTGGGCTCAGATCAGCCCGCACTGCCTCATTTCCTGGCAGCCACAGTCCACCCAGAGCTACAAGCTGACAGACTCCATTTTCACTAAATGTAAGAAAACAACCACACGCGGGGTTCACTGTGCCAGCTCTCAGACAAGACTGTCCTAGGATCTCTGAGGATCTGGCTGACCTCAGCTCTGAGGAGCAGGCATGCTCCATGGCACCAATCGCAGGCTGTCCGGACAGGAAGTGCAGAGTGCTGCAAACTGCTGAAATGCAACTGGAAGATGCAATTTTGACATTCTTCCTTAAAGTTCTGGTTTGCCCAAGGTATCTAAACACATCTCAGCAATCTTCAGAAACACACTTCTTAATGCAGGTTAAGAGTAACTTGGCTAGAAATTGAAGCTGGATGTCTGAGAGCACAAGGTCTCCCAAAAGCTCTGCCCTTAAGGAAGTGCATTGCAGCTACCACAGTGCAGCCTCCAGTTAGATCTGATCTACTTGCTGCAGCTACAGCTATTGAGGAGTAGGGGCCAGAATGATGAAACAACCAAGCATATCTCAAAGCCCCTTCCCTGCATTTACCCTTACCACATTCCCGGGAGATACACATGGAGGATGTACTTCCCTTTGTTTCCATGGGGAATTTGTGACTGTACATTGCTGCATCCAGCCCCTCTGCCTGCTCAGTGAGGGAGCATGCAACAGCCACAGCACCCACCTCACATGGGCTTTTCTCCCTCCTGCTCCCCTTGCCAGGCTAGGTGAGCTTCTTCCCAACAAAGGCTTCTGTGAGCATCACGGTGATCATGTGGATGTCCTTCTGAGAAATCCTGAGTACAAATGAGACAGAAATTCATGATTTCATAGCCTTAAAAGCCACATGGAAAACAACTATGTAAACCAAGCACTCTGTTCTCCTGTGACGGTGTAAAGCTGATTCCTGCAGGAATGAGGTTGAGGCCAAGGGGGTTCACATGACTATCACTGTGGGTCATTGTGGGGTATCCCAAAGACTTATTTTGGTAACTGGATTTAGCTGTGCTGGCCATCACTCTCTGCTGCTGGAACTGCTGACTCGCCGGATTGTGCAACAGTTTTGTTTTGTTTACATTCCTAGGCCACTCTGAAGACCTGCTGCCACCTGACTGGGAGGAGACAGCACTGCCAGCCAGCAGCTCCAACTGCCCCGTTCCCCTGCACAAAGTGGGCAGACGGGGACCAATAAGCTCTCTGCTATGCCAGCTGTGGCCCCACCAGTTGTGTGGCACTGGCAGAGCGGCTGCATGGGTGCTTGAAGGGAAAGGAGCTCCCTCCCCTCAATTCCCTGCCAAAGGGATGAAGCAGCCTCTAAGTGACCATCCTTCTCTATCCAGAGTCCATCCACCTGGCAGCCTGGGCAGCAGGAGTTCCTCAGGCTTCTACCATTCAACTGCAAGATCTAAATAAAATCACGCTACTCCAACCCCAAAGCTTATTTATACACAGAGACATCTGAAAAGCCACTTGTGGTTTGACAAAGCGCTTAAGAAGACGACAAAACAGAAGTTTGGAAATAACCTGCGCTGTTTGTTTACTAAGTCTGAATCGGGAACTAATTTTGTTTCCCTGGCTTTTGTATCCCTCTCTGCAGCTCTGGCACGGCTGTGGGATTCGTGTGACTATCTCCAAAAGATCCCAACCGTATAAAATTCAGGAACGAGTCTGTTCTTGTTTCTTCAGCAGTTTAATTTACCATCCCTAATTTCTTAGCACTTGCTGGGATATGACTATATCCAGCCTTATAAATCTGAACATTTAAGTATGTTTGAATGAGAATCCTGACTTGGACTTACTTCCAGGCAGTTTTGCTGACATACAGATTCAGAGGGACCTGATCGGGTTTCAAAACTTCTTCAGTTCTTTTTCTAAGATCAACATCCATGCCAGACGTTTTGTGATTCACTCATCACTAATAAACAGCCATTTTACTATTGCAAAACCTCATTGGACTGCTATTCCCAATCCCTATCAGAAACGCTGCTTTAATAAACTCAATTCATGCGTTTCGTCTGAATTCACAGGAGCTACCCCAGGAGTGATTCTGGACCAAAGCATTTAATCTGTTTTGTGGGACAGAGGAACATTCCTTTCTCATATATGCGGTTCATTTGTGCCTATGCATTTTGCAAAGGAGAACTTAAGTCATTTAAGGAGCTAGCTCAGGGAATGTGAGGAACAACGTCAGGAAATTAGGGAAATGGATTTCTTGGAGGGCTCCTTGAAGCCCCAAAAGGAGCCATGTTGTTGAGAACCTTCTGAAGATCCTGCCCATGCAGCATCTCTGTATTCCCAGCAATTCCAGAAATGTTTAATCAGATATTTTGAATTTCCAGTATTAACCAGAAGTGCTGCCAGTGGAAAGTTGGACTCCTAGCAACAAGACTTTGTCTTATTGAGGCAGGTTTGCTTGTTGTTAAAAGGTGTTATTTCCCAGAATTGTAGTACGGACGGGATGGAGAAGTGACAGCTCGTGGCAGTTGTGTATTTTATGACTGTCCAGCTGTTCTGAACAAATCCCAAGACATGCAGTTTGTTTTTACTTACCGTAAGAAAAGTGCAGAGATAAGATTCTAAAAGGCAGTTATGGGACTGATGCACGCTGGTCCACCCAAGGCTGGGCATTACCAGCGTGCCTCTCCTACAGACTTCTGAAAATCCCAGTTTAAATGTTAGTATTTAAAATGCATTCAGTGAAGCAACTGGGTTCAGTCTGATGGATGTACTAAGAGCTACAAAGGTGGAAGCTTCCAACTGCCCAGCTCTCACATGGCTGTGAAGCGAGGCCAGCTCGCCCTAGGAGCTGCTTAAGCTCTCGCAGGATCAGGTGTTCAGACAGCAGATGAACTGTGCAATATGGGTCTGATTTGGACCAGTAGAAGAGGAAGAACCCAAATGAAACTTTCAGTGCACTGACATTCATTGATAAACTCCTGTGCCTTCAACAGGACCAAGGTTTCGTGCAAGGACCTACGTTTTTAACAGTCTCACAGACTACCTGAGTTCACTTTGTGCTGTTGACACGGATTCAAGGTTTTGCTGTTTAGCCTGGCAGGTTCACTCCTTCCTCCTCAGTCTATACTTTAAGTCACTATATATTCCTTGCAAATTAAGGGACAGTTCTTTCTGGGTATTTCTAAGAATCCCATCATCTTTTTAAGGGGGCCTGAACCCTTTTGGCAATGCAGCTTTCCATATATATGTTGAGAAGAGTCTCGGAGCAATAAATCGAGGGTAAATACGCAGTAGGCAGGCACTTACTACCCAAGCTCAGGCAGCATACCTGCTCTCTCTCTCACTGTACTGTAATCAGACAGTATTACTGTCTATGAAGATTTACTGATGTGAAATAGATCGTGACTGGGGGATGAGCCACAAAGCCAGAAGGATGCTGGAAAAGCAGAAGTGCACAGCATGCTCTCACGCAGACAAGCCAAGGTGACCCTGCCAGAGGCTGAGACAACTTCCTAGACTTAAGCAGTATTATGAAGGCCTGAAACTCATTTACTGGTTAACTGATTTCATTGTTTGCTTGGAGAACAGAGGCCATCACATGAACTAATCACTGCTGCATTTGGTGCTGTGACTTTTTAAATGGGATACACAAACATGCTACAGCTACAGCATTACATCTGTGCAATGCAGACAAGAGGTGAGCAGCTGAACTTACAGCTGAGCAGCAGCATAAACTGCATTACAATTCCCTGGTGCTTCCTCTGGCCTCTCCTTATTGCCAGTAGAGGAGGTAGGCTTGGTGGCCAGCACACTCTGACCAACAGAGCTGCCTTCTGCATACACAAAGAATTTGTCATAGTAATCATAACCACATAGAAACGCTTTGCAGACCCCTTTGTTCCCCTGCATTCCCATAAACACATTTTCTCTGTTGAGCATTTTACAGTGGTCATCTCTGCCCTGGCTTGAGTGTCCCTAGGGTAAGAGCTGGGGTCCACCTGCCCTCAGACCACAGCATGAAGATGCTCCAGTAGGTATACTGCTCTATCTTCATGCTCACCTTGGGTCACGCATCTGCCAGTACTCCCTGGAGCGGCTGTACTGGAAGGCATTGCGATGACCCAGCGCCTGCACAGTGCAGCTCCAGGTGTCTGGGTCTAGCAGCACCAGCCCATGCTACACCAGCGCTGGCATGAGATTCGGGGCTGCATCCAACATAGGAAGTTTCGTCATGAACAGGAACTCATTAAAGCCTTTCCACGTGGAAACTTCATAAAACACAAGGTTGAGGGAGGTTTGGTTAGTTAATGATGGATTTGACCCAAGACTCAGATTATCTGGATAAAGGAAAAAAAGCATTACAAAACGTTTCTGCACTTTTACTTACTACAGCTTCCTTTGCCAAGGGCCAAGAATCTTGTCACGGGCTAGATAGAAGTAACTGGCTTACCATACCTGTAAATTATTCTTTGATCAAGTGCTGTGAGTGCTGTGTTTGCTGTGCCTAGCCCACTTATGCAGAAAGGCGCCTGTAACTCAGTGCTTGGCTGCAAAGACTGTGCAGGAAGGTACAGAGCTTGTTTGCTGATATATTTCTCAGCTAAACCCTCAGGTCTCCAGGGTCCCAAATTATGGACATGAAAAGCTGTGTGATAAAAGGCCTGAGAGACAGGGACAGGATGCCTGCTCCGTATCTGGAGGGGCAGTATTCCCTTCTGTATTTCTTAAGAAAAGAGGAATGTTTGGTCAATAGATAACAAAGCACATTTGAAAGAGATTTGGCCTCTTGAAAGCTAACGTGGCTGCTCATCTGGGCAAGAGCCCTGGGATAGGCTTTCAGTTTGCTCAAGGTCCTCTTGTATTTACCATTCACTTCTGGACATCCCCAAACAGCAGATCGAAGAAAAGAGCTCTTCAGTGCGGGGCCACAGTGACAAACAGCCTTCAAGAGGTGACATATGGCCCTGAAGCAGAGGAGGCACTCACTCCCCAGAGGGGGAAAATCTGCAGCTTTTGCAAAAGGACATGGGCATGTATGTAGAAATTACGACTTTGTTTTTTTAAAATAATTTAGTTAAAGTAAGGAAAAATATTCTTGCAGTAACCTGTTCATAGGCACTGGCTAATTTAGCATTAAATCACATACTCTCCCTGGCACTGGCGCAGAGGAAGGTATTTCCTGAACAGCTCGTTTCAAGTTTCATTCATAGGTACTGTCTAAAATTAGATCCGCCACTTTCATTCAGGTCCAACTCCTTTGCCTAGTGTAACAGTTTTTAGAAACAGAAACTCAGTGAAATGTGCTCCATCATCTGCACTGTTCCCCAGGGCCTGCTGAGTGTAGTGCTGCAAGTGGCACCAAGTGGAGCATCAGAGCTCGGCTGGCAGCAGAGGCTCATAAACTTTGGGCTCAGTGCAAAGCACCTGCTTTTATGGGTGACTGCAAACTCAAAAAAGAAACAAACGCTGCCTTTTACTCTGCGCAAAGCACATCCTGTGCTGCAGAAATAAACACAAGCTCAGCGGCCAGAGTCTTGACAGCAGAGCCCTGAAACGTGGCCAGAGGATGCACCTGTCCTGACAACAGGGCGCTGCAGGCCCCAGGAAGCCTTGAACTACATATCCCACAATGCCTTACCACATGGATTACAGAATCATAGAATGGCCTGGGCTGAAAAGGACCACAGTGATCATCTAGTTTCAACCCCCTGCTATGTGCAGGGTCGCCAACCACCAGACCAGGCTGCCCAGAGCCACATCCAGCCTGGCCTTGAATGCCTCCAGGGTTGGGGCATCCACAGCCTCCTTGGGCAACCTGTTCCAGTGTGTCAGCACCTGCTGTGTGAAATGCTTCCTCCTCAGATCTAACCTAAACCTTCCCTGTCTCAGTTTAAAACTATTCCCCCTTGTCCCATCACTATCCACCCATGTAAACAGTCGTACCCCCTCCTGTTCACATGCTCCCTTCAAATACTGGAAGGCCATAATGAAGTCTCCCAGGAGCCTCCTCTTCTCCAAAATGGTGTGCTGAAGCAAACAGCCGGCTTCCATGCCCCACTTGATGTCTCTCTACCTGCTGCAGCAAGGAAAGGGATAGGACCTGAGTCCTTCAGAGGGATTTAAGCCCCCAAGCCCCTTTGGTGCCAGGGCCTTAATGGCTCCTGCCTTCACCACCCAGTGTGGACGTGGGACAGCACAACCCAGCCACCAAAGGCAGGTGATAAAGTAGCGTGAAGCACGCCAGAACTACAATAGTAATACAACCAGTAAGAAAAATAACACCCAGCAGTTTGAATTCTTTCCTGTGCACCAACAACCGCCTGCCAGTGGCACTTGTACCCCAATGCACCACAGCCATCCAGAGGCCCAGGCACGGCTGAAGTCCCGAAGACTGCAGGGAGCACGAGGCTTCTGCTGCACCCTCAGCATAAATTTCTGGCAAGAGAACAGCAAACAGATGCTTTTTGGCAAAATCCATGAGACAGAGAGAGCTGCCTATTTTTAGCACTTGTTAATTGTTTTAAAATCCATCTGGCAATGGCTGCTAAATAATTTAGCGTTTTGACCCGCGTGTCTGAAGCAATATGTAACACAATCCCCTGCAGCGGGCGACTCGCGGGGGTACGTGGGACACAGTTTCGGTAGGCTGAGCTGAGGCCTGGAAACCCTGCAGCCTCTCCTGGGCACTGCTGAGGGAGGAGAGCAGTGCAGCCGGACGGTGGGGTCACAGAATCGCAGAAATGTAGGGTTGGAAGGGACCCGCAGTCCAACCCCTTGCTAAAGCAGTTCCCTACAGCACATCGCACAGGAAAGCACCCAGGCCGGCCTGTGATATCTCCAGAGAAGGAGACTCTACCAGCTCCCTGGGCAGCCTGTTCCAGCCTGTCACCCACACAGGAAAGAAGTTCTTCCTCATATTTTATGGAATGTTCTGTGTTGCTCTTTGTGCCCACTACCCCAGTCCAGTTGCTGGGCACCACCAAAAAGAGCCTGGCCACATCCATTTGACTCCCACCTCTCAGATATTTATGAACAGGGATGAGATCTCCTCTCAACATTCTCTTCTCCAGAATGAACAGCCCCAGGGCTCTCAGCCTTTCCTCATACGGGAGATGCTCCAGGCCCCAACCCTCTTGGAGGCCCTCCACTGGGCTCTTTCTAGAAGACCTCTAGAAGTCTTTTTTGAACCGAGGAGCCCAGAACTGGACATGGTATTCCAAAGCACATGAGCAGAGAGGCACCTGCAGCGTGTTCCTCTATGTAGCAGGCACCTCTCTGGGGATGGGGCCTGCAGTATGCTTGCTTCATAGATAAGAGAAGAAGCCAGAATTGTTAGCACAGCTTGGAAGCTTAGATTTTAAGTCAAAGTCAGTTGAAGTTTTGACCCTGATATTGGGTCAAAGCCCTTAGTATCCAAACCAAAGCACACCTGATCAGGAAGTCAGGGGAAGCCATGGAGCACACACAGTTAGGATGTAAAGCACTACTTCTTTATGCACTCCACATGGCCCAGAGCATGGAGTTGGGAAGGTGCCACCTGCAGCGTGGCTCGCCCTCACAGCCACACAGCGTGGCCCACCAGGGCTCCTGCCCTGGCTTTGTCTGAGTATTCACACACCAATTGGACACAGTCAGGTTTTGGGGAATGTGTTTCTCTTGCATTTAACTTGAGCTCTGAAAAGCCTTAGCCTCCCTCCTCCCTTCTTCCTGGAGGCCCATGAATCACCGAGCCGCCAGACGAATGAATCACCCGGCCAGCTTTTGGTCAAGCGTGCCAGTCTGAGAGGCTCTTCTGGGATCAAATGGGAGCGGGGCTGGCTTTGTTGGTGACTGGCCATGTGTTGAGTAGTGCAAACCCCTCGCTGGGGTCATCCCCACTCTCTTTGTGAGCAGTCTCTGTAAGGTTGTAATTGCTCTTTTGTTGGGAAAATTTGTGAACGTATTAAGAGAGGGAGGCCGGTGGGTTCTGAGGACGGAGAGCTTCAGAGGGCCGTGCAGGGAGGTGGTGGCAGCCGGGGAATTGTTCTCTGGAGTCTCAGTTCATTGAGCTTGAACTTCCAAGCAAACCCAGCCCATCCTTGTGTCTGTGAACTGGCCGGCAAGGCTCAGCTCACAGAGCCCTGAGAATCCCATCAGCAGCCGCTGAGCGCCCCAAGCCGGGCACACGTGTCCCCTCTGCATGGAAATTAGGGGCTCCCCGCTGCTAACCAGCTTTATGAGTGCCACAAGTCCCACACGTTTTATTAATTGGAAATATGGTATGCTAAGAAACAGTTGCCTCTATTTATTCCTGAGTAGGAAACTTGAAATCTGTCACTCACTTGTCAAAATCCTTCTTCAAAAATTAAAAATAGCTGAAGCTCCAGTCCTCCCGTGTTAAAATGTGTAGCGGGATCCTTCCCTTGCATTCAAAGTAAGTCTGATCTTTCTAGGAAGCACAAACTCCATTATTACAGCACTAGGCATAGGCTGTGCTAGTTGGGAAGCCATTCTTGCCCTCTCCCACCTCCCTGCCCCTGCCCACATGGACATCCCACCTGAGCGAGCCAGATCTTCACCCTCAGCCCCCACAGGTGCAGGAGGCCTTGGTTGGCAGCTGAACAGATGGGGATGGCACCTCTCCTGCTCATCGGGACTCAAGCAGGACGGCACGTTTAATGCTGACTCTAGAATGGATGAGTGGATAGTAGCCCTTGCTTGTTGCAGGAGGAGAGCAATACAAAGAGGGATCTGGGACATGGGAAGAGGTGAAGGATCTTCAGTTAGATCACAAGGTGAGATCTGTGGCCTAACACTAACACATGCTGCCTTTCCCAAAACGTCACCTACAGACAAACACGCAAAAGCTGCTGTTCTCAACCAGCCCTTGCGATAGCACCACTGGCATCCAGCTCTGCAGGGAACAGCACAGCTCCTGCCCAACTCCTCCAACCTTCTCCTTGTCCAGCGCTCTCACAGAAACACAAGAAGCATGGCTGTTTTAGCAGTACCAAGGCAGCTCAACCAAGTGTCATTTGAAATACTGAATTTGCTTGGCCTGAAAAACAAGGAGAGGTTTATTCTAGCAAGGGCAAAGATTCTTGGTTGAAAACTTGAAAATACTCCTACAAAAACACAGTTTAACTAAATAACACTGAATGACTGCACTGACCCTCTTTGCCAGCTCTCGTGATATTTTAGACACCACTCAGCTACAGGACCAGAGGCTTCTCTTGACATCCTGAACTTGGCTGTTGGGGTTGTACGTCGAGGTCTAGCATTCAAACACCTTCCCCTGCCCATTTTTTCTCCTCACTGACTCTCTCTCCCCCACACAGGGCTTTTCTAAGGAACTCCTTGCGCCCTTTGTTCAAAACCATTCTCTTGCCTTTCCTCTTTTTGCACTTCTCTTGACTCTTGCTGCCATTCCTGGGCCTTCCCCTCCTCCTCTCTGAGGGCTGCCCCGAGTTTCTGTTTCTTAGCACATTCCTTCTAGTCTAAGTGGTCTTTTTCACTGCAACGCTTTAAAGACTTCATAAATCATATGTCCTAGCAAACAATTACTCTGTATACATCTTATCTAACCTGCAATCTAACCTGCAATCTCTAATTTGCCTTTAGCACATCGCAAAAACTCATCTCGACAAGAGATCTGATACCCAGGAGCACTTAGTCTTCATCCTCTTGCTCTTTGTCCCTCCCTGCCACCTTTTGTTAGCTGAGCTATCTTTGGCCATCACCTAGCCCCAGAATAACTTGGAACGGGTTTTTCAAAACTTCTCATGTGCTGATTAATGGTGTTCCTGTCTGCTCCAAAAATGCAGAATGGTGATCCTGTGTTTCCCACAACCAAGTCTGCTCTTTTCCTTATCACCCTTGATATCTCTTCTTTACCAGACACAATCATTTCACTGGGATATATCACACTGGTCATCAGTATAGAATATACAAAGAACGAGGGTGCCTATCATCTTTCTATACTGACTGAAATATGCATGTCTTTAGGTTTTAAAAGAAAAAAGCATAAAGAACTGGCATGAAGGTAACAGAAGACTGGCCACCCGACCCTGCTGCATCAGAGTGCAAAAATGTAGTGAGTATTTTGGCTCCCAGTTAGTGAAAATAAATCTAGGAGCAGATAAGGCATATATGAACCTGAAGCTATGACACGAGAGCATGGGATGAGCATGCTCCTATCTAGAAATAACAACTGTACTTTTATTGGTTTCTTAATTTGCTTCTTTTCACAGATGTATTTTCTGCATTTTCATCATTTATTTAAGATGACTTCATTTAGTCTGGGAAATGCTGCAGGTGCAAAATCTAACGTTCCAAGAAAGAAGTGGCTGAGTGCCTTTTCAGTAACATCCAAGTGGTACTGGAGTCATAAAAATCCCCTCCCTTCCTGGCCTTCCCAGAGCATTTGCTGAGGTGGGTGTCCTGCCTGCCTGCCTCTAACCAGGCAAATGTGAGCTCATTTGCACTCCATCCATCTGTCCACCTAATGCTGCTGTTGAATACTGTGATGCTGTCTAAATTCTGCAAAGCTAATACCAACAGTGGAGAGCTTATGGGACTCATGAACAAGTATGTTTCATCTGCAACACAATGAAATACTGAAAAATCTGACTGAAACGAAATGTCTGGACTTCATTCACTGCTCAGGATGAAGTAAAGCACGAAGTACAGTTGGGATAATAACATTAAAGTACATAACCACACAATATCGTGCATCTTTTAGCACTTGTTTTCTGACAACATCTAAGTGAGTGAGTTTTACTGGCAAAAATACTTGTAAAAATCTACTTCAAAATCACACACAGGAGTATTCACAGAAAATGGATTTTAAATCACATGCACAAAATTCATCCCCTAAGTAGGAGTGTACTTCTCTACCCACGCCAAGGAAAGGACATGTTGTGACTAACATGGCCAATCACCGCCAAACAACAGGGTAAAATTATTAATGACCAGTCCACCTGGATTAATTCAAGAGCATGTCTGCCAAATAGCTTTTGGAAATCAAAAGATATCTGCAGGCATTTTGTGAGCTGGGAAAGGGACCACATTCTATAAACAGACTAATTCTGCACATGATCCACTCTCTTCTGTGAACTGGTGGTGTATCCCTGTGTTACACATCCAAAGCTTCCTGGTCACCACTCAAAGAAGTTGGTCCCTGTTTCAGTAATATCCCAGGTCACACTTTTTCACCATTCTGCAGCAGCTGCTGAAAGTGGAAGGTGCCTCAAAGAGCACCACAGAATGTTTTCCTCAGCCAAAATCTAACCTCTGAGCCTTAGAAATAAACCAGTGAGGGTTGGTTGGGTTTTTTGGCTTCCTTTTTTTTCCTTCCCAAAATGGTTTCTGCTATTTCTCTATGAATACTGGAAGAACGATCAGGCTCATGTCCTGGCACACATCCCAAGCCATCAACTGCTTCTGCCTACTGCTGCTTACCATCCACGCTTACTTTTCACTCACCCACTTGTTCAAATAAACATTGTAAATGCAAAGACTGGCCACCATGCAAACAGAAGAAAGACTCAAAAGACCTACGAGAACTGCCAGTACATTGCTTGCCTTTCTTATAATAAAACACAAAACACGCTCAAAACCTCACTAAACACTGCCCATGCCTGCACTGCACCTGACATCTGTACTCCTCCCATCACTCCAAAGATGCAATACAGAAAATAATTAATGTTTACATCTCCCAGCTGCATTGAGGTACACTTGTACAAAAACTTGGAACTAAGTGCTCGAGTGCTTGCTTCACTGTCTCCTTACGTCACATTCGTGTGTAGAGTATGAGAAGCAGGGAAATGCTGTCATGGCCTGATTCACCTATGGAACTGTTCTGTGCTGAGTGGGACACAGCAGCTCGCCTGTGTAATGACCTGCATGCTGCCATGCCTCCAGCACAGCTCCATGCCATCTGCCTTCTCCTCTCATCCACTGCAGAGGCCACTCGAGACTCCCCTGGAAGACCAGAAATTCATGGTACTTTATCATTTTCTCAAGGCTTTGGCTTTAGAGATTCAGGAATGATGCTGAAAAGTCTCCCTTGAATCAATTTCCATTAATGCTGCTGAAACAACACTACAAGATTTTCACCTTGAACTACATTCCCTAAGCTCATTTTCTACAGAAGAGCATCTTTGTCATTTTTTTCTATTTACTGTAAAACTCTGGGTCAAAGGAGGTTTGACAGCTCTGAGATTAAAGGTTTATGAAGACAGAGCTCTGCACACAAGCCAAATAAAACTTGTTTTTAAGTAAGAAATACTACTTACTTAAACCAGGGAAACTTTTTTTAGCACTGCCTGTCTCCTGCCTAGTGATCAACTGGTTTTTTCAATGCATTTAGCTGTTTTATCTCTATTTACACACAAAAAACAATGGCAAGAATGAAATACAAGAGTTGCTGTACGAAGATATGACGTGCATGTCATATTGACCTTTTGCTTGGGAAAATGAAATAATCAGATTTTCCACTGAGAGTAAAAGAAAATGATATTTCTCCGTGTCTAACAGCATCTCTGGCTCGAAGCATCTGCCATGGTTTACTCAGAAATATTTCGGGATGCTCACTGACAGGAGTTGTACGTTCCTGCTATCTTCCTTCTGTCAAAATCCCCAGAAATGTCAGCAACACAAAATGACAAAGATATGCCCTCTTTTCCCAAGGATCACAGCGCAATTCAATCTCTACCACCTTTCCTGGGCTGAAAGTTGGCAGCAAAGATTTCAGCCTGTGGTGACTGATCCTCGTGGCTGTGAGCAGGGAAGATCACACAAGTGCCAAATGCCCTCATGCTCACGGCCCCCAATTTTAGCCACTTTCCAAAGGAATCTTCATTGTTCCCCCCTCAGGAAACAACCTGACTGACACTGAGCATCTACAGCTTCTGTTGAACACTTCTAATGGGAAAATAAAGAAGGGAAAAAAAATACTTATCCATGAATGTCAAGTGGATCAAGTCTCTCTTTTATTTTAATGCTGTGCTCAGAGTTGGCAAAGCATCGCAGAAGCTTTGGACATGAAAATGAAGCAGGATGTTCTGGGGGAAGAGAAGACAGAAAATATTTAGCAATTGTCAACTGATCCCCTTATTGCAACTGTTAACTGATGCACTGCAATTGTTAACTGAGAGGAGATACAGACATATCCCCAAGAAAGAAAGTACCACTGCTGATAGGGAACTTACTCTCCTTAAGAAGGTACTTCCTCCAGAATATATTAGTAAGTATTTAGGTCACATACAAGCTTGATTGATTATTCCTACCGAGTCAAAGAGATGAAAACGAGCAGAATAATTGTTATTGGTGTACACTGGTTTTCTTCTGTCACCAAAAATGTAACTGCATCCAGACTGTGCTCAGAGTCTCTCCTGAAACAAACCTCACCATCTAACAGATGCTCATGAAAGTCATTCCTAGCAAATGAATTTTCAAGTGCTCGGTCAAATCCTAGGTGAGTCTTCATCTGACTGTGGGACACGGTTACAACATTACCATTAAATCACCTTCCAGTCCCAACATACAAAGTGCGAAATTTAGACTTGATGGGAGTTATGCCTTGGATTTTGGTGAGATCTGGTTTTTTGTGCTTTCTTTTTTTTGTTAGCCTTCTACAATATCTCCTCACAGTGTGTGCCATCATAAGAAAAGGAAAAACCCAATGGCATGTCAGCAGCAAACTGTCTGAATGCACACTGCTTAGCAAGAGCGTTTTGCTGAACAACTCTGTTGCTCTGTGTTGCTTTATTCTCAACTAAGCTATGAAGATCCAAGAAAAGGAAAGCCTTTCACACGAGAATGCATCGCAGCCTGATAGAAGTCTCCTGTATATATATCTATATGTATACAAATAATTTGTAGGAAGGATATTTTCTCTCTCCATAGTATTTCCAGGCACTTTATACGTCAACTCTGGAAACTACATAATCTCCACACACTGAAGTCAGAGGTGAGTTCTATGCAGGTCTGGATTTGAAATGCCAAACCCTTTTGTGCCACTTCCACAAGCTGTCAAAAGCTCTTTCAGACCACTCAAAAATCGAGTTATGTGGTCGATGTGAAATGCATACTAGCAGGAAAAACAGAAAAAGATGGCTCCCAGAAAGCAGCAGACCATTTTTAGGGGAGAAAGACAGCCACTGACACCTCTGAACTCTCCCTGTTCTGCTCTTAGGGAACCTTGCTGTAACGAAGCCAATAACTGAGGACCTGGCTTGAAGTACTACTAAGGGAAATAAACTGTAAATAGTGGCACCCACCTGTGACACCAGGCTGGTTAAAGTGCACTACAAACATTACACAGAGCTCAAAGTAAGAGACTCTTTGAATGGTTGTCAAGGGTTGAAATAGGAAGCATCATTTTTTTCTATCATTACCCATTGAGAAGAAATGAAGAGGCTGGACGAAAAACCACAGCAGATAGGAACAGCCATTCTGGTTCAGGACTGAAGGTCAGCCCAGCCCTCGCTCCTGTTTCAGGAGCTGCAGACAGCAGGCATGGACAGGAAAGCATGAGAAAGGGTATACACGTAACACAGTAACTTCCTAGTATGCAACCCCTTATGAATGCCTCATACTGAAACAGAGTGGTTTGCTGCTGAGGGGCCAGCCATGCAATCTGATGTCATCTTACAGTGCGCCCATTTTTGGGAAGGGAGGGCAAATTTCCTTTTCTGTTTTGAAAGCCTGTGTTCTGCAGTTATTGAAATGCCTGCCCTCTCCCTGTTTCATACCAAACACACTCCCTGGTTCCATAATTAAAGAAACTGAAAAACCTAACCTAGTAGCAGCCACCACTTTACTACAGAATAGCAAAGGATGTGGGTAAAGTCTTCAGATTTATTTTTGATCTCTTCTCACACATTACAAACCCACCCACCTAAATCTGAATGTATACGAAAAGTGCCAGGCTACAAATACTGGAGCTTTGGGTATGTCATTAAGGTACGTGTATTTGGTTTCATTTAAAGCTTCATCCACTTGCAAAACAGGTGAGGGTGAGATCATAGAGAAAACCTTCTTTCTGAGGGAACAATCAGTACAAAGTCCTGGCTGGATCAGCTCCTAGAAAGCCTCCTAGACAGCACCTGCCAAACAGTCACCATTCACAAGACGTTATGGGTATGGAAAATTTCCTTGTCCTTTTTGTCCTTATCAAAGCCCAGCAACCCAGGAGGCAGAGGTGTGCTCTGGCTAGCGCCACCAGTCCTGCTGGCAGTCACGGAGCTCAGCAAGTCCCCTGCAGAAGGGGATTGAACCAGCATGCCCTGAGATAGGCTGAATCACCTCCTGGAGGAGCCAGCTCTGGAGGGAAGCCAAGCAACTAGTTCAGACCAGTTTCTTAGCTTTCAGATTGCTGAAGTTAGGGGAGGTGAATCCCACCCTCTTTATCTTTCCACACCGAAAACTGGAAATGGATACAAACAAAACATGCTCCAGGAGGGAAGGGTATGAGCTGGCGAGGAAGGCACAACACCTGGGCTTTGTTTCTGGCTCTGCCACAGCCTCCTTTCAGCACGATGTGCTCTGCCGGTGCCTAAGCATTATGTAAGTGGAATAAAGAGAATTGTCTTGTCTGTTTGGATTACAAGGCCTTCTCTGTAACAATATGTACTACATCTTGGAAGTGTTGAGTCTTACTGCCAAAGAAAAACCCAAACCTTTCATAATCGTGGCAATCTCAAGGATGGAACTGATAAGGAACAAAAGGAGTGTGAAGAAAAATGACAGTCAAGGTTTTGTCCTGAATCAGCAGTTCACAAACAGTTGACAAAAAAGAAACAAATCCAGTAACTCTTCTGCCTTCCGCCCATACAAGCTCAACAGCTCAGCATTTGCAAGCTATTTGCTAACACTCACAGGCTTCTTGAAAGTCTGCAGCCTCATCTGTAACCAGTAATTTGTTTTTAGTTAAGATCTCTGTTGTCTTGGGAGTCTCTATGCAGGTTTTTAAAAGAAATTATGAGCAAAAAATACCTCAAAACAACAGAAGAGCACATGTGAGAAGGGCATGGCTGAGACACATGACAGCAGGAGACCCAGGGATGCACCACGTGCCTGCTGCTCCAGTACTTCCACCAGGTAAGCGTGACCTAAAAGGTCCTGAGAAACCAGAGAATTTTTGCTTGTAAAAGCTCTTGTGATGGGCAAATGGTTTAAATTAAAGAGTGAGCCAATCCAAATTTCTCTTTGAGAAAAAGGAAGGAGATGAAACCCAGCTATCTGAGAGCAGCGTTTGGGATTACTGGACCCAAAACAAAGCACTTGCAGGTGCCTGAGTGAGGGCTATTATGCACTATGTGCTGACTTATCATACCACATGAATTACAGGGATGTGGCTCAGACACTTCTCGAGCCATCTCAAGTTTAGCTGGGCTGGGCCCATCCCTTTTATCTTCTGCACAAACTCTAGCTCGGGGTTTCAGACATGACTTACACCCTGTGGAAAAAAAGAACGGATCCTGTCTGTTCCACTCAAGCTTGCTCATAACCGTAATTTTAGTTAACCGGATGCCTCTGGCTATGCTGGGATGGAGCCTGGTTCTGGGAACAGGTGGGGGAAGGAAGGAGTATGATTAAGAGAAGGGATTGGAAATATGGAAAGAGAGGAGGCTTCAAGGCAGGAGTTCAGCCTCCATGAATCACGGCACAGAGAAAGACAGGGAGGACACACGCATTCCCATAAAATAAACCTGATGTGGTAGGTAACCTAAGATTTCCGTACCCTGCTCATATTTTGCCCTCTTATTAGGATCAGTGTTTCCCAAACAAATCTTCCCTGTTTGGAAAACACATGCCCTAATTGCACAGCAGCCAAATGGGTGGTGGTGGCGGCGGTGCGGCTCCTCTCCAAGATGACCAGGAGCACCAAAGACTCCTGTACTGCCTCAGCTGGTCAACTCAACCAGCTGATAATGACACACACAGATCTTCTAACCCCATGCTTCTGACACAGCCTGGGCACTCAAGGCCGGGCTGATGGCTCATTGTTATTCCCCCCATATGTAAGGTTGGCCATCTCCTGTTGTTTCACTTCAGGCTCTTTGACCATAACAACTCAGCTCAGATTCTGGTACTGCAGAAATGAGAAAAGCATTTTGATTTTGGAGTTTTATTCCATCTGAAGGGAAAAGAAGAAAAACAGCAAATGCCATTTCTGTCAGCAGCCCCACTTGATAGGAAAAGCATTACACTAAAACACAACAAGCACTGAGGAAATCCTGTTCTCTGCTGTCATTCTGCTGACTGCAACTACGCTTACATTTAGTGGGTAACCCACAGATAAGTCAACTTTCCACATTCCTCCTCCAGCTTTAGCCTACCCCCACGTTTGTGCATAAATCCCCATGCTTTCCACATTTTGCTCGCCTTGATCTCTGTTCTGCTACCGAACTGATGTCTGATGACCTCTGGTTCCCCTCCACTGAGTCACCACCTCATTCTCCATACTGCTCAGAAACTGGGTGGGATATTGTTTAAGTTGGAACTAAATAACACAAGCATTATGTATAGAGAAGTTGGGCTGCATCCATTTCTGCATCTTTTTTTCACGAGAGTTCAAATGGATTGGCAATAGTTAACTCATAGCTAGGAGGAATTCCCTCCTGGGCTTCCCACCCCACGAAGCAATGGTTACCAGTCCAGCACCTAGAGCACAGAGGTTTATTGCTGCCCATCGCTGGAGATATTAACTTCTGTGCTCGTACTTCTCAGGTTTGATCTTCTGTAAATCAGTGAAAAAGCCAACCTGTGTGGGAGTTTGTACTGAATTCAAAGCATGGGGGCCTCAGACTTTTTTGGAATAAGCCGGTGGGAAGACGCCAATGCTGGCATGAAAGTCACCATGGAGCCTGCTCCTTAATGGATTACGTATTTGTTTTCCTTAGTTATTTTGTTGAAGAGGAAAAAGAGCTTGGGTGCAATTTTGTTTTAGACAGGGATACTCACTGTCCTCTTGCCATTGACCCCATTTTCCACGCTGTTGCTGTTTTAGAGCAGTGACGGAGAATGGTTTGTAGATGATGTATCTTCACTCAGAAGCTGAGATCTCAGTTTGGTGCTTTCCAAGGAAAATTAAGATCCAGGAACCACATCTCTCCTTTCTTTTATGCATAGGCTTATTAGAGATGGGGGTTTCTATTTTGACCTGCTTCTAACAAAACTGGAGCTGAAGCCAATGGCTGTAGCAAAGGCTATGCCTTCCAGAGGTGATGACTCTGCTGGTAACCTGGCAGTGCTGGGACATGTGCTGGGCCAGAGCCCACGCTGATGAACTGCTAGAGGGACCACAATCCCTGCTCAAGTGGATCCACAGTGCACCAGCGCTTAAAATCTGTTCCGCTTTCCTCCTCTGATGCTAATTAAGCTCTCTGCAGATTTTGAAAGCTGTTGCTACAAGTTTTGTGGAATTTCTTAAAGACAATAAGGAAGATGTGGGTGGAGATTGCCTTCTGCTTACACCAAGACTAAAACATTTTGAAATCAAGCTGGCACCCGTTAGCAAAGACTAAAATACAAGAAAGAGGAATTCCCTGAGTTAAAGCAGCTGGGAGCAGAAGCTGCAGAGTGGAGTTTATACCTTCACAATGCATCTGCTTGGTTATGGAAAGCTTGTCCTTTTAGAAAGAAGGACTTCTGAGATTTCAGTTTCAAAGAGCAAAACGGACTTCCAGACTGAAATCATCGTTGTTGCACGGGCAGAATAATCTGACCTGCAATGCTGAGTTTATTTTTAGAATAAAAGGTTGTTTTCCTGGCTCGGTCGTTACAAAACTGCTGAGAAAACATGCTTTTCCTACAGAGTTCACCTTTCACAAAATCCTTGTGGAGAATCTAAATACCCCTGTCCTCCCTGCAACTTTCCAAAGCCAAGATTTCACCCACCGCTTCTCCAGAAAATACTGTCTGGGTGGGGCAGAGCTCTTTTCTGTAGATTGGAATTTTAAAGCCTTCCCATCTTTTATCTTTTGAAAGACAAAGAAGACAAAAATTAAATAAGTGAAGCTGATAAATACTTTTCTGAACACTTCTAACGCTGCCGTCGAGGGCGGGTGTTGTGCATGTGTAGCAACAGGAAGAACAGACACGAAACTTCGCCTCAAAGAACAATTCTATCCAGTGTGACCAATTAGAATGACAGAGTAATAGCAGGACGGATGCCTGGAGCTGCTCAGCCCCATCTCCGGGACGGAAGGGCCGGGACTGAGCGCGGTCACGCCGGGATGCGCAGGGCAGCCCCGCCTCCTCCGCGGGGTTTGTCCCTTCAAACTACCTGCTAGAAATTCGTCACAATATTTAGACTGGATTCTAAAACACAATTGAAATTCCCACAAAATCCTGTATTAGCTAGAATAACACTCCCTGTGCCAGTCAAAAACTAATTATAGATTATAAATATGTATTATTCAAATCACCTAGCAGTGCTGTCTAAGTACAGATACAGAGGAGCTCTGTTAAGCAAAAACAAGATTAGATCCTGCTTTGGGAGGATCAATCTGTAACGAGTATCTTGAGGTTTTTTTTATCTCAATGTTTTTCCACTCATTATTTCATTCTCTTTGAATGAAACAAAGTTGACAAATTGGCCTGCTCCTATCCAAACCACATGCTGCTTGACTTCATGGCACTTGTGGTTTTAGGGGATTCATTGTTTTGCAAAGAGAGTGTATTTTGCAGGGAAGATCAGACTTCTGATGCAATCCCATGAAAGCCACAAACCACCTCCCTGTTCAAAACTTCAGGGTTGGGGTATTTTTCCTCTTTCTGCCGAATTCTTGGCAAACGTTTCAGATCGCAGGCCATGACTAGAATCCTGAAGAAATCTGAAAAATTTGTTTGGCAAAACCTCTGCTTAATCTGCAGAACACTTTTTTTTCTGATCCTTTGCTA
This sequence comes from Pavo muticus, assembly GCA_016647715.1. Lineage (NCBI taxonomy): Eukaryota > Metazoa > Chordata > Aves > Galliformes > Phasianidae > Pavo > Pavo muticus. The sequence continues at coordinate 460,716 of JACDJE010000145.1, forward strand.
CTGTGGAAAATGGCTTTCCTCTTAATTGATGTACCCACCCCTCTCACCAGGGATACGTTTATGAGGAATGAAAATAGATGTGTGCCCGGAATATCCGAGGGCTCCAAGAATAATGCTTACCACCTGTATCAAGTACATTCCTCTTCAGATCATTTAAAAGTCAAAGAGGCTCCTAATTCCCATTCCAACATGCCAAGCCGAGATTAAAATTCAACAAGTTTTATGCTCCAGAAGTGCTGCTTGGAGCTGCCCAGTGCTCATCACCTTGATGCTCCCACCGACCACTAAGGATGCCGCTCTGGGTACCCAAGAAATCAAAGCGGACTTTGTGGAGGCAGTTGATGTTGGACAACCTTAGATCCTGAAATTGCTTAACATACTTCACAGCATCCCTGGTCTTTGGATGGCAGTTCAGGTCTGAATGTCGATCTGACATACAGAACATAGTTTTGCTCTTAATTGGAGCCTTTAATCAGCAGCCAGCAGTGTGCAGACACACAAAACCAGAGATTTTCTGCATCCCTAAGAAAAATGTGGCATTGTTCACATAGGTTTTTTGGGAAGGGCTGTGGATGCTGGATATTGTAGCCATCAAGGGAAATTTCTTTACGAATTTGGTTATTTTTTCCACATAAACAACGTGGTTGTACTTCTATTCCCTTCTCGTCACTCTGGGATTAAAGGAGCTCATTTCTCTCGTTGGTTAGCAGGAATGAATCCTGAACTGTTTAAGAAATCAGTCGCAAGCAATAGATAAGAAGTAACGAATGTCAGAGTGCACCCTTAATGAACAACTGCTAGCACAAAGTGCATTTGCATACACTTCCTTGGTAAATGTCACTACAGCAGTAAAAAATGAAAATCTGTTCACAAATGATTCACTACACAGAAACCAGAAATGATAAATCTGCATTCAGAGCTCTTCAAGAAACAACCTAACGCTGAGCAAAATGCCCCAGAGGTCCCTTTCCACCAACGTGTCCTATTCTCAAACCCTACCTGATGTGTATGGTAATAAACAGCACCAAAACGTGGGTAAATGAACAAAACCAGAATAACAGCATGTGAGAAAAATCTCCTTCCCAGCATGGCACCGTTCCAAAACTACATATGGAAATTAATATCCTAATTAATTAGGGTTCACGAAGCACTAAGTATTAGTGGCAGGCAGAGATAGCTGGAGTGCTTCTATGTCACGACACACTTGGGGCTCACAAGTTGGCAAGGATGTGTGAGATTTACAAAAACATTTGGAAGATTTTCCAGCACTGCCAGTCCTATTCTCTGTATGAGGATTAATCACCTCAAAGCTAATTTACAGCAATGTGATAACCAACTACCAAACCCACCCTGTGTCTGCATCCCCAGCCTTCTTAAATGCCGATGCAGCAATGAAAGTAGAGGGAAGCAAACTGATAAACATGCTAGAAATATTTTGGAGAGCTCGTTTCTCACCCGCTTCCCAGTTCCCACCAGGAGGTACAGCACCCAGTGGGTCTGAACAAGTCAGCTGTGGAACTCCTGAGCCAGACAAGTGCTGTCCTTCCAATGGGAACCCCCTGAACCGGCTTCCAGTTTTTCACGCAGCTTTCTCCTTTCCACTGAAAAAGAGAATGCCAATTTTTGCCACAGGAGGATTTAGCTCACACCACTCCAAAATGAAAGATATATATTATTTGTTTTCTTGTTAATTTGTTTTTGTGTTGAATTTACCATAGACTGACCACGGAAAATGCAAATCCTGATACAGTTTGGGAAAGCTACGTGGAGTTATATAAAGACATTCTGGCTGAAATTGCTTTTCTGCCCTATGGTTGCTTCCAGTAGTTAAACCAAAGAACCAGAACTATCCTTCAACAGCAGCTCTAGTATCCGCCCACTAAAAATTATATGAGACAAGCCAAAATCATGACTAACAAGGGGCTGAATTCACAAACATGTCATATATACAAATATTAATCCCATGGCATGATCTGCCTTCCAAATGAAGCCGTGCTTTGACAAAGTTCCTCAGGGCAGGAAAGGTTTTTGAGCAGTTTCCCACTTGAACTTCCCACCCAGCTCCTTGACCACTGCAAGGAAGACGCAGGGACACAGGTGGAGGCAATGAGAGCTTTTAAAAGCCTCTGTGATCGAAGACGAAGAGCTGTGAGTAACAAAAGCAGTGCAGTAAACAGTCACTCGGTGGCAGAGGAATCAGAACTGTGATCACATACCAAACCCAAGAGAAGGAGATGCTCCAAGACCATCCAGACCAACCGTTAACCCCATGGTGTGAGAGCCGAACGGCAAAGACAGTTCACCTGAAACAATCCTGTAATATTACTTCACACTGGAAGAAAATCTGGCTTAAGCTTTAAGCCTCTGGAAAACTTGACATGTCATTACAATATTTTGCACTCTGGACGCTCAAGCTGGTGCTGGGGAAGCTGCAGAAAACTGAAGCCTATCTGATGTTTTTTACTCGAGAAATTAGGCTAAAACCCCACAGGTGTCAGATCTGGGACATTCCTGGTGAGGTACAGCCTCTCCTGGGATTTGGGTCTCGGTTTGAGGAACGGTACTGAAAAAGAGATCAATATAGTGGTACCTTACTGACTGACACTGAATGTTGGGTCAAAATGCTGCAAGGCTCCATCAAACCCACTTGCAGTCCACGATGATGAAAATCACCTGTAGGATGTTTCAAACAGAACAGAGCTGTCACAAAATATACAGAAGGTGAAATCAGACGTAGGCAGTTTTTGTATTTCCATCAAAAAAATCAAAGCCTCACAGAGCCAATTCTAATCGTTACATAGACATTAACTTGGAGAGAGGCTGCTCATGATGACAGACCTAGGGTGGATTTCAGAGAAGGCTGAATTTTAGTTCCAAAAGAACTCCACAGCCAAGGTGTGCTCACTGCTGATACACGACGGACTTCGTAAAGCACGAGCTTGTAGAGGCAGAGGAGCAAATCATTAGGTTCTACAAAACAGTACCATTCCAATGCATTTCCACTCTCCTTTTTCAGCTAAGAACACACCCACCAAAATACAGCGCCGAGGAGCTCGTCCTGTGAGCCGGTGCAACTCAGCCAAGAAGAACCTATACTTAAGGCTTAGTGTGATTACTGCATCCAGCAAAAATTTCCCAGTGATAATCAAGCCTAATACACTTAAATAGAATAATAACAGTAATAGTAGCAGTAGTAGTAATGATCATCATAATAATAACAACAATAATAATAGAGTAGAAATGATTTCGGATCAGAGCATTGTACTAATTACTGAATAAACCTTGGCTAAAGCAGTCCACGATGAAAGAATTTAATACAACTTTTCCAAAAATGACTGTAAGGTCAGTTCAGATTTTTCAGGCTTAGACTGAATTAAGGAGGATGGCAGATTGTTTTAAACCGAAACCAGTTTCTTCATTTCCTTCCCAGTATGAATTCTGCACAACAGTTATTCACTTAGGAATGCTAACCTGGATGCATCGAGCGCTTCGGGGCTTTAAAACTACTGTATGTGGCTGGGTAATGCTATGGATTGAACTGAGCTTCATGCTAGCTATTACAGTGTCAAACCAAATTCAAATACTTTCATTCATGGTCAACAGACCAATTTACAAAGACTCTTAAATAATGCCTGGAAGCCTGGAACTTCATCCATATGAAATGCTGTAATGTGTTTGCATTTGAAAGACCTTTTCCTCCTAGAGCTCAAAACTGGCCAGCGCTGGGCCCAGCCTGGTGAGCCAAATTTCCTGACCCACTCATCCCTAATTATTCTGATGGCCCCACCGTAAAGTAGACCGCAGCATTTCTGTAAGCAAATGTGCTTAGCAGACCCTTTCACACTTCTAACCCTGCAGCTGCATTTTTATTTTCCTTTTTTTAGTCAATGTTAAAACTCAACAGGTTTGACACTCCTGGATATAAATTCCAGATAAAGCCAATGCGTCAGGTAGAGCACAAATATTTTGCCAGCTTCTGAGAGCAGAACAAGAGATCACCACCAAGGGTGCCATTTTCTCCACAAAAGAGCCCAGTTTTCCTTCTTCTGCCCCAAGAACTTCAGGAACACTAATAATAACCACTGTGCAACACAAAAGCCCAGAGAGAACAACTAGCTTGCAAAATGAAGAAGTCAGCATTTGAGCTGCTTTTCAGTGCTGGGTGGACAGGTCTTGCTGCTTGCTTGTTTTCCAGCTGATCGGCGTGAGGTACGTCAGACTGTGGATGAGAGATGACACTTGTTTTCTGTTTATTAAGGAAGAAAACATCTTTGCCCCTGCAAATCTTTAGGTTTAAAAGTGAGCCAGTTGTTTGCTCCTTAAAATCAAGATGTGCTGTAAACTTATCCAGAGAAGTTCCCCCTCTTCAGTCCTGCTCCACTGAGAAGATGGCATTTGGTAAGAATACTTACAGCTGAAAGGAGAAGGGATGCACGGAAGGAACAACACAGCCTTTGCAAGACTTCTGACAGGCTGTACTTCTCCCATTTCATCCTCTCAGGTTACCTCTTCAGAAGCAGCTCCATTTCCATGTTTACCTGTTTACACCTCCATGCAGACCGTGCACCTATCCAGAATCAAGCAGGCTGACATTCCTCCCCCTCAAGGATGCTGGTAAGCAGGGAAAATGGTGACAGGGAGCAAACGGTATGACTGCTGTGCTGGAAAATGTGCTTCTACCTTCCCAGCGCTTGCCAACCATGTGTGTCAATATACTTGTAAGTATCACCGCATGTGAGTAAGGGCGCATGACATAAGACACAAATCTCACCTCTTCCTGAAAGATTTGAAGGAACAGCACTGCACACAAAGCTGCAGGTGACAGAGCCTGGCGAGGCTTGACTCACGTTCCCTGGACATAGCCCCCGGCGGCCTGGCACACGCTCAGGGACATTAGCCTACATGTTTCCGAGCAGACAGAAAGTTCTTCTTGTTTATCCAACTTGTTTTTTGAATTCCTTTTTGGGGCTATGCGAAGCTGCCAGAGGAGACACAGAAAGCAGCAAGTGAGAAAGGAAGAAAGAAAGAAACACTGGCAGGCAGCATGTGAACATTGTGCAAGAGAATCTATAGTTGGAGATGGTTTGTAGCACAGACACCAAGCACCCCGTAAAATGTTTCAGATCTCCCGAGCACAGCTCCAATAGGCTTTGAAGTGTTGACATCACATAAAATAAAATGCATTGCAGTCCAAATTATCGCATTGGTTTTTCCCCCTCTCCTCACTTTGATGGCTTCTACAAAGCATTTTATATGGTTGAATAAATTTGAGTAACTCTTTACAAGTAAATCAAACCAAAATGGTTTTGAAAAAAATATTGGATGCCTGCTACTAGCCTCCTTTGAAAACCCAGTGTGTGTTTCCAAATACGCTGCCTACAAGATGGTGCGATGCAGTCTGATTGGTAAACAGCAAGGAAGACGAATTCCTCTCCAACGCACTGTGATTTTTCATCCTCGGACAATCGCTGCTTCTCGAACTAATGACCAGTTTGCTGATTAACTGACAGCCTGCACCCAGCCCCAAATGTCATCCTGTCGCCGACGTTCTGCCTTTTGGTGCAGGCGGCCGCGTGAGGTTTGCAAAAATAAAATTTGCAAATTAAGATTAATTTCTAACACGATCCTTGGCCAGATCTCCCTTTATGTTGCAGCAGATGGACTTCTGTGTGAAATATTTTTCCTTAGTTGCTATAGAAACATGCCAACATATTTCTGCTTAAGTGATTTGCTGGAGAGCTGTTTGTTGCGTTGCCCAGTGCTGACAGGAGTGAATCATTTTTAGTCTTCAGTCAAGGCTGATTAAAACCTGGTCTCTGGGTGTCTTACTGCTAACTGCTACTTACACAAGGGACATACTGGTAAAGCAATTACAGCTGGGGCATTTTAAGCAAGCCTTGAAGTAGACCAGGCAGGTGGAAGGTTAAAGCTACAAAAATGACTAAAAGCAGAGAGAAGCACAAGGCTTACGAGCAACCGTATATAAAGAAAAGGTAGAAAAGTTACGATGATCTTTATGAAAAGGAATTAGAAGGTATTTGGTTCCAAAAGGCAGTTCTGCTGTGATGGAAGCAACCCCTACCACTGCTGCTCAGACTCCATGGAAACGGAGCGCACAGCACCTTGCTGAAGATGCTGGAGGCAGATGGCTTGAGCTGCTTGTGCCCATGCTGCTGGCAGGGCCAGTGCTCAGCTGGGGGCAAATCCCTCCGTGCACCCACATTTCCCTGCCTGAAGCCGTCCGTATCTGCAGCTGTACCTGAACCCCACAGCAGCTGGGCTTCCCAGGCACCAGTCATGGCACAAAGTGCAACTGTCCCCAGAGCTGGCAGCTGGGAAGCTAAGGTAGCATCAGCAGGAAGGTATGTGAATGAACACAGAGTCTGACCTCTGAATCTCCCTTCCAGGGTGAGCTGGCAGGATAAATGCAGCCTCAGTTACCAAAATGACAAAGCTTTGTTACAGAGCTGACAAGTCCACCCCACTTGCAAGGAGCTGGCACTGAAGATCGCTTCACCCATTCCTCATCCCCAGCCTCATGCCTCACTTCTTCCACCTATAAAGCTCAGCAAAGGACAACAACCACACGCTGATGCTCTGGGACCTACTGATGGAGGTTTTCTGTGAGAAGCAGATCTAATTACAAAGCAATTGGAGGCTTGCCGTGATTTCAGAAGCTGGATGAAAAGAGGTAAACCCTGAGATTAGACTTGAGGAAACAATTCCCAATTCCCTCAGAAGCAGAACTGCAGATACGGCCATTTTATTAAATCACTTGTTAAACCTAGAGATAACTGTCTCTGTTTTGGAAACAATATGATGTAATTGAATGTTAAAAGGTATGTTTCTTAATAACCTTTTATCCAGAGCTGGCTGCCAAGCCTCCCTCCTTTTGTTAGCCAGCCATGGATCTGCTGCTCAGTGAGGCTTATGTTAGTGAGCCTTCAGAGGTGTTTATAACAGGCTCTTTAACTGGCATTTCTCTCCATTTTAACATTTTCCTCATTTCTGTCCCTATTTTTGAAGTATACTCCCAGGGTGGCAGCTCTCCAACCCTTCTTACCTCCAAGTGAAGGGCAGGCTACCAGCTACCTTTATAGTGAAAGCCAATTTTTCTGCTTGGCCAACTTGCAGGGGATCTTAATCCACGGAATAGTTGATTCCCTGCCCGTGACAAGTATATGAGTCATCCCTCTGAAAGTATAACCTGTGCTGTCCCTCACTGGGATGGACGTCTAGAAGGCCTGGAAAGCCAACAGGCTCCCTAGATAGGGTTGATGTTATTTCAGGATGCCCAAGCTGTCTGATCTGAAGATAGCTTGCTGGAGTTGGAGAACCAGGAAAGTTGACCTAGAAAGCAGTCTGGTTCTGGGTCCCATGTGTGTAAAACCTCAAACAAGCCATGGATGTTGTTGTGCATATAATGCAAACGAGGGTCTTGTCTCAATGCCGGAGGAACACAGGACATTGCTGGGTGCTCTGTGCTGACCTAGCCTTCAGTATGTCCCAAGGAACCTGCAGCATGTGAAACATAAGCTGAAGCAAGCAAGTGCTGTGGCTAATGAGGTTCCTTCACTGCCCACACGGAGTACCCCAGATTTTCATCACCTGGTACTCACGTGCCACTGGAGCACCATTCAGCACCATTCTGGCACTGCCAGGCTGCCTCCTCCCTTACAGCATGCCCAGAGGCAGCCCTCTGCCCACAGTGCTCACAGGGAAAACGCACTGTCATGCCTGAGACACAGAAAACAACCTCATAAATAAATGATGTGATGTGCCTGCTCATCAATGTCTTGCAGAGACTGCAGGTCTGGAAGAGGAGACGCTCCTGTTAGCAATAATTTCATCCCACTGCAGTCTATGCTTCAAGGGCTTCAAGCCTGGGGAGTCAAGTTCTCTTTGTCTCCAGGAAAAGGCAAGCTTTGGGACCTTTCAAATGCATTAAATCTATTCTCCAGGTGCTTCTAAAATAGTAACAGTAAAGAAGTCATAATCCCTTCCAGCCATCATATGATCTCCGTAGTTGTGGAGCATGAACTTTTCTGGAGGCTCCAGTCCTGGAGCAGGCAATAGTCTGGAAGAATACTTCAAGAATTTTGTTTTAGAAGTAAGTTGGCTGAATACGGAAATAACTGTTACTTGTGAAAAGAAATGAAGCTTCAAGTGTTCCTCTCTAAGACTCCCTCTGTGTTACAGACAGGGCCTGATGATGCAGATGACACCAAGTTGGCAGGAAGTGTCGATCTGCCTGGGGGTAGGAAGGCCCTACAGAGGGATCTGAACAGGCTGGAGAGCTGGGCTGCAGCCAAAGGGATGAAGTTCAACACGACCTAGTGCTGGGTCCTGCACTTTGACCACAGCAACCCCAGGCAGCGCTACAGGCTCGGAGCACAGCTTCCTATGGATTTTACAGGAGACCATTTGGAAGGGTTAAAATGTTCCTGTCTCACAACACAAAGCATGGAGACGTTTCATTCCAATTAGCCCAAGATTCAGCTTGCTTTCAAAGGCCCTGCTTGTCTCCTCGTGGGGAAGACAAAAAATACCAAGGGGGAATACTTGCTGAAAGCTCTGAGGCTTCCTTTTGGCCACAGGTGACAGTAAGCCTTGTGAAGACAAGTTCTTCTTGATCTTTTTAACTTGTGCTGCTGGGCTTTATTGATCAGAGCTGCAAGCTGCCAAAAACTTCCAGGAAAGCACTAACAATTTACATCTCCGGCCCTGAGATATATTAACTGTTCCAAGCTGCTTTTATGGGAAAGGAAAAACAGGTTTCCATCTCCTTCATCCTTCTTCTCTGGCTCCTGCTAGTTCCTCCTTCATTCTCCAAAAGAAATAAAAAAGGACTCATCAGACCTACAACATTATAAGAGCACGTCATCCTACAGTTAGTAGGTGGAAGGGGATGATGCTCAACTAAACCCAACGATGCAATACCCCAAGCAATTATTTCAGCTCTAGTAAGTCTGCAAGATAAAAGACCTCTTTTCCAACACACCTGAAGTCTTTGCTCACCATCTGCAGGCTCTTCCTTACCAGGTTTCTGTGGAAGCCACCCACCTCCTGAAATGCCACACACTGCTGTGAAGAAAGAGATCTCTTTAGAGACCAGTTCTCTGCAAAGCAGCAGTGGCTGTCTCTTGTCCAGGAATATTTTTGATGTAGGCAAATAGGAAGCATACTTCTAGACTGACTCAGCTTTTTTCCATGAACACTCCAGTGAGAATTTTTGAAGACAAGAGAATACCACCTTTTTCCATGTTTGTTTCTATCATAGTAAAATTTCACTGTGAAAATGACAGTGGAAACTTAATTTGAGAAAAATCCATAAAGAAGAACAACCCTAAGCAGGGCAGGATTACCCAAGTCCTGGTGTGTTTGGAGGTAACCTGGGCACTCTTCTCACCTGTGCCTTGTTGAAGAGCCAGTGGTGGGTGTGGGAACACTGTCCTACCACAACACAACCTGCCTGGGAAGCCTCCCTGGTCTCCATATGAGATGCTGGCAGCAACCAGAAGAGAATCCTCTATTTCACTTGGGTGGCAGGCTCTGCTGTAAAAACAAATGCTAATAGTTGGAGTTTTCAGGATACAAACTCACAGCAAATATGCAGTGATAACTCACAGCGGTAAAAGAAACAGCATGAGGGATAATGGATTTGGGCAGAGGAGACCCTGAGTGGTAACTACCCAAACTCTGTCAGCAAGGCTGATGTCACCTGTCTCCAGGAAGCCACCAGCTGCCCTGCCAAGCTTTTATCCTGCTGTTAGGACCAATGCCATACGAACAGCACCAACTTATGCTACAGAACACTACCCAACCCCAGCAACTATAGGCATGCTTTATCCAGTGGTTTGAGCTGGTCTTTAGGAAGCAGAGCCACCAACAAAATGCATACAGTGGAGTACAGAAACTTCTTAAACATTATTGCTGAAAATGAGTAACAATATTTAAAATGCCAGCTGTCTTAGAGTCGAACAAAGCACTGTATGTGCTGGCACATGCTAAAGCACTGTTCTTTAGAAAAAGAAGTAGTCCTCCAGTGACAACAGCCCAGGTACGTCCCAACCAGGGGAAGGCAAGCCAGGTGCCCATCTGCAGAGCTGGCAGCTCCTCTTGGCTTCTCATGGCATGCTTCGAGACCAACGGGCAGTTCGGTGTTTTTGCAGTCAAGCAGTGCATGACACTCAGCCATGTCCAACTGGTTCTGACACATTTAGATGCAGGTTCCCCCTACATTTCACATACGTTGTCAAAATGAACATCTGACCATCATGGCAAGAACTGCAAATAATAATTAATTCCCCCTCCTCTTCTCTCCCCTGAAGTATAAAATCATTTTCACCGTGCTTATGCTTCTAGTGGGTTTACTTTTATACTCACTCGAATGCTCATTAAAAGCACATTTTAGTCTCGTGTGCTAACAGTCACACAAAAATGCTACATGAGATGCAACGCCATCACAAAACCTACTGCCAGACTGACACAGAGGCGACTGAAGAATCCAAACACAGATTTATCCAGAGCTTTCCCAACAAGAACCATGTACATACATGCAATTGCATTGTGTGAAAGCAAAAAGCTACAAAATTATTTTAAGCTTTGCACCAGCCAACACACTTAATGCTATTAGCCTAATTTTCCTGGATACTGCTTTGCCAGTGTCTTCTTCCAGCTCTCCTGGTTATAACAGTTATGCTTTATGCATTCTGGGAGCAATGACCCATCATTTGCATTAATCACAGCTAACCAACATATGTGAAGTTTCAAACACGTAGCATGAATCCAAGCTGCTATCCTCTCAGCGAAATATTTCCCAGCGGGATGTATAAAGCACGCCATTATTCAGCATGTGCTTACAGAGCATTAGCAGAATGGGCCACATAGGGTTATAAAAGAGATTCGATCCATCCAACAGTGGGACAGACTGTGCACCAGGGTGTGCAGATGAGGCCATCAGTGCTGCCATAGGTTCAGCAGGCAACCTCCTGAATGTGGGCTGAATAGCTGTTCCCAGCCTGGAAGGGGAGCCCATGCTGCTGGTGATGGTTAGGGAAAAAAGTCAGCACCTGATCAACTGCGGTAATTCAGAACACCTGTGACAACAAAAACTTAAAGAGTTCCACTGAGTATCTTGGCTCAGGTTTTGTCTTCAGCACCTTGGGCAACTGCACAGCAATGAACCGTCTCCTCGTGGGGCTCCTTCCCAGGGACAGGCCAGGCAGTGCCACCGCTGGCACCTGGAATGGCACCTCCACTACCGGGCACCAACAGCCTCACATGGAGACCCATCCCGAGACAGAGGGCAGCCTGCAGCTCCGGGGCGAGAGGGTTGGTGTTAAACAAAGTCATTGACACATGCTTAACAAAAACAGGCAACAGAAAACACCTCTGTGCTTCCGCTGCCCACATTCTCTACATTTCTTAACTTCAGGAACTTGACCATTGCTGCCAGGAGATTAAAATGGAGACGCTGAATGTACATGGGCCATGTGCTGTCAGTGCCTCAGCACATCCCGTGCGTGGCTCCAACAGCACACACTGCTTCGTGCTCAGTGCTTCAAAGCCTGGTCACAACAAAGAGAAAGAAACCTTCAGAAATCAGAGCACTTCAGCAATCAATATTCTTGGTTTTAAACTGAGACAACACCGTCCTACTGCGGCACTCCTGCCCTGGGAGGAACACCAGCAGAAGGACTTCACCACAGCAGGACACAGAGCAGCGAACGGGGCGGACAGAGGGGAGATGCCCTCCCTGCACGTTCTCATTTGATGGCTCAAACAGCTCTGAACCTGAAGTGTAAGCAGAATTCAGAGGCTGCAAACAGCGATGCAACAGACTTTGGTGGGCATGGCCAGTCCAGCAGCTGAAGCAACTGCATTCCTTGAAAGCTGCTCATACATTCTGTGCTCAGTTTGCAAAACAAGAACAAGTGAAGGGTTGGATCAGCGTGAGCCAGCACCTCCCTCCACTGCCGCAAAGAAGGTATGCCACTTTGTATTCAGTGAGGATCTGAATATCATTCCAAAACAAACGCTAACATTAAAAATATTCTGCATTCAACACAATTGTGAGGCTCTTGTTTGAGAAGCAAAACAATATTCAGGGCTATAACTAACAATGCAAAAGCACTGTAAGACTGCAAAAGCATCCATGCTTCTCAAGAAAGGTCCTCCACGAAGTCTTAGCACAAGCTGAACACTGAAGCTAATACTGTTTGCTTCAGCACGACTGCAGGCAGAACAACTCACTGCAAGGAACACATGGAACCACGGGCGACTGCCACCTCTCAACTCATCCCGAGACTCGTTTTACCAACTTTCTAAGCTCTGGAGCCAAGTCATAATTTTCTTGCCTAACAGAAGAGGGATCACTGACTGGTAACGTATCGGGTTTTCGTACTCATTTTTTGCTATTTTAATACAGTCAGTGTGTTACATCTATATAAACTAGGAATCCAGGTAAGAAAACCAGAGAACTTTCCAAACGCAGACATACTTCATATTTTATTTATTCTCTGTGGTTACAAAGTGGGTTTCGTTGGAAACTGTATGGGAACAGGAATGAGAACACTTATTCAGCACTGATGTAACTGAGAATATGTAGGATTGGAAAAGGACAAATCAGACCTCTGATGTTTACATGCTCTCCTAATATAACTGCGTAGAGAGACTATACAGTTGCACAGTTAAGTTCCCAAGAAGTCAGCTTAAATTCATTAAGCTCATTAAAACCTGCATGTGTATAAGATGCACTATAACACAGCTGAATTGCAGGACTCCTGAAATACTGTTCTCCCCTTTCATTAACAAGGGTAGTCCCCTTTACTCAGACACCATCACAACCCTGCCTGGTCAGTAAGAAGGTCAAGCCACCAATTCTACAAGCATTTTGTTTTGGCAGCCACAGGGGTAAAAAACCAAGCAAACCAAAACTAAAAACAGGAAGGACAAGACGCCCACTAGTGTGCAATTTAAAGGACACGAAGAAACGGACATCATCAGTAACACCTATGATGTGAATGGAAGCTGTAGGGATTGAGTTTGCCCATGAGCCAAGGTCTCCTGCCAAGCCTAACCGGCAGCTCACGTTCCCTCTATGATCAGATAACTCTTCTTTATCCCCTGAAAGGTTGCTGAGCCAAGAGCACCAGCTGCCCTGCAGGAAGCCTGGAGCCTCCCAAGGACAGCCAGTGCCTACTGCAGCAGGGGGAGGCACAGCGATGCCGGGAGCCTGGGCGATCTGCCTCTCCTGCAGCCTCCTTCCCCAGGCTGCTCACTCATGTCCTGTTGGGCTCAGGAGAGAGTGGAATCGAATTCAAACTTTCTATTAGCCTGCTTGTTGCTATACAACATAACCATCCATTAAAAGAGGAACATTGTTGTTCCTCTTATCCTCTTCCAGATGCATTTCAAATAGGTGGAGGTTTAAATACCGCAAGTGAAAGCTACGGACATAAAATACATATTTGTTTGTGTGAATCTGCACATGGCTAGCCTTACAGAATGTAAACCAAACCCCAATAATGGGACCCAGATTGAAATGGAAACCAGCTCTCCACAATGAGATACAGATTCCCGTGTCTGAAAAGTCTGCAGTCAGCTACAATAAAAATCATGCGCCAGAGCACGGCCAGCCCCCGAGTCTCCATAAATATCAATTTTCCCTTTCTTATGTTAGCAGGAGAAGCTTGGCAGAGGCAGGTCACCACACTATTAGTAAACACACGTTATTATAAACACAGAACAGAGATCATAACAACCGTCAAGGAGAAAGAAGGAAGAAATCACACAACTACCCACCATCTAGGAGCACTCTGGGAAGGCAGCAGGTCCGTGCACCTGCCTCCTGTGCTCCTCACCGAGCCTGGAAGCTTTGCCGATACTAAATGAAAGGGGAGCAGCCGAGCCTTGGTTTGGCTTATGTTAGGAAGATCACAAACAAAGATAGGAAGTGTCTATAATGATGCAGACGGAAGATGTGGAAGAACATGATCTGGGGAAAACCTGCAGTGATTCCCAGTATGATAATCACCACTTTTCTTGATGAGTAAACACTAACTGTAAGGCAAATAGAGCTGGTAAAGTAACTTGCTCTGATTTGGCACCTGACAAGCAAGCAAAGCAGGCGTGATTTATGTAGTAAATCAGTGTTAAATGGGGGTGTAACAGAAAGAAGGGCACAATTTGTACTCATGGTATTGTTTAGAGAAGTTTGTTCTTACCTCTGCTTTGCAAAGACCTTTAGGATATGTTTTACAGAGATGGCCTTGAACAAATGTTAGTCAATGTCTGTCTTCGTTTCTACAGAAAAGGGGAGGAAAATATGTCTGAAAATCCTCTCCTCTCTCTGCCTGGGGGAAAAAAAAATATTCCACGACTTGTTAAAGTTCTCAATATTGGATGCAGATGATGAAAATTGCTCAGCAATTTTAGCAACATCCCTATGGAATCTGGAAAAATGGTTAGAAGTGGTGGCTCACAGGAGGAATTGCTGAAGACAGCTCAGAAAGCCGGCATCTGCAGTTCAAAAAGAATACCACTACTGCACTGGGCTGGACTGGCCCAGCATCTTACCTCTGTCGTGCTGCTGGACCACGCCACCAGCAGCAATTTCCTCTGGAATGTCCATGCTGGTGGGAGGAACATCTGGTATGTCCATATGGGGCTGGACAACAAGTGCATTTGTTGGACATGCTGCAACAGCAGAGGTTAACACTAAGCCTTTCAGAGGTCAGAAGCAGACTTTGAAGTTAACAGCCTATTAAGATGAATGGGGAAAACTCACACCTCTTGGTGCTATTGTTTTGGTTGGTATCCAGACTCAGTAAGACAGCAGCGGGTTGATTTACATTAAGAAACCTACAGTAATGTTGGCAACCAAATGAGCTATGGAACTAAAAAAGAAAAAGTTTAGAAAATGGAAAATACAGCAAGATCTGCAGAAAAATGTTAAATCCACAGGATCCATAACCTTTCCAGGACAGCAGTGCTGGATGTTCTCAGTCTCCATTAAAAATAGAGACTAAATAGAGTACGTGGTTGTTTGAAAAGTTGGTCTGACACACGCAGTGAAGTGGCTGCTGCAGTGTCTAGATGAGTGGGCTGGAGTAATAAAGGCAGATGGCAGCAGATTAGCAAACGGTATTTTACTACTTAGCAAATGGTACCTACGTCAATGCCAGCCCAAGAAAACCCAACTTTTTTTTCAGCTCTGCATAATTCTCCTCTTTTTGCTGAAGGAGTTGTTGTATTGGAGGGAGGGGACACACAATAGTGCAATGCTTACTCTGGATTTTGATGGAGATCTCAGCCAGACCCTAATGGTAGTGCAGCTGATGAACCACACTGACAACCAACGGAGCCTTGATTAACTGTTTGTTTCATGGCATTTCTAGTTGTGTCCATCTTACACCGGCAGCGCAGTTGGACATTTAGCATTCATTCTAGATTAGAACAAACACATTTTTTCACAGATTTGCAAGGATTTTGCTCCAGTTTAAATTATTTAGGTCAGCACGTCAATTTTCACAATAATCTGTGAGTTAGAACGGACACTCTTCACACATTTCCTATTTAAAAGAAAAAAAATATAGCACCCCTATTGAATACCTCTGTCTATAATGAAGATCCTTTCCCAGTATTTTCATGTTCTTCTGGTTACCACAAATAACAACAAGAACTGTAAGAATTACTTCAGGAACACGAGCATCCTGCCCTTTTTCAATACAGCCCAGATCTCCCAACACAGCCTTTTACAGCAGTGCCCGGGGCCTGGGAACGAGGCAAAGTGAGCAGGGAGAAGCATACCCAGACCCAAAATCACAGGGCATCCCAAGAAGGAAGGGGCCCACAAGGAGTGCAGACAGAGGAGAGATGCCAGGTCAGGTGAGGCCAACCAAAGGGACCAACCACTCTTCTCCTACCTGACTTTTTCCACTCTAAGGTCCACTTCCAAAGCAGAGCTCCACTCCGCCACAGGAACAAACAGGAACAACCTCAGATCTGCAAAACCTCAGGTCCAAATGGAACAGTTCAGCTGGAAGAGACCTACAAAGATCATCAAAGCCAAGCGCGATGCCTAAAGATGGGTCATTACTGAATTCCACCACAAGGTCTGACAATGAGGATCTGCTTTTAGGCTTTCTAGAGAAGGACTCTCAACATTTGTAGGAAGGTCTGAAGTAATTTAGCGGTGTGAACACATGAGGAGCAGTGCAGTGCCCAACCCAAGCACCCAGTGTCCTGCAGAGCCCCTCCAGCACCCCAAGCAGCACCCGGTGCTGCTCCCAGCTGTATGCTTACAGCAAATGCAGTATAAGCATTATCCAGACTTTTATTTATCCATCCAGATTAATTTATTCACTTCAACTACTAAAGTGGTTAAGATACCAGCAGAAAGCTATGCCTCTCTCAAGAAAAGAGGAAAAGAAAGAGGATGTTTGTGAATTTGGGGTTAGGAACAGCCTAGCAGAAGCAGATAATCTCTAATGTCTTAATGAAGATAAGCACATGAAAAGGGCCACTGAGGGTTGCCATTGGCTCGCAGTTAAGTGGTGGGTTTGTAAAATAATTCCTTCTGATTCATTTTCTGGTCACATTATGGTTCTTCAGTCAATTATATTACCGCATGGGGTTTTCAACCAGATTCCTGAGTAAACAGCAAGCAGCAGACAAATTAGCTTTAGAAACCAAGCAATGCTATTTATCACAGAAGTTCTGATGAGCAGTATGACTTCCCACCAGTGGCTATCAGACTCTGCCTTCTGTGAACCTGCAAGTCTGAGGGTTACAAATGCTTTACACCGCACAGCCCAGTTAGGATTTTTGTGCAAGTACTCCCAAATGGCTTCTAAATCTACAGCTGTTCCCCAGGCACCCCCAAAATACAATAAATAAGTAAAATAAATAAGATCAGGAGCCTGGGGGTTGCTGTGAGCTTCAGAAAGACAACCGATCTCACTGCAGCACCATGCAAGTGCTCTCATTCCAGCAGTGACTGTTCTGCAAACAAAGACAGGCACGCTAAGTGAAATCCCCATGTTATTCCATCACCTGGCAAGAAAACACGCTCTCTACTAAAGGTCTACCTGGGAGCTGCTGCTTCTTGCAGAGGCTTTAGAGAGCTGCAAAGCCCATGGTTCATGCTCAGAGCTCTCTCAGTGCCTGGAGCTGCAAGCTGAACCAGGAGGAAAAAAAAAGTGCTAGCAGTGTGCCAGTAACTGCAAATCACAGCCCTGCGTTCCCATTTCCTTGTGGAAGACAGGATTCTAAACTGAAGTCACCGACAGTCCTAATTTTACTTGCAGGGCTCGATTTGTGAAAGCAATGCTCTGAATATCTACTGATGAGTCTTAATTAAATCATTTTCTCTGGAAAATATGATTTCATCCAAACAGAATCAGGTAATCATCAGGTGATTTTTTAGACCCAATGTGAAATTTTCGCTAAGATGGCTCCTAGATTGAAATGCTGCTCAGCAGTGGTGCTTCTCACCAGGGATGCCGGAGGCCAACTGTGAATTCATTCACTGCTGAGCACTCGGTGACCCAGATGACACAGCTCTGCTGATATTCCAGGTCTGACAATCTCTAATGCAGTGAATACTCCTCAAAATCCTGATGTAACATTCTGTCCCCTTTGTGCAAATCAAGTGACAGAGACCAGAAATACCTGCAGAAGGTTCTCTCCGTCTCAGGATGCCAACAGTGGTTCCCAGGCCCCATGTTCAATGCCTTTTTCATGCCTCCTCTCAAGAATCAGCACACCAAAGTTTTCTTGCCTATCACAACTGTAGGACCAGTACCTGTGAAATCCTAAGCAGCTGCTATTCCCAAATGAATGGTTCTAAATGAAACAGTACAAAACCAATACAAGCAGCACGGACAGAACCACATCCTTACCTGGTTCACTTGCACACGGGCACTACGTTCCAGCTGGTTTCACAGGATGCAGAGCTCCCACCCCGTGTATGATGGTGCCACGCTGCTCTTCAGTCCATGGAGAGGACAGCAGAACTTGCAGAGCACGTGGCAGAGCAGAGATAAAGGCACAGAAAGTCTGAGGCAATGCTATGCTCTGCTGAGAAAGGGCTACATTGGCTTGAGAAAGTCTTATTTAGACATTTAATGGCAGTGAGCATGGAAGGCATGAGCTCAGATGGTGCTACGAAACCGAAGCAGCAGAACTCTGCCTCCACTCAGGGACACAGCCTGGGCTCATCTGCAGCCCTGCTGTGCAAGTGTGCAACACAGTCCAACTGCTCCATCCCTACCAACAAGCCACACTCACAGGGAAAGAAAACAGGGAAAGGAATGGGATTTCCAGTGATAAAGTGCAAACCTTGAACATCTTGTACACGTGTTCAGAAATAACACACCCATGCTTGTGGCCCATTAGATAAATTGAAGCCAGGGGAGTAAAAGACCCCCCTGGAGCCACTGGAGAACAAGGTTGGAAGCATCTTGCCTACACCTACAAAGCAGGTGGAGGAATCCAACTTGCCTGATGAGCAGCCCTTGTTCTGCCCTACAGCCTTCTATAAGGAGTGTTTCTTCCCAAAGCTCTCCAGTTATCCATCACTGTGGGGGTTTCTGCTAGTGGCAAACAATAGTTGTGGTCCTCGGTCTCTGTGTCTGAAAATCAGCAGTAGAAAGAAGCACCTTCCCCCTGTATTTCTCACTGTTCTGAAGATGCACTTTACAAGTCACCATCAAGCAGTTAGAGCTATCTGCGTGCAGTTGTATTTTCAAACCATCCTTGACAGACAACACGTTTTTCTTACAGATCTTCTAATGCTTTGAATGGTAGTCAAGAAACACAGAGAGATGTGTATTCCTGTAAATTATTACCAATTTTTTCCCCCTCGCGGCCATAACTCACAATCACCTCCCAGTCAAACCATGGATCTGTTTTTGTCATTTGCCTCACTGAGAGATGGGCCACGTGCCTGAGGAAGCCAAAAACCTCCATGGTGCAGCAAGCTGACAGCACGACCTGGCACAGAGGTGGCTCATGGCATGGGAACACCACGCGGAGGGGCTCCAGCTCACACACTGAGCCACTCTTAGTTATACAGATTCATGTGTTTTACACACATATTTACATTTATATTTATGTGTATATGCACATACGTATATATTTATTTATGTGTATATGCACATACGTATATCTGAGCTGCTGTTCCTGCACAAGGCACTGCTCCAGTGGCTCGCTGGACCTGGCTGGCACCAGTACTGGGATTGCTGGGGTCCATAGCCCCCAGGGGCCCCAGGGGCTGTTTCTCATTCTTACAGCCCGGTTCACATGTGCTTTGCACTAACCTGCATGAAGCAAGCATCCTCTCAGGTGTCCTGCTGGCTACCGCTGGAGCCTGATCCTCTGCTGTGAGAGCCAGGGCAGCCCTGCAGCACTTGTAGATGCAAACCACATCTGGCAGCCATTAGGCCTTGTCCCACGCAGCCAGGTTGGTGCAGGGCTTCAGCACACTGTCACAGGGGACGATGACACCTCCACCCCCCACACATCCCCTCTGCATGGCACATCCCTGCCCGAAGAGCCTGCGCCTCCAGCGAGGTTCTTGGTTCTGAGCCTGACAGTTTGGAAACATGCAAGAAAAAAGAAAGAGGTTTATATTCCAACTCATAATTTTTTGAGTATTTTCATATTTCAAGAATGCCAAGGAAACAAAGACTTAAAAATCTGAACACAAACTTGGTATGACTTCAGCTCCCTCCTTCACTTTTCCACTGTCCTGCAGAAATGGTTTTTAGTTGATACTTTGCTGGGCTGAATGGAAGGAAAAAGTGAATTATGGGCAACTGCTTGTGAGCAAAGGGGTGCCTGCACCACACAGCCAAGCTCCCCACGCCAGCCCCCACACACACATCCTCTGTGCAGGCACACAGGTTTCAAACCAGAGCACAATGGCACCGAGAGCATTACAGACAGAACAGTGTCCAATCACTGGGGATCTGAGCTCCTCAGAACTTATTGCATGCACACACTGTGAATGCAGGAAGTAGAGCGATCATGGAAAAGCCTTTGCCAAGCACAAGGTGGAGACAGAAGCCAGTTTTTAAAAGGGGAAAGTGGAACACGTGACCTTCCACCCCAAATGCACGACCACTCCTGCTTATGGAGGAAACAAACCTGACTGCAGGACACACAGTGGTAATACATGTTACAGTAAGGTACTGCTCTCCTCTGCCTCCCATCTCAGACCTCTGGCTTCCCTGAATGTGCACAGCCCCTTTGAAAAAACATCTGAAGTTACAGTGATGTTGCATTCCTGTCCTTGGGAGAATATCTGTGATTCTGAGATGTTTTTCTTGCCCCGAACTAGAATTAAGAAGGTCTGGTCACAAAAGAATGTTCACGAATCATGATCACGATAGGACAAGGGGGAATGGTTTTAAGCTGAGACAGGGAAGGTTTAGGTTGGATATTAGGAGGAAGTTTTTCACCCAGAGGGTGGTGACGCACTGGAACAGGTTGCCCAAGGAGCTGTGGATGCCCCATCCCTGCAGGCATTCAAGGCCAGGCTGGATGTGGCTCTGGGCAGCCTGGTCTGGTGGTTGGCGACCCTGCACATAGCAGGGGGTTGGAACTGGATGATCACTGTGGTCCTTTTCAACCCAGGCCATTCTGCGATTCTATGATTCTATGAATAGGTAATCCAAATAAATAAAGGTGAAGGCAGACACACTGATTTGTTCAGATAATTGCAATGCTTATGTAGATTCTAATCTACTTTATAAACCATTCCTCGGTATAAAGGTGGATTTCAAATAATATTAATAAAAACCACTGATGGAGGACACTTTGGTAACGTGAAAACTCTTCAAGTTAGGAGCTGAAGAAACCACATTTTTCAGCACAGAACTCTGGTTTCAGCAGACTGGCATCGGCAGACTAATGCCTTTTCCAAGCACTGGAATTGGCTTAGCACCGATGAACCCAACTCATTCTTGGGAACCTAAACAAACACAAGCATCCAACTCTGATTCAATGTAGAGACTGAAATGCTCAACACAACTTGGAAAGTCTCCTTCACTGTGTCTTGCATCTTGAAGTCACTGGCATTTCCTATACATCAGGTGACTCTGGTAGCCCTGAAACAATGATCTATCTTATCTTCTTTGCAACCTCATCTACCTTTTCTCTCTCCCTTCAGCCCCCTTACACAAAGCAGGTAGCTTTACCAACCCGAAAACCCCCTGGCTGACCTAGAGATGCCTCTGAGATAACACGAACGCCCAAGTAGCACTCGAGAGACTTCCAACTGTGCTCTATGGCACTGTCCCCAAATTACAGGCAGACAAATTACTCACTGCCAGTTTTCTGAGTCAACGATCTGTGGCCCCATGGTCATTCTATCCTTTCAAACAACTACGCTATAAAACACACTGACAGTTCTCACTTCTGTTTTTCATCACGGTGGTATAGTGGCAAAACAACCAAACTACTTGAAAATCGAGACTCAGCACAGTTAGGATCACCATTAACCAGACATGCACATATTTTTGGGTTTGCAGAACCAGCTCAGCGCTAGGAAAGAGGCAATCCTAATGAACTTCCAATACCACAGCGTTTTAATCCAGGTGCATTCAGCAGAAATACCGTACTGATAAAAGCTGAGAAAGCTGAGAAAGAAGGTTCAATGATAACTACTAATAGTTCGTTATTATTGTGGCTTAAGAAACAGCAGTAACCTCCTTGCACAGGTGGGATAGGTCAGGCACAGAGGCTGTTACTAACTTATTCTGTGTCTTAATGGCAAAGGGACATCAGAGTCAGCGCTTAGTCCCTGGTGAGCTGTTCAGTAAGGAAGTCATAAATCATCCATCCTCTATTGTAGTAAAGGCAGAATTTTGTCTTTAATTAAAAAATCGTATCAACTTCAGCCATGTATTAACATTTGTTTCCAGAGCTACTCCTGAGAGAGAGGCTGTGGAGACATTCCACCTCCCAGCAAGGCCAAACCCAGCAGACAGGACTTCCCACCCTGCCCTCGCTGCTGGAGACAGCAGTCAGACCAGTACCACAGTGAGCATTCACACATGACCTCAACAGCCTTTCGGCTACCATACAGATCTTCAAACACACTGGAGGGTTTGACTCATCCCAGCTGAGTATCTGGAAGAATAATTAGAGCAATAAGAAGGGTGGATGAATTTTAGGGCAAGAAACTGAAGAAGTGCAGGCTTTTACTCTGCCACAGCACCTCCTGCTAATGGCCAGACTTGGCTTTGCTGTTATCACTGAGTTGGAGGCAGTGATGGGAATACGTTCAGGTTGAACTTTGCTTAGAGGGAGGCTGGGGCAAAAGTACTCAGCACCGCAGATGTGTGGCCAGCATTGAAGCAACACACATTCATCTCAACAAGTGTTATTCTAATGGAGAAATGGTCACTGCAACGGGACAAGCCAGCAAGGCACAGATTTATGGGTGAAAGCCTCTTGGTACTTTGGATGGTTCAACTGGTCTGAGATTATTGTTGGCTGATGCCTGCACTCAGCTTGTGTCAGGGGAGCTCTGACACCTGGGTAGGTTAGCTATCTCACTGAAAAAATAACCCCTCTCTGCAAGGTTTATAGGACTGGACTAGTTAGAAATGAAGACCTGTTCCTTAACAAACACTGCAGTGGGTCTGGCTGTATTTTTCTGACAGCTGGCTACCCATGTAAGTAAGTGAAGGCAGTGGCACAGGTAAGCAGATTGGAATTGGCATGAGGGACTCATCTGTCCTTGTTCTGGCTGTGAGTTGGACTTGATGATCCTTGTGGGTCCTTTCCAACTCAGGATATTCTATGATTCATGACGGTTTTGAGCCCATCACATCGAATTCCCTGAGCTTCTTTCAGACAAGCAAATTCTAAGCAGTATTTTTGTTAAACAAATATTTTCCTTTCTTTGTAGAGTCAATATTCCCCTCTCGGTTTAAGATTTTGTGACTTATCCATATTAGCCTTTCTATCAAGCCTAAGCATTTTATACCCTTAAGGTTTTATCTGAATCCTCAAACAACAGAATACGTAATGCCATCAGGAAGGTGAGGACTGCAGAGGGCCTCTGTCATTACTAGTCTGGCAAAGCGGCTCTCAGAGGCCATCAACCAGCCCAGCCTTGTGCCTGGAAATATAATCCAACCACCTGGAAGCATTTGGCATCCTTAGCTACACCTTTGTGTTCCAAAGTGCTCCGTGCAGAACTTGTCCCTGTGCGAGGAATGTACCTGACAGAGACACTCTCAGCTGCAGAAGGACACGTTATAGCAAGATAACCTACACTTCACTAAGTACTGCAGTCACGGAGCCTGGGACCACTATCAGATGCATTCTGATGCACACACAGAGTGCAAACATGACAGGTTTTATCTCTCGTCCCCACTCAAACACTTCGGCAGCTTTTCTTGTTTTTACAAGGGGCCACTTAGAGCCAAGCAGGGGATGGGTGAGGCGAGTTGTCATAATTGGATCCCAGTGAGACGTTCTAATTGCCACTGCCTTTTAATAGATACAAGTTATTTCTACACACATGGTTTATTTTCCCATGGCCCACACTTTTCTGGAGAGCAGGCTAATGCTGAGGGTGAGCTGGGAGAGATGAAGCCAGGGATTCGTTGGATCTAATGAGCAAATGAAAGATGCTTTCAGTCAGCCGCAGCCTGCGCGCCAGCTTCTATTTTCTCAGTGCTCTCACTTTGGGGTGGAGAGGGCTGGCCCTCTCCTTCCTCATGCTTCCTTTGCTCTCGCACAATCTTTGTGGAGCTGCAGAAAAGAATTTTCCCATAAATAAACAAAATATTGAGTTACACACCATGTAAGTGACGACAGAAGAGAGCCCCAAGTCATCTTCTTCATTTCTATGCACAACATACGTGCCAACTTTCAGATAAAAGATGCATGAAAGAAAATCGCACTGCTTCCAAGTCCACATAGTTTTGAACTAAAATCACCAAGTCGTCATTTTCCATGCACTCACGTGTGCTGGGTGCAGGGCTCGGCCACCCGACTGCCCACCTTCAGGGCACGCTGAGCTGCCCGGCGTGCCCTTCCCTCACTCCCTCAAGCTGTGTGTGCTTCTGAGCTCCCAGCAACTCCCAGCCTGTGCCCCAAGCTCAGGGATTTAAGACCTGAGCTCGGCTGCAGGCAAGCAGGTGATTGTTTAAGGGTCAGAAGGCAAGGTGCTAACTTGAGATCTCAAGTGGGCAATGTCCATGTCCTGCCAAAATCAAAGATGCTGCTTCCTCCCACTTGGCTGGACACCAGAATTCGGCCCTAGAAGGCTTTCATTGGGGTTTAACTGACTTTGTAAAACCCCCACGCAGGGAGGTGGGCTCTTGAGATTCTCCTGGGGAATTTACAGTTAAGACTATTTCTTTTCTAAATCATATGATGGCAGAAACGTTCCACTGACTTGTTTTTAATGTCAGCTACAGCTATTATTCATGAGAAATTGATTCAAAATATTCGAGAGAAATACCATCTAGCCCTGGTGGGTTTACTTGTCTGAGCAGGCCCCGCTGCGCTGCCTTCTGGCTCTGATGGGAGGTGGGATTCTATTAATTGAGGTCTAAGTGACCATGCCGAAGGCCAACATGTTTGTCAGCCACTATTATTCTACACAAGGCTGCTGTGGTGGGAGGTGCTGGGGCAATGCTTTGTACAGCACCAACCAAATGCCACGGGATGCTTCCAGCCCCTGGCATGCTGTGTGCTGATCCAGCTCAGTGCAATGTGCAGTGAGGACATCGCTGTGCTGGCACTTCCATCACACTCAGCCAGTTCAGGTGCTTGCAGAAAACCTTCAGAAGGCCAAGAACTGAACCTCTGGTTCAGAACTGCATTTCAGAATCATGCCCTGCTTTCTACCTCATTACACCTCACATTACGAAGTTAGCATTATTGTAATAGCTTTATAGAAGCTGCCCTGCCCAGGAAGCTCTCACAGTACTTAGAAAAAGGCATTTTGCTGCCTCTTTCACAGAGGACTCAGCTCTACAAAGCACTTAGCCTGTCCTGGATGAGCAATGGGCAGACTTGCGGTGGTGATGCCCTGCTGCATGCAGTGCACGCTCAGTGTGTGCATGTTTTTACAAGGGAGAGAAAGCCATGCCCCCAGTGCCCCACCGTGGCCATCCTGGCGCCCGCTGCCAGCCTCAAGTGGCACAAGTCAGGCTGCGGGGAGCGTGCAGTGCTGTGATACAGGAAACAGAAAAGAGTGAACTGAATGTTTTGCTGTTTGTTGCCTTCTGAGCTGCCAAGACCCAGCTGTTAGGCTACTGCTGCTTCCTCTACTGCAGCGAAAATGGGAATATGCGTACTAGGAAAAAAAGAAAGAGAAGACCTGGTGATAAATACAGCAGTTCAGAAAGCGGGGATTTAGGCACTGCAATTTTTGATGAAATGGTTCTGACTGTACTTTGTGAAAAGAAATCTGTTTATAAATGGATTTTAGGGCAACAGCACAAAGCACTTGTTTTAGGGACCTTTTATGCAGTGAGTCAAGTACCAAGGTGTCAAGTGCAGAGCAGTCTCTGCCTTTGTCTGACTGATTACCTCTGACAGCAAAGGGGAAATCTGTGGGCCTAGAGGGGAAGATCCACAAGGAAAGCTTAAACAACGGAAGAGCTGGGCTAAAGTAGTGACTGAAGAGCTCAGCTCAGCAAGCTGGAGGGATGGCAGTTGTCTGTCTGCCAAAGATAGAGGAGGAATTGTTTCAGATGGTTCAAGGAAATACAAGCAACAGTTACTGGACTCAACTGAGTCTGAATTTCCTATGCAGGAGGTCTATTAAACACTGAAATACATTTTCCATGTGGAAGCAGGAGCGCCATGACTTGAATTATTTAAAACTAGACAAGATCAGGCTTCGGTGAGAACATGGCACCAGGAGCAACAAGAGCCAACAAAATGGATGACCTAATAGGTCTCTTTTCCACCTCTGATTTTTAGCTCATGAAAAGCAGTACCATTAGATGCAAATAAGACCAAAAAAAGACCCCAGCATGCTTGTTCTGCAATACAAGTGCTGTTTAGTACTGGTCTCCATCACTGTAGCAACACTGCAGTGAACTGCCTCATTGTGGGTTATTATTATTTCTTTTGTCTAGATTGTTTAATTGAGATCAAAGCCTCATTGTACAAAGTACCACACAAGGGCTTACTGAGATCCTTCCTGCCCCAGGCAAACTCTGAAGATAAAAGAAAGAAAATGACTTCTCACACAACACATTAATTGTGAAGCCTGAGAGCAAACCCGAGCCTCATGAGACCGAGTGCACCTCCATCACCACCACACAAGTCACCTCTCAAAGAGGTATCCAACCACGTGTTTCCACCAGGAGATCCAGGCCGTGCTCTGCAGACCCCCAGCATACTGGCCTCTCTTAATACCTACTTTTAGAAGTGGGTTTGTTTCTGAACAGTGCTATTCAGGACACTCCTCACCATCTTTAGTGATAGTGATAGGACAAGGGGGAATGGCCTCAAGCTGAGACAGGGGAGCTTTAGGTTGGATATTAGGAGGAAGTTTTTCACCCAGAGGGTGGTGACGCACTGGAACAGGTTGCCCAAGGAGGATGTGGATGCCCCATCCATGAAGGCATTCAAGGCCAGGCTGGATGTGGCTCTGGGCAGCCTGGTCTGGTGGTTGGCGACCCTGCACATAGCAGGGGGTTGAAACTAGATGGTCATTGTGGTCCTTTTCAACCCAGGCCATTCTGTGATTCTATGATCTTTCCAGTGGCCCCTTCTCCCATGTACATACAGGTAAGCTCTGATAATTCAGTATACAAGTGTGTTTTATGTTCCCATAGGGAGATTACCTGCATCACCCAATTACCAGCTGGTGCTGCACGCCAACAGTGCCCACCACCAGCCATCACACAGAGCTGACCTGGTACAGATACATCCAACTAAATAGGTGCAGCTCAAGCAGAGTCTGAGTGATAGCAAGATGTTTCTAGCCTCAAATCAATATCGACACCCTTCTCACCTGAAAAGAGAGCTGAGAATAAGCAAAATGAGCTGTGCAATGATTCTGTGAAGTCCTCAGTGCATTGAGAGTGCACTGGGGCCATCACTGTTACCACCATCACCTCTCCTACAGCTACCCAGGCTGCTCAGATCACCTCTCAGAGACTTCTCAATACTCAGGCCAACCTTTTGTTCTTTTTTAACAAGGCAGACAGAGCTCTAAATGATAAGTCCTTCAGCAGAACGTGGGGAACTGTTGGACAAAAAATGATAGGCAAATTCTTACACTTAAAAGAAAGCTGAAAACAAGATTAAATGTATATAACACACACTTTTTTTCCACCCACTCTTGGATGAAAGTTAAAACTTTTCTAAAACTTCTTACTGTGCAGATAGCCCAGTATCAACAAATAGGGCTGCTGACATCAAAGTGCTGTAAAGATTTGAAACATTTCAGAACCCGTGGGTAATAATTACACACCAAAAGCACTCACCCACGTTTACAGATAGGAAAATTAAGATATATAGGACCATACACTTCCTCATTTGGTCTATCAAATAGAATTACAGGAGCAATGAATCTGGCTCAGAGAAGTTCAAATGATTTGCTTAAGGTCACGGAAGAAAGCTGAGGATGGAGCCAGAAGGAGAACTCAGGAGTTTCCAGTCCTATTTTTAATCCACTTGATCATACTGACTCTGCAATCTGTCAGAGGGACGAATGTTCAGTGCTCCTGTCAGTACCCAGAAAAACCTTTTGACACACATTTCCTCTGAAAGAGTTGATACCAGCACAGGGCAGAAACCCAACTGAGCAGAGCCACGGCCTCACTGGGTTGAGCCCATCTCATTCAGTATTTGCACTTAAACAAAACTCTCCATTCTCTCTTACACTGACACGGTTTCTTAGCAGGTTCATCCAGCCCTGGCATCTTCTTTTTCAGAGATACACCTTCTCTCTGCAAAGCTGGCTCATAATTAGCAGCCCAGCGAAGTGACGCTCAAAGGTCATTAAGCAGACAGACCCCTCGCCTAGAAAATGAATGTAGCAGCCTTGACAGCTGTATTCCATGTCTGATGATGCCCTCATTACAAATGCTGAATATTCAACCACTTTTTCCTGGCAATAAAACCTTGACACAAGCTTAGGAAATCTACTGTACTTGTGAGAAAAGTGAGGTAAGAATATGTTTCCATTTACTCTCTGAAAGAAAACAAAAACAAATGACCTGCTACTGAATGTCCTTTTTATTCAGAAAAATAAATCACCAGCAGTCATTCTAATTTATGTTTCCCTAACTTTTCCTTGAGATTATTTAAAAGAAAAAAAATGGCTGTTTCTATGGTTAGCTGGGAGAACATGAAGGATTTTCTGGTCCTGTTTGTTCTCGTTAGGGGTCATAAAGTTCTGCTTCTTGCTGAGTTCCAGTCACTGCGAGCCCTTCCAAATTTCAATGATATTTCATAAATTAAATTTAAAATGAATATAGTACAGTATTAGTGACAACTTCATGGGAGAAAAGGTGGAGTCAGCCTCATCCGTGCTGCTGACTCCTACTAAATCAATAGACTTCAGTTTCCTTTTTCAATTAAGTCAATACCAGAAGTATTTTTCCTTTCTTTAAGAAAGAAAAAACTGAAAGGAGACAGAGGGAACTGGCAGGGGATAGGATCAGGAACAGCACCACGGCACTCAACTGCAGGTGAACCTTAGCAGAGCACAGGAGCCCTGCAGAGGCAGCTCCAGGAAGGCTGAGCTGGGCTGGGATGCTCCCAGGACCTGCAGCATAGGTACGGGCAGACCGTGGGGTCTCAGCAGCGAGAGATGACCCTGGATCTTGTGATGTGTGTGGCCTGCACGATTCGGAGCCACACAGCTCTGGGCACTGGTCCTGCCCACGCTAACAGCAGTGCTACAGCTCCAAGGCCCGGGCTGTGCACTGTGCCGCTCACACAGGCTTGGGCCGAGCGCTCCTCAGGATGTCTGATCCCCAGCACCCCTGTCCTCAAGCCCAGGGCACTAGAAGAGGAGCAGCACAAGCTTTAATGAGAGAAAATCACCATTACGCATTGTGAGGGCTCTCTGTGCTGCTGTACAGTCATTACAAACACGTAACTGCTCCATCCGTGACATAACCAAGTGCTGGATTCCTCAGAGTCTTGGCTCCAGCCTGCAGCCCATGCTCTGTGCACACACAAGGTTCCAACGTGACAGACACGACCTAAATGTGGCTGAGGCAGGAGGAACCCGGGACCTTCTGGAGCCATGCTGGCATCCTTCTGCTGATAAAAGAGGAAGCTGTACGAATAAGATCTTTCACTTGGAAATGCTTGAAGCAACAAAACTAGTCCATTTGCAATGATATGTATATTTGACTATTAACCTTTGTTTTTTTCCCTTCTAGCTTAGGCTTCAATGCTTTTTTTTTTTTAAGAGTACAGAATCACAGAATCATTAAGGTTGGAAAAGACCACTAAGACCAAGACCAACTATCAATCCATCCCACCGTGCCCACTGACCACATCCCTTGGTGCCACATCTCCATGGCTCTTAACACCTCCAGGGACAGTGACTCCACCGCCTCCCTGGCAGCCTGTGCCACTGCATTGCCACTCCTTCTGAGAAGAAATTTTTCCCAATATCCAACCTGAGATATAAATTTATATAATGCATTTACAGGAAAAATAAGTCCTGTACCATGCAGTGTGCATATCCTAGATAACCAAGCCTAACTGCACCTTCCCACTTCTGGTTCAGGGCTCGCACCTCATCCATCATTGCACAGCTGTGTGACACCACATCCCGCTTGTTGGTGGCATGAACACGGACAGATCACCTGCAGTTGCACTCAGACACAGTGGGACTGAATCAGGCCAGAGTGGGAACTCAGCAGGGCAGACAATACATCTATACATGAGCTTCTGATAAAGGAAGTAGAAAACCATTGTAGTGCAAGGCATGACTCGCTGAGCTGCTCAAGAGACTGTTATCAGAAAAGAGAGCTGTTATCAGAAAAACAGCATCAAGTGGGAAATACCTCCCAGGTGCTATGTCTATCTTAAATATTCAAATGGCTACTTTTTTTATCTTAATTAAAATGCATTTTCCTTTCTAAAATAAAAACAAAATATTGCTGACAAAAAATACTGTTCTCTCTTGCATTTTTTTCATGTAAAAATACATTCCTTATCAGTCCTACTTAGGACTAGAGCCCTAGCTATAGCTCCTAAAGGAAATGCTGGCCTGCCTGCTGGATAAAGAAACAGCAACAGGAGGGTATTCTCGCCATAATGAACGCCGTGGGCACTGCAAGGCTCCTGGGGCTGCATTTCTGAGCACAGAGCTCTCCCAGGGGATGCACTTTTTGCTCAGAGCCCACCAGGGCTGGTGTGGGTGCCCTGTGCTGCAGCACGCACCCCAGCCTGCCTGGGGAGCCCAGCAGGGCCAGATGGCCTCTGTTTCAATCAGCATAATGTTGTGCAAAGCCTTCTGACAGTAATGAATGTAAAAGAGGTATAAATGAAAACCGAGCCATTGAAACGAAGAGGATTCTCTGAATTCTAGATCTGTTAGGTGCACCTAAATTCATTAAAAAATCAAATCCCCACTACCTTGACTTGGGCATTAATGACACCCAAGACAGTAAGCTCTGGAGCAGCAAATTCCATTTTGCTTTCCCAATGTACGCACCGTGTCTCGGCAATGCAGATGGGATAAGCAATGGGAACATGAGCTACTGTCACCCACACCACCTTCCCATGGCTGTGCTCTCCCAGGCAGCCCTGGCTTGCTTTGGGCAGCTCAGTGCGGTGCAACACCTGGCTTGCGCGGCCATGCAGCCCATGGAGTGTGCAAGCAAGTGTGCCCTGAGTACCCCTGCCACGGGATGTCAGCTGGCCACCCGCCAGGGGAAAGCACTGCAGGGAAATGGCAAGGCTGACTTCATTTGTTTTTGTACATGAGAACAGATGATTTTTGGGAAACGGAGGTTTAGAAACGTTTAGAACCAACATTAATGAGTCCACCGTGGTGATGTACAACGTGAGACGCAGGGCCCTGATTGTACATGCAGTGCTGTTTATGATCTTACGGCATTTACCTCTCCTTTCTTTCTTCACCTTTGTCTTCAGTGTATTTTAAAGCAGAATGCAAAGGAACGCCCCGTCCCCCAGGCCCCTGACCTTTAAATTGAGCTCTCAGCAGCATTCCACCATCACAGCTCGAAGGAACATTGCATTTCCGCTTTGAAGGGGTAGATTTGAAAAACAGAAAATATATTAAATGGAAAACACAACTGGTCAGAAAAGCCATCCTATAAATTATGGGCCTGGGCAACAGAGATATTTTTCTTTGGGAATCAGTCACTCACGGTCTCCAGGCTACGCTATGTGTAAGAAACAAAAAAGCCAAACAAAAAGCGGAGGATTTTTAAGCTGGCTCAGGAGAGGATTTTTTTTTGCAGCATTGAGAAAAGAAAATTTAGAATTCAAGTGAAGGACCAACCGCAACCAGGAGAGTCTGAGGGCTGAGAGGTGGCCACAAAGATGAGCACCCCTGACCTGCGAGGGCCTGGGGAACCTCCAGCCTGCATCCGTGTCTTTGGAGAGGGTGGAGATCATCCCTGTGACTGCAACTCAGCTCACCCTTCTCCCGACACCATCCCACAACTGGGGATGATAAGCAGGCCTGAGAGCATTACTTCTGCCCCACACCACCATGGCCATCTCAAGCAGAGCCCTCCAGCTTGTGGGCACAAGCACCTTCGAGGCCATACCACCATGCATCTTTGCAGCCAGAACAGCTGGAGCTACAGCAAACAAGCCACTCTCTTCATGGTGCCCAAACCAGCACACTCTGCCACTAGCAAAACTCAGCATTTTGAATATAATCCTGCAGAAGCACTGCTGGACAAATCCAGATGGGTGTGAACTCCAGCAGTGCCCAAGGCAGCTCTGGGTCCCCAGAAGAGGGAGAGAAAGGCCACCCCAGAGCAGGCACAGCCAGCCATTGCTCCCTGCTCACTGCCGATCCCATCCTCTGCCTTTGGCGGCACCTCATGTTGGTTTAGGTCACTCCAAAAAGCCATCACTAGCAGCTGAAGGCCTGTATACACCTATACAAAAAGAGCACGTCGCAGGAGCCTTGCTTATTATCACTTTTGCCCTAGTGTGCACTGCTGTGAGCATTTTTTAAGTAAAACTCATTCAACAGAGGTAAGAATTATCCCTCAAGTTTTTCTGTCTGGGCTTGGAAATGGAATAAATGAATAAATCTGACATTTTCAGGCCTCTGTGCCTGTCTCCATGTAACTATCATTCTCTCGGCACAACAGTGAGAGCAAATGCTTTGCAAGAGGGAAATTCAAACGGCTTTGGATTACTTACCTGCCCTGAAGTCACAGCAACTCAGCACCAGACAAGAGGACAAACCTGCATCTGGTGACTTCCTCCCTAAAAAAGCCACTGCACGACCACACAGCCTGATCCTACAGCATTTACAGTACCCATAGCACGTCAGGTCCTGAGCAAAGGGCAGCTTTGAAGCCGATCTGTCAGCCATTCCCACTTACAGTGTGTTGGATCAGTTGTGAGCACAGTCACAGGGCTCTGCCAGGCTGTGAAGCTGGAAGCCCCGCTCTGCTTCCAGAGCACGGCCCTGCAGCCAGCTTGGGGACACATTCAGGACGGGGACATTTAGTCCAGCATGCCAGACTGAACTTAATCTGACATGAAACCCAAACACATTGAGCAGAGGTCTGAACACTGAGGGACCTGAACCTAGTAATGTGCTTCTATTGTGCTGCATGACCTGTGGACAGAGCCAACGCCTCCTCCCCATTCATTGGCCTTGATCCCTCCTGCTGCCAAGATGTGTGGTTTAACACTGGAACATCCTAACAGGCTCTTCTCTGGTTCCTCCTAATGCTGCTCAGAGAATTGCACTCGGGAAATGCTCACAAGCCTTCTGATAAAAACACATCAGTTTGCTGATATAAAACAAAACATCCACTGGAAGACAGTGTTACGATGGATCTGTGCATAGGGACAACTTCAGGCCACTTCCAGGTGGAGAGAAGTTATTTCTGAACAATTTCTTAATATTTCTAAAGCAATTTTCAATATATATATATTTTATATTGGGCTTTATAAAACTCATCTCTGCTTTTTCATTTCCTGGATAATAAGATAATGACAGAGCTGAAGAAAGACTTGACCTCTTGACTTGATCCTCCTGGCTTTTCCTAGGAGAGCAGTTCTCATCAGCAAAGCAGGCTGTGCTGCAAACACTGGACATCATGGCCAGGAAAAAGCAGCTCCTCCTTTTTCATGCCAGGGACCTGGAGACGCTCACTTTAAGGCAGCTGAAGGTAGAATATTGCTTTTACCCCACACTGATCAGCAGTGCTTCTACAGACAGCAGTGCTTCCTTCTCACTGCTGCGCTGCTGCCGATGTTTAGGAATAGGACATAAAGACCTCAGGCAGCAGACACTTTTCATTGGGTTCTCTTCCCCGCAACTGACTAGCTCCTCAGGAACTAATGCTGGCATGGAAATGGAGTAACACAGTAAAAACGGGGATCCCTTGAGTGGTAGTTTGTGTCAGTTACCCCCATGGAACCTCATTAACTTCACCGAAGCTGCAGAAAAATAACATATTGCAGAATTTGGCCTTATTTTATTTTTGCAAATGCATCTTTTAAAATTGCGCATCTGGAATTTAAGTTCTCTTCCAAATACTGTGTGTGATTTGTTCCTGCCAAAGAAGCACACCTGGGACTAGGAAGGAGGTTTAGATAAGTGCCTTTCCATATGGCCCACTGATAAATGATTCATTCTGTACAGCTTAACTTTGAAAATAAATTCAGAATCGTTAAGATATTAAGATACCAACTTCATATTTCACCTCATAATTGCACTTCACATATCACGAAAAGAGCTCGTCTGTTGTTTTTGCTGCTGCTGTTTGCAGATGCAGCTTGCAGACCCAAAGTGGAGCTCCTGGGTATTGCATCACAGCCCAGCTTGCTCTTTCCTTCACATTCCAGCACACATTTTGCTCTTCTTCAGAGGCTAATTTTTACGTGGATCAACACCAAAAAGGCAAGCAACCGTTTTCTTCTCATAAAGTCACAGATTCCATATCCTTAGATGAAGCAACTGACTATCACAGTTTTTAGGACAGTGCTTAATTAAACATGCTGATGGGATTAAGGACCACATAGGATGAAACAAGATCAAACCAAGACTTTCCTAAGAGGCAAGGAGGGTAGAATTCCTCAGCCCATCCTTTGGATCTCCCAGCGAAATTGATGGAGCTTGCATTTGATGCCCTAGGCACAGAGCAGTAGGTACACCTGGCCCCAACAGCTGCTGACAAACAGTCAATTTTCTAGTCTCTTTTTTAAGGGACCCTGGAGAGAACCAGGACACACAGAGGGTAACACAGAGCGAATCCAGCAGGCTGAGGGCATGAGCCCACATCTCCTCCTAGCAGGAACCTCCTCCATACCAGCAGCCAGCGCACCAGAGCATGACACACAGGACACTGCGGCCCAGAAAAAGCAAAGCATCCCAAAACCCTGTACTCACCATGCAGCTCCTCTGCACCATGCCTGAGCACGGCCATGCAGGCCGGAGCTGCGAGTGCTGCTTTGCATTCAGCAGCACAGCGGCCTGTTGGTCTCAGGGGCTGAGCTGGGTTTCCCCACACAGAGTACCACCACAGGCCTCACAGCAGCAAGGTCCTGACATACACGGGACCCAGCTCATATTGGTGGCATCACGCTGCTTTATGTCTCCAGGACCCACAGCTGCACAGGGCTGTAAGTGAGGACAAGGACACGAAGAGACACTGCGTTGCTGCACACCATGCTGGGCCCAGGAGCCAGGTGAGAGGAGGAGTGCTGTGGGAGGAAGGCCTGTCTCTGCAGGCTGCAAGCCCTCATGGATGCCAACTCATCCCATGGGTCTTTTGGACTCCTGCACTCACTAGTTGTTTCAGAACTGGTGAGTGCTACCAGCCTCTAACATTTTGGCTTAAAAGCACTGCAGCTGAAAAGCCTCCTCAAAGCAACTGGGTTCAGCTAGGAGAAAAGGGGAGGAAGCCAGCAGAGACCAATTTAAGACAAACATCTGGAAAATATTCCTAACGTAAGATGTGCTGGTGTACAGCAGGGGCTCCGGGGAGTGAGAGATGCCCCTGGGTTGAGGAGATGTCAAGTGGGCAGGCCAGGCCTGGAGGGGCCATGCAGAGCAGGCCGTGTTTAGTGCATGGAGATGTGATATACTAGGTGCTGCCTCCAGCTTTGCTCGGGGATTAGAAAGCTGCCCACAGCATTCCTGCTGCACGGCACACAGGGAAGTATATGGTTACCCTGGTAAGAAGGATGATCTGAGGGAAGCCCAGGGAACAAAGGAGCACGTGCTGGAGGCAGGAAGCAGGCCTGGCTCAGGGTGCAAGGGGATGGCTCAGCTCACAGTTCTGCTGGCACAGATCAGCGTGACCCCACAAAAGTGGATTTACGCCGACTTGCACCCAGAATCAATCTATTTTGCACTGCTAGACAACAGAGAGAAATGGGTACTTCATGCCTAGTCCAACTGTTTACTACAACAAGTTACTGAATATCATGTTCACAGGGAGCAAAAGGCCAGGGGAATAAAACCTGACAAGTCGAAGTTTGATCCTGAGAGCTCCTTCCAGGGACAAGCAACTGCGCAATACGACTGAAGCAGAAGGCTACTTTCAATTCCAGGTGCAGCCAATAGACATTTAGGCACATGATTTTTTGCTATATAAAAGCGGTCCCAGGTGAGAATTCATAGATGATATATCTAGGAAAAAAAAGAAAGAAAGAAAGAAAAAAAAAACACCAAAAAAGCCTTGCTCTGTGTTCCAGAAAGCTGTCTTCCTTCTTAATTCTATCCATTCAAATTTACTGCTGCTGAAATTCCCCATGTCTGCCAAAATGTAAGGCAAGCTGCATACAGCCGAGTATTACCAGCACAACAGGGAGAAGCGTTCAGAAAGGAGGAGGAAAAGAAATGCTGATGAGGACAGATCAGTCATTTTCAGTGATTACAGCAATTCCAGGGAAGTACCTTTTTGAATTACTGATTAAAAAAAGGCAAAGCAGGAAAATTCTTGTTGTATGAGAATGGATCGGGCCAGTGGTCTGTACAGCTGTTCACTACAGCAGTCACCTGGTATCAGAAGTGTGTTACACTGGGCTCTGCACAGGCGTACTGAAAAATGTGTCTGTCCAGAACTTGCCCTCTATTTCAACATAAAACACACGGAGAAGGGAAGCAGTGTGGTGATGCAGTGCAGGCTGGGTGAAGCCCAGCACTGTGCCAAGCTGTTCCCTGGCTGCTGTCACAGCTGTGCTCTCTTGCTCCTCCCTGCCTCCATGGGCTCTCTGGCATCTCATCTGCAGTGGGACCTGTTCTGATGAACCTGGGAGCTGCCTCCATGACTTCCACTCCTCTTCCCGGCTTGGCTGCAATCAGCCAAATGGTCCAAAGGTTCCTGGGAGAAGGGTGAAGTGGCTGGAGGTGTGTGCAACGGTTGGCAGTTTTCAACAGGAGAGCAACCTGTTGAGATTGCAGTTTTCATCTTAAAAAAAAAAAAATCCAGCTGAAAGAAACAAAAAATGCTCAGAAGAAACTTTTGTATGATTTGAACTTTAAATGTTTAAAACTATCCCAAATGCTTTATTAGAAAATGAGAATTTCCAAAAGGGAGACTCTGCAAGTATCAGAAGATGAACGTTTTCCAGGAAAGCTATGTTAGGAACCTACCCACCAGCTCTGTTCTATGCTAAGGAATCGCATCTGCTTTCTGGCTTCTTACGAAAGTAACATACAGAAGGTCATTCTGCAAAGCTGGATCCCAACTGACTGCTTTATGAAGTGCACGCTAAAAGCAGCAAGTATCTCCATACATTTACTTCTTTAGCTCATTTCGCATGGTTTTCAACCACAGAATTCAGCGAGAGCTCTTTAAAGTGCTATTTTCCCAGTGCTGCAGTTCCAGGAATAAATGGGCATCCAGGCAGGTGAGTGAAAGGCAGTACAGGCAGAGGCCCCAGTTGGGTCCATTAAAGAGGACTCAGTGTCCATTTCTAGGAAAGCCACACTAGCAGGAAATGGGGGGGATAGAAATAACTCTTGTTAGAGGTCTTACACGCTAATGCAGATGCATCTGTATTTTTCCATTATATTGAGAGCTTTGCCCATATTTACTGCTTGGGGACTGTTTTTCTCACTGCTGTTGTCCTGCCAGCAATATGTACTTGCGGTCGGAGCCTCTGCGGTACCTTGGCACGACAGCCTGGATGCCGTGGCTGGACCCCGCTCCACTCCTGCGCTTGGGCTTTGCTCTGCTCTGCACCGCGGCTCACATCATCACCAATGCTGTGTGCACCGCCGGCCAGGGGTGGGATGGCTCAGTGCGTGGCTCTGGGCTACCCTAACCCAGCTTAGTCAGTCACTGCCGTGGGAACAGAGTGAGTCCCACGTGCTCTGCAAGCCTCAGCACTAACAGCCCTTAAAGAGCATTGCTCTGTGCTCCTCGGCACTGCAGAGCTTAGCATGAGGTAGCGTAAGGGCAGTGAATGCTGTGCTGGAGATAATCCCTGTGCTCAGGTGACAGAGAAAAAGGAATGTCTGGCTGAAGGCCATTTCCAGGCAGGGTGATGCAGACCGCCCCCATGGAGCACTGCCCTGCTGCCTGCACCTACAGCTGCACAGGAGCCAAAGCCCGGGCACCAGGGTGGCAGAGCCACTGCTGCTCCAAGGCTCTGAACTGGAATCTTCTCCCAGTTGTTATTCAAGTGATTCATGAGATGTTTGGCCTAAGCTGCAAACACAGTGGGTTTTTGTCAAACAAAGCCCGAGAAATATGCATCAAATTGATTCCAGAATGTCAGGAGCGGGTCGAGCTGTAAGGCTAGTGGTCTCCAGAGGCCCCCCAATGTGTGAATCAATGAAAATCAGAAAAGTATCACAGTGCTAAAGCAAAAACTCATTAATAAAAGTGACAGGGAAAGCTCTGAGACAAGGAAAGTTATCCAAGAGCACACCTTGTCTGGCCCAGGAAAGCCACGCAAGCCCTATTACTTGAATGATCATATGACTAGAGCCATCAATATTCTCAAGAAGATACTTCAGGAGAAGCCCTTTGTGGGCAGAAGGGCGGACAAGATGACCTGGCAGGTATTTTCCATGCTCCAGATCCATATTCCATGAGCCTTCTCCATTTACATCAACGAACAACAAGGTTTTTACTGCAGTGAAGGAAATTCAGCACTGCCGTTTGCCTCCTCGCTGAGATGTCAGGTTGGTGCTTAGCACTGCTGGCCCCCAGTGAAATCCTGCTTAAGGCAACAACTTCGGAAAGCAATTCTGCACAAAGTTACATGGAAGCAAACCCGTGGAAGAGCTCACTAGAGCTCTATACACAAAAGAGATGAAGGCCCTGGGCAGGGGCTCAAGCAGACCTTCCTCAGGGCTCCTAGCCCCAGCTCGACAGTCTCACACCATTGCTCCCTTGCCTGATTCTGCTCAGTCAGCTGCTCTTGGTGCATGAAGACACGCTGCACAGAATGCAACCTGCCACCCAAAGAAGCCAGGGGCACTTAATAATTTCAGCTTGGCTCATGTAAGGACTCCAGCTGTTGTGCTAGTAACTGAACTTGAGTATTCTCCTTTCCCAGGCAATGCTATTTAATCTGAGGAGACTTGCAAGAAAGTGATGCCGGGTGTAATTATGCCAGGAGAGATAAGCAGGCTCGTCTGACTGTCAGTGCCATTCTTTGCATACACTGTCACAGTCTAAAATTTCTGGCTGCATGGCATAAGAAAGAGCAAAAAAACCTTGAAGAACAATCACAACAGCATTTCACCCTTCCTCACCGTGTGCCATCTTTGCCACCTGTTTAGAAAATATTTCTCAAGTAAATATTTGATATTGTTATCTGCTATGCTCTGAAAGTAGAATGGAATGGGTGGAATCTTTACAGACTCAATCTGTACATTAACACAGAGCAGGAATGTATTCACGCTTGAAAACCACGTCTGACAGCCACCCAGCACTATTTCCTTCTTTGAGAACACTTATTTTATCCCCTGCTTCAATGACTCTGAAAGGTTTGCACTTGCTTCTTCAATTAAAGGAGTTTACAATGACAGTTTTATTGTCATTAGAGGAAAAGAAGGTGACAGTGCCAAGCATGACGTGGAATTCAGAGCTGCTACCCCAGTAACTTGCTGACTAACGCAAATCCCTGCTTCAAGTCTACCAGGAAGCACTGCAATACTTCTGATCACATCCTCTGAGGCCTTTCCTTGTACGAACGCAGTGCTGCAGAGCACCAGCAGGGAATCATGTGGTGCAGGGGGAGAGGTGGTTTTCCCTAGATATCCTGCAATGCCATGAAGCTCTTAATTAGCCCGTGTTCTCCAGCAAGGCAGTCAAAGTTGATTATCTTTCCTCTTTTTTCATCAGTACTTAGAATAAATTCTGGAATGATTCATTGGGCGCTTGATCTTTTTGTAAAGTGCTGACGACTGACAGGGAATAACAGATTTCCACAAAGGTTCCAGGGCTGTCACTGCTGCCTGACCAAATGCCAGCTTTGGCACACATCGTACCTGGAGCAGTAAGTGCTATTCTCCGTACTGTTCATACTCAAACCCTCTATCAGAAACGCTGTATAGCCACAAAAAAGCAGTCTCTGCTCAGGACGTGTACGATTTGAGGTTGAATCCTCAAAACGTTACCTTAACATCGTGCCAGAACAGCACGAGCCTGGCCTAACAAGCCTCTCTATGAGGGAAAAGGCCACTTTTTTTACAGATACGACTGTATCTGTCTGGTTGTTGTGAGCTGGCCTTGGCCAGCAACTAATCACCACACACAAAACGGGACTGGGGGAAAACAGGATGAGAAGGGGTAAAGATACAGACAGGGACACTCCCCATTCCTACACAGGCAGAACAGACTTGGGAAAAAAAGTTAATTTAACTGACTCTTGTCAAACAGGCGCTCACCTTCCCCTCCTCTGCCCAGCCCGTCACTAAGGACCCTATCCCAGGGGCACCACCATTCCCTGCAGATCAGCCCCATGGGGTCAGGGAGCAGCAGCAGGGCTTGGCATGGGGCAGCCACAGCCTCTTCAATCACGGCACCAGAACCAAAAGTGGGACACGGGCACCCCAACCCCAGGGCTGTCAGCATGCACTGTGGGTCAGCAGTGCCGAGGGAGCACGTCCCCTTCCTTCCTACACACCCTCTGGAGAAATGGTAACCTAACAACCAGAGACACCTTCAGAATTTCACTTGAATTATAAGCAACTGAACTGTCATTTTTATGACAGCGAGATGGCTTGAATACACTTCCACGTTTTACAAAGACTACATGATTGATACCTATCTTGCTTGAGTGACTTGTAAGTATATTCCTGCTGTGCCCCTTTGCAGCAGCACTCCACGGCCATGAGTTTTCCTGCAACTGAAAGCTTTCCTGACCTTTCCTGCAGCAAGAAGCCACAGCCGCCTTCTTGCTGTGTGTTTGCCCAGGGGATGCTCTGAAGCCAGCAGACATTTTAGCAGTGTCCAGGACCGTATCCTCAACTGAGAGGTTAGTCCTGCTGAGCTCCTCCAGCCAGCCTGTACATAATGCCTTGCAATGGGGAGATTAACATTTTGGGAGTTTTGCTTTTATCGTATTCCCTATCCTTTCGTAACCAAATTCAAAGCTATCACCACCTCTACACAGGGCAGGTCAAATGCTGGGTGGGGCAGGAGGAGGATTTGGATCATGTCAGGCATTGACGCAGTGCCGTAACTCCTGCCACCGGCTCCTCCAAATAAAGCCTAGAGATAACCCTGCTCCTACAGCTGCAGCAGTGCGAGGACTGGCATGCAAACCTCACCCAGATCAGCACTGCTTGCTGACCTCCCTTGCCTAAAAGTGGGCTGCCCTTTGCTTCCTATCTTGTTTTGGAGCCAAATTCCGCCGCAGTGATTTGCTGCAGCATTTAGGAACTGCCAATTTGCATGTTTTGTTCACCGCTGCAGTCTCTGAGTCATGTACCAGCGTAGTCACTTCTAATCTTTTCTATACTAAACATCTGACCGCTTAAAAGCACAACCCAGCCCTGTGCAAAGCATTTGCCGGTGAGCGGAGCCATAAATCGCGGCGGCCGCCTGCTCAGAAGTGGCTGGGCACTGAGAAGTTTCCGAGCTGTAAATACCCCCCCAGCTCTCTGCAGACTCTTGGACTTTTGATAAACACAAGCAATTAGCGCCTTCGCAGACATCATTTTCCTTCCCCACTGGTGGAACATTGGATACCCAGAAGGAAACTGTGCCTTGGAAAGAGGCTCCGGGAAGGTCCATAGGGTTGCGCATGGGACGCCTAACAGTGCCTCGACTCATGCACAGAGCCCTGTGCTAACACGCTCCTCTCCCCACACCTCCTCTCCTTGTGACATGTGCTGTGACAAGCCCATTTCTGTCCGACGAGAAGGAAAACAAACATTTCGGTGGATAATCAAACAAACGCACTTCTTCAGCTCCTGGATGGGAACTCGCTCTTAGCTAATGTCATAAAACATGGGAAGAATGCTCTGTGATTAAACACTTCTCTGGAAATATTTGACTAGGTTTGGGATGAGCTACAGGAACAACACTGAAGTCACCAGCGGCAGTAAAGGTTGCATGAGACTGGGATGAAGGGACTTTCATCAAAGTACACACAGGGAGAAGCTTGCTGCATTAAACACAGGTGTTAGCAAGGCACCGTGCACACATGCCAGCAGACCTGTATTTTCTCCTGTTCCACATCACTGCAACTTCCATGCAGGGGAAACTGCAGCTGCAGTGAGGAGCCAAGTCCACACCTGAGCTGTTGTTGGCACACAGCGTTCATCCTTCTGCTGCAG
This sequence comes from Pavo muticus, assembly GCA_016647715.1. Taxonomy (NCBI): domain Eukaryota; kingdom Metazoa; phylum Chordata; class Aves; order Galliformes; family Phasianidae; genus Pavo; species Pavo muticus. Next base: position 502,651 of record JACDJE010000145.1, read on the forward strand.
GACATGGGTTCACGTCCTGCTTGCTCTCATGCTCGCCCACAGTCTCATTTTTTCTAGCCATGACAGTAGCTGAGCTACTTTCAAGAAAACCACCAGCTGTTCTAAGCAATGCTGGGATGCTCTGACAGCACAAAAAGCAGCACCTCTCACTTGGGAGCTGCAGCAGCTCTATCAGAGCCAGGGTTAGAGATCTACCATCGCTAGATGAACAGCTGCATTGCTAGTTAGGAAAAAAAGGGACAAGTCGTCAATCCTAATGGGGCATAGAGATGCAGAAGGGAAATTCTCAGGCTCCTGAAGTTCTGTATCCCAGAATACTCGAGCAAAGCCCCAGAGGCACAATGGGTACACCCGTCATATGCTGAATTTCTGCATCACCAGCACAACATCCCACACAAGTATGTTGTTCCACCCACTGTAGATCTGGGATCTGGACCATGACCCCTCCTTCTCCTTGACCCATTACACACCTTTCCCCTGTTTGCCAGACATCTCTTTCTCACTGCAAGACTAAGAAACAGGCCTTCCTGTTACCACCCTTTGGAGGTATTCTCCCTCCTGAACACAGGCGGATCCCAACCTACCCAGATATCTAACCTAAATCTCCCCTCTCCTAGTTTAAAAACATCAGTGCAGAGAGGATGCTGCAGGTAGAGCAGGTAGAACATGGGGAGCTGGGGTGCCAGTGGCCATCAACCCCAAGATTTTAAGCAGAACTCTGTTTAAAAACTAGTAGAGGTATGTTAAAGGACAGCCTCTTCCTGCTGGAGTGGCAAGTGAACATCCAAAGGAGATCTCTGAAAGTAAGCTATTTGCACAGTGTTATAGATTTATCAATAAAGAAAATGACAACTTGGTCTATTGAGATGGTCTCCCAGCTCGATGGCAAAGCAAACAAAACAACAACAAATACATGAAAAAACTGATGTGGTCATCAATCCCCCCCTTGTTTCTGAAATAATGCAAAGTAAGTGTCAAATACCATCATCAGAAGACATCATTCTTACAGCTGTTAATCTACATGAGGAACTAACAGCAGAGGAATACAGCACGCATTGGCAATACTTCTCATTACATATTTCAAAGGAAAAAGCTGAAAACACATTTCCAGAGTTGGATTACCAGGAGGGCACATGGCACACAGCAGCACGAACCCCTCTGCCTGCCCTTCCCACACGGAGGACAGCCAGCCCCTGCACAAAGCTTAGGGAGAACGTACCTACGGCACAAAAGGGTTAAAGAGGACAATGAAACACAGCAGGTGCAAGCACACAGAAGGAAAGAAAGCAAAATTCTCTCCTTATGGGAGCAATAGAAATGATTGAGAGTGTGGACTCCGTAATCTGCAGAAACTGGGGCAACACTGTTGAGTCAAATTAAACGCACAGAGTGGAAAAATCCTAGTCTGACAATATATCCATGTCATGTGTCTGTGTGTAATTTACAACCGTGGTCGGAGTCTGCCTGAGACACATCAGGAGGGAGAACTCACGTGCGGGGCTGTTTTGCTGGGGAGCGTGGACACGTGTATGTCCGTAACCACACTGCAGAGCGATGAACAGGACAGTCAATTTCTTGCACTCCCCATTCCCTGCCATCATGGTTAAGAGCTGTCTCCACCCTGTCAGTCCCAGTGCCGTGTTTGCTTATCAGAAGGCAGGGAGAAAAAGACATGAGGTGAAGCCTTGCTGTCATTCCTCTTTGGGGGAGAGGAAAAGGAAGCCCCCAAGTGGATGTCCTGTCTGCATCCCTCCCTCTGCCACCAGCAGTGCTGCTGGGCCCAAGTCAGCATCGCCCTGCCAAGCCATCACTCCAGCACACGGCCATTCAAGCAGCCCCAGGTGCCCCCACACGGATCACCCTGACCAAACCTCATCCTGGAAACACACAAGCAGGAATGCTGGGATAGCAGCAGGGCAGAGGGAGCTGTGTGCCCGGGATGCTCCCATCTTGATCCCAAGCAGCACAGTGTGCCACGTGCCAACCCACCTGCACTGAAGGCAGAGCCGGCACACCTTGTCTCCCAGCTACAGGAGCAAAGAGAAGGAAACTGTCTCCCATGAGATGCACAAAGGACAGGAGCAACCAAAGCACCTGGAGCTCCATGTATTCCTGCCATTCTCAGGAGTGTCAGCCAAAGCCCAGGATGGAAATAACACGAGGAGACAGGTCCATATATATACACAGCACACTCTGCAGTGCAGTCTCCATCCCCACCAGACTCCCTCTGCCACCCATTGAGCTCTACTTTGCTGTCAGGGTTGGATTTCAGGTTGGAAATTCACACTGCAACTGCTGCCTGGGTTCAGCTCCCTGCATTCAGCTCTAGGAAACTCTCCAGATGAAACCCAGAACAGAGCTTCGGTGCATTACCAGCCACACCCCGGCACAACTTCTGCATGCTCATTAATGCCAGGCCAGTTTCAGGTGCCCCAGAGCTAGGGTTTTCTACTGGATAGGTATGAACTAAGCATTGCAGTTTGTCACCTTTTATTCTTATATAAAGACAAAACTTAGATTGCAATTGGGCTCAACTCCTTCACTGGTGCAAACTGCAGCAAGAAAGGCACAGAATCACAAGCATGTGTGAGGGGAAAGGCAAAACCACAGCAAGCGTGCAGCTCATTTAGATAGATAACTGACTCTTGTCAAACAGGCACTCACCTTCCCCTCCTCTGCCCAGCCCGTCACTAAGGACCCTATCCCAGGGGCACCACCGTTCCCTGCAGCTCAGCCCCATGGGGTCAGGTAGCAGCACACTAAAACTGCCTGGAGCATGCACAGCCCTGCTGCTCCCACCCTGCGTCCCATGCAGCAGGTGGCACGGTCCCTCAGCAACCTGGATTGGGTTACATGCCCAAAACCAAGCGTTTCAAATTCCTCTGGCTCCCAGGGCTTTCTTTCACATCCCTTGTTCTGTTGAGTTGCAATCAATTTGGAGAGAGAACAGCAGACATGCCTTCTTTTTCCCTGGTAGTAATTATTGGATTTAGTTACCTGCCAGCAGCAATCCATGCAGCAGTGGGAGGGGTACGTAAATATTCCTTGGCTCCTCTCCAGCAATGAAGTATTATTTCATACACTAGTAATCATACAGAAGCTAATTAGGTATCTAAATAGGCTGTGATTATTTATTCTATAATTTAATGGCCTGACAGTTGTCACAGGGCATTTGTCTGACGCTGCTTACTTCATTTTACGGTCTGACAGCAGGCCGCAGCGCTGTGCTGCTGATGCAGGGCAGCAGGGCCTGGGGGAGCCGCACAGCCAGGTACACCTCCTGCCGGCTTTGTCCCATGCAAGGCACACGCTGGGGCAGGGCTGCGGGGTCCTGTCCTGCACAGCTCAGCCACCTGCTGCCCTCCCACTGCTCTGCGTGGGGGTGGCTGGGCCAGGAACACCTGAAAACACGTTCTCAAGAGGCACGCTTGCTAATGGGATCTGAGGGGGGGAATAAATAAATGAGAGAATTCCTGAAGCTCTTCCTTGTATTTATCTAGGAAAAATACTTCGAGGAGAAATGCAAATGCAACTGCATTTCTCAAAAAGCAGCAGAATCGTTTTGTTAGTTGTTTGCAACATCAAAGGAGCACCAAAATGAAGGGAGACTTCCTTAACAAGCTTAAAAACTCAGAAACATCTTTTAAAGGTTTCATTCAGCAAAATGGAATTTCAAAATATGCACGTACAGAAACCTAACACAAGAGAGCTCGGCTGGCTGGCATTCAGTAACAGTCATTCAGGAAGGGAAAAACACTGTAAAAGAATTATTATTAAAAGTATTTACAGGAATTTGGAAAATCTGAATACATACAAAGCCATTTCTTCCAAGCGGGAGCACATCTCTGTGGAGGCAGAGGAGCTGCCCTCCCCTCTGCTCCCCCAGCAACCTCATCACCATTCCTGGGCAGCCAAGAGGAGCTCCTGCCTGCCAGAGCCATGTGCCCCTCACACGAGGGAGCACAACATGAGCTGAGCAGAGAGAGGCACTATGTAACATCCATGGGCTGATACAGCTCAGGATGTGCCACGCACCCCACACACCACAGAAGATGCGCTGCACACAGACTGATCTCATTCCTGCGTTGATGAAACCAGCCCTGGGTGACAATGATCAACACGTAGAAGGTGTGCTTTATCAGGACGAGTTCGAGCATCCAGATGAAGGGAGGATTCTGCAGCTTTAGAAGTGTACTGGGAAACACATCTGCAGGCTGCAACAGTCGGTTAGGACACACCTAATGGCTGCATCGTGCCATTGTGCTAAGGGAGGAAAACAGTGGGAGAAGGCTGTGCCCCTACTGTAACAGAGTGACAGGGACTGTCCTATAAGACGTGTACACAGACCCAGGGCCTGTGTCAGCCAAAGGACCGACACCAGGATGAGGAGTGTTTGCTTAGACAAGAGCTCTTTGTTGTGAAGCCGACCAAGGGGTTTTAGTTTCCAGTCTAAACAGGTGTCTGATTACCCTCCTGCTCGGAGATAAGGTACCTGAACGTCTTGTGCAAACACGGGGAGGCCAGAGGGAGAACAGAACTTGTAGAAAAGGCTCTTGGTTGCAAGTTGTCAGAAGAAAGAATGTTCTAGGAAAAACCCAAACAATTCCCTCTGACTTTTGTTAGTGCTGATGGAAAGTGGCAACGTATAAAAATGAGCTTTACGGCTTGCCAGAGCGTTGCTGGGAGTGGAACAGATGGCCAATTCATCTCCACCGAACTTGGCACTTTTAACAAAAGAAACAATATGTGTTTTGCTACCCTAATTTTTCCCCCAGGTATCCCAGCAGGTGACTGGGATGTTTGATGACAAGAATGACTTGACTTGTGCTCCCCAAGAGCACGAGTTGCTTGTTTCTGTAGCCCTGCCATTGTTTTGCCCGATTACTTACTTCTACGCGGCGCTCCGGTGAAGTTTCCCATGATCCAGAAGACAGCAGTGGACCTGGATGACACACAAACTTGCATCACCTACAGGGGCTGTGTTTTTTCATGAGGACCTACATTTCAGTACCCTCACGACTATCCTAAAAGCTTCTGCTTTCTTGTACCCAAGCTAAATGCAAAGATGCTTTACAGAACACCACCAGCTGTACAAATTCCAAGACTGGACAGAGGGATCCAGAAATCAGTTGGGTCCTGAAGTACATTCTCACATTTAATGTTAATTCCCAGGCATGACCATAAGGGATAAGGGACCGGTAGATGCAATGGCCACCGGGGTCAGGAAGGCACCAGAGGTGGCCAGCACATTCAGGAGCAGAGGGCAGCTGGTTGCAAGGTCTCTGCAAGACTGAATGCTTTCAAAAGGCTCTGATGTTGCAGCTCTATGAGAAGGCTGTGCTCTGACTGGCCATGAGTGATGCCCTCTCACATCACTGAAGCGGCCAGATCAGATGATTTAAATCACCTTAATGATTTCAGAACCAATGATGGTAATTACAAGTCCTTCACTGATGAATAAACATCCTTCCTTGTAAGAATTCTACAGAAATACTGTAATAATAGATGAGATTTCAAAGATGATATTGTAGGGAAACTGAATTGTGTTTTATTAGCAACAGATTAGAAGGACTTCTAATGGGTTAACCAAGCGTTTTACCCATGAGCTATTGCACTGGGAGAGACAATGCTATATTCCCCACACAGCAAAGAGTTGTTTTGTCAATGCTAGTAAACACTGACCAAAAAACACTAATTAAATTAGTGTTCCAGTCCTGCTGACTCAACTACAGCAGTATTTGTTCCCTTAAGAGAGCATTACACACGCCGATATGCACACAGAGGAATCAATCATTGGACATATGTTTAGGATATTAGCTTTTCCAACAGAAAAAGCGAGGCTCTCGGTGAGAAACCAAAACCCAAGACAAGTTGTTAGAGCAGCTTATCTCACAGAAGGCCGGCAGAATAGCTCACGCTCCAGTCCTGCAGAAAAGCACTGCCATATTCATGCATTTTAAGGAACTTGTAAAAATAATCATCTCATTTTTTTTCTTCTCATCTCATTATTTCGTTCTGCGGCTATCTGCTGGGAAACAGAACAGCCTTGCACTTACAGTACAAGCCCGGGTCTAGACATCCTGTCTGACTGTAGGCAAATAATCTCCAGCCTGATTTTTAAAGATATTTAAAGGCACTGAAAATGCAAACGGCTATTTTAGAGCACGCTGCAGCGTCTCCTTGCCACTGGTTTCAAGGGAATTTAAACACTGCAACCTGTCTCACTAATGTCCTGCAGCAGTGCACCAAGGCCTAAATACCTGCACAGTGCTTGACTAGGACAGCATTTCAGAACAGTGTGGCTCACCTTTCTCCACAGCAGCAGTGCCACATGTACATGGGCAGGCCAGTGGTCAGCCCAGCTGCACGAGGCCAGTGGGACAGGAAGGCAGCCTGGTGCAATGGGATCTCATTCCTTCCTCGTGGCCCCCAGTGAAAGACAAGCTGCTTGAAAAACGGAGCTTTTGCTTCTGTAAAACACCACAGCAATGTGCCGCTGATTCACGCAGGGTTGTGATGGTAAGGAGCACAGACATTTAAATGGCACTTAGAATAGGAAAATGAGCTCAGCGAGTCTAGGAATACCTATTTCATAGGGTCACCTTTTACACACCTTATTTCACGCAGGTACCATCTCTGCAGGGCTTTCACATGTTGGCTTCTAAGACAGTTTAAGTGAAAACTGTCAAACTGCTGAGGAAAGAGGCTGCCCCAGGTGGCAGGCAGGAGCCAGCACAGAGCTGTCCTGCAGCGCGGTGGCCAATGACCTCAGCTCACTGCAGCAATAGGGTCGCAGCCAGCTCTGCTCCCAGGTTTAAGCAGGCTGGGGACAACAGTCGGATGTATTCGGACCAGATTTCCCTAGTCTAAGATTGCTCTGCACAACCCCAGTGCTGTTAGATCAGAGCAGTTAAAAAAACAAAGCACTAAACACGCATGCTAGCTAACAATTACATTCTTGGTTCTGAAAAAAAGTCTGTGGCCGTAATTTTTGAAGCTTGCTGTGTGTGATGGACCAAAACCAAACTTCAGAATGGAACTCGAGTGAATTTTGATTAAAAAAAGAGTGGTCTGAAGGGCAAGCTTACAGCTGCAGTCATCAAAGGTACAGAGAAAAGAACAAATCCCACAGCAGGAGCATCCAGCTGAAAGCACGCACCATGACACTGCTTACTCATACAGTCTCAAGGAGGATAAGAAACCCAGAATACACTCTGAGCAAAACTGAGGCCTGGAAACACCTAATGAAAATGTGAGGGGAATGTGAGCTTACCTCCAGCAGCTCTGGAGGTGTAAGGTGTGATGCTGGCTGGGGCGGTGGATGAGGAGCCTCCCCACTCACAGAACTTCTCATCCACAGCAGCTCTGTAGGCACTGTATTTTACCAAAATGGCTTAGCAGAAAGCAGCAACTATAATAAGATACGGCATATGAAGAAATACTGCTCCAGACAGTTCATGTGGCCCACCACGGACTTGTAATACCCTGGGGAAGAAGGAAAACTGCTCGGCTCTTTGAACTGCCTTCAGTGCAGCAACCTAAGGGCATCTCTGCCTCAGGGTGCCCCGGGCCAGCCAAGGCTGATGGGATGGAGATGGACAGAGCTGAGCCCCTGCCCCATCCCAACAGCTCGTGCATCAAGGAGCAGCGAGACCGCCAGACAGGATCAGCACAGTGGTCTCCCTCCTTCAGCATTGTGTCTCGTGGAGTTGCCAGTACAAGTCTCAAAGGCCATAAAAACTATACAGTGTATTTTGTTAGAATGATTGTTCTGTCATCGCCCAGACATTGTTGTTATAGGTGCTACACGGGGCAATAAATAAAATGAAATTAGACAGTGTCATGCAATGAAATAGGCAATCCACGCTGGCAGCTGTCCCGGTCAGATTGTACCCGAGCTCATTAGATATAGCACATATTATTTCACTGATGAAAACACAACTCATCACATACGTGCTGTCTGCTGGATCTGCTCAGTGAGCTATAGGCACAGAACCGAGCGACCCGAGCCCCTGCTCCAGAGCCAGCCCCAAGCACTCACTGCAGCCCTGCCTTCCTCCCACATCACAGACAGGACGATGCTCGCAGACCCGGCCTGCTTCACACCCCCTGCAAGGCCAAGGAGCACTGGGCTTTGGCATGAGGACTGCAACACAACTGCTTTGGGAAACATCTCAGTGGACGTGCCAGGTACAAGCATCAGATTTTAAGTTATTTAAAAGGAATTCCCATAGACTGCAAAATATCAGTTTTCAGTGCTGCTTTGTCTCATTATTTAGCAACGTCCAACTGGTCAATAAGCAAATTCGAGCCCTTCTCCTGTTCTGAGATGTTTCCTGAAGAACTCACACTGCGTGCTTCGGTCCTGCCCTGCCTCCCAGCTCCAGCCCAGGGTCAAGGCAATGCTCCTTCCTTTATAACTCATGGCTGCAGGCTTCTCTTGTGCACAGAACATGGGCAGGACCTCTCTGCATGTTCTACAGGAGCCCCAGGAACTGCTAAGCCCACTTGCAGGCCAGCGGAAGGCCGCCCACCCTACTTTGAGAATGAGATGTAACACACAGCCCTGCATGGATGAACCCTGCTCGTGCCAGCGCTGCCTGCACAGCCGTCCCAGTGCTCCCACCTCAGCTCGCGGCCGCTCAAATGCACTCACTGCTGGCTTCATGCACAGCTCCGGGAACCCTGGAAACACGAAGGAAGTGACATGCACAATCCTCTGTGAAATATGTCCCAGCTGGAGCATGACATCATTGCCACAGATCAGCTTATCTGGAGCCCTGATCTCTCCCCTCATTAGGACTGATCAGTAGGAAGAAACCGATTCTGCCCCAAATTGCCACGGGGAAAGCGTTTGCCAAGAATTTCTTCTTGATTTGGGAGACTGACAAGTCTTCCATACAAAAACAGAATGGCTTTTCTCTGTGGATCCTGAAATGCTTTATGGCATCTCACCACGATCCGCCGAGGACTCTGCTCTCACAGGTGGGCAAACCCAGCTACAGAACGGCCCAAGTGTGATACTCAAAGCTATTTGAATCCAACACACTGTTGTAGGTTTTTCCAGTTCATCCAACATATAAACAGCAACAAGATGAGTAAGCAGATATAGTCACATAGTAAGGAGTGCAAAGTGAAACGTGGGTTATTCTAGTACAGATCCAGAACAGAACAAATGCCACTGGACTAATTGCAGCTAAGCCATCTAGCTTGGAAGTCTGCACATACAGACAGCAACTCATAAAGCAAATGAAGCACAGAAAAACTGCAGTGTTTAGAAAACAAACAAACTTTAGACCTTGGAGACTTCCTGAGCTCAAGAGGGGTTAGAAAACACTGTCGTGTGCTTGGCAGGGATCAAAACTGCAGTATCTTGCCATCGATTTGAAATACTTTTGATACATGAGAATACTAAAAAGGGGACACAAAACTGCAGAATTTTTGCCCACATCAGAATCACTCCCAGTATGCAGAGATCACCACCACAGTCTCATGCACCTTCTCTCCTTTCTCTTTTGCTCTTCCTTCTGTAGCCCATCTCAGCCTGCAGGCAGCAGCCTGGACACACACACACTGTGATGCTCCAAACCATGGGCAGTGCACAACCTCCTCGCAGACATCTGCACGGGGACATGAATGCACTTCTTAAGACACTCCCTGACACCCAATCTGGATGCAACAGAAAACACCTTGCTCTACCAACTCCCCTGGTTACCAGCAGTTTCCCATCCACGCTCTCACACCAAGGCTGGGCTGAGCTGTATCAGATGCCAGTCACCTGCACCTACTGGAGCAATGCGAGCCCTTCCCATTGCTGAGCTGGGGCTTCTTTGCCCACAACCCTTCCAGCCCGCAGGGGCTGAGCTTCCTGAGCTCCCAGTAACAACCAGAGAGTGAGGTCTAGCTTAATGCAGTGCCCTCACCTCCAGGTCCACCCCACTGGGATAGCAGTGTGAGTGGGATTGAGAGCAAGAGTTTAGGCTCTTCACTAAGCAACTCTGTTATTCTGGGTACAGAGTTAGACTGTTTTGCAGGCACATGGAAGAGGTTGGATGTAATACGAAAGCTGCATAAAACTCTGAAGTGTTGCATGCCAAAATATGGCTATCTATACGTAAGAAAACTGGAATGTAAAAATCTGCCATAATTCATAAGCTCAGTTAAAGGCCTTTTACACATTTGTCCCCTCATTTTAGCACATGCAGCCTCATGCTGCATTCCAGTCAATCAGCAGAAATTCCCATACTCCCCTACGAGATGTTATCCTTCACGTGCACTGTTAGTTACAAGCTCCGTGTACTGCAGCAGGCACTGACAGACAGCAGGAGATGATGTAGAGGTGCAATCATATCAGAGTATTGAGAGTACAAATCTGTACACCATAATACAAGTCTTCTATTGCATATATCAGAGCTTTGAAACATTTTCTATTTAAATATATAGTCCAAAAACTTGCAGCATATATCATATCATCGAAACAACAGACTTCCATTGTTCACGTGGCATAAATCTATCACGGTTTCATAACAGCATATGATTTCCACCAGCTACAGGCTTATATATTGTCACACTAGTAGCAAAGGTTTTGTACATGGAAATCGACTTACACTGTAAGAACAAATTTTGCATTGTTCTGTACCCTGAAGTCACATGTTGCCATGATGACCAATGAACTCTAACACAGATTGCTGGCAAGGGTAAATCACGCCGAATAATCACATGTATTTTTCCTAGGGGGTCTGCTTGAGGGATCCCTGGCTCAGGGCTACTGCAGCAGCAGAGCCCCACGGGGCAGCCCCATCAGCTCCATCAGTGTGACCAAACCACAGAGGCAGCACCCCAGGTCCCAGCTTCATGCAAAGCTACTATGTCCTGGGGATGCTCCTGCCCCACAGGCACCACCACCAAGCTGATGGTGACATCTGTGCCACACCAACCTGGCCAGTCCCGCTCCGTGCTCCACATACCCCATAAGGCTCCCACAGACCCTGAAGCTAGCTGGCCCCAGAACAGACTCCCCGGTGATGTCTCTCAGCCCTGCCAGTGACACTAGGCCATCCTGCTGGAGGAACCAAGGATCACTTACAACTTACAGGCCTGTGCAAGGGGGAGGTAGGAGTGCAGACAGGTGTTGAGTGCCTCGCTTCTAGGTGGCAAAATGGCTTCGCTGCAGCTTTGCTGGCTGAAGGACAGCTAGGAAATGGGGGCAGGAAGAGCTGGCTGCCAGGCCCCCCAGGAAGTGCCCCACTGCTCAGAAGTTCTATCAAGTGAGGCCTCTTATCAGGAGCGCTCTTGGGGCTGAAGATCTCTGTGCTTCCCTCACAGCAGATGATGAGATGCACATCCATACTCTACAATAAAGACACGCTTCTGTATCACAACAGGCTGGCCATAGGTGGCTTCCTTATTGCTCCTTGGCTTCCTCCTCCATGCCAGACAGAAGTGTTTCTGTCCTAAAATAAAACACGTTCATCCTCAGCCATTTTCCCTGTCACACCGCTTTGCTTCCATCCCCATGCCTACCCCTGCATGCATCTCTGCAGCCACCTTCTCATGATGCTGGCACCATAACTGTGTATACATTCCCCAGACATATCCTGCAGCTCTTTAAAAGCATGCAAAGAGATATTACAGTGGAAAAGGCATCCCTGCACGGGAGCTGTGAGTTGGCCTCCAGATGCAGACCTCCTCGCCTGGAGTACCCCGGGGCACGGGGCTCCACATTGCACACAGAGGTGGCTGGAGGTCACAGTAAGGGCAGGATGCTCTCATGTTCCCCCGAGGATGTAACAGATGGAGTTATATCAGGATGCTCCTGCAGCAAGGTGCTGCAAGCAATTGACAAATGTGGCCTCAAAGGCATGCCCACAGATGAGGTGAATGCAGCCATAATGTCTATCTGTAAGGGGGAGGTAAAGGTAACACACACTGTCAAAATACCACCTCTTCCACAGCTACTTGGAGAGGGGATTACAGTCTTTCTGCACTTCCAGTTGAACCATGTCCTTCTATCCTAGTGGCCATATATAAGAGGTTTCCCAGAATGCACAGAGTATAATTCTAAAGGACGGTAGGAAATGACTCACTTACCAGAGTGCTGTCTGAGAACTACATCATAAAATACTGGCTGTGGTCTCGCATCACACCACACAGGCAGGAGAATTTGTATCAGCACACAGAGGCTATAGAGTTACCTTTCCTAATCAAATCCCAGACATACACCATAGATTACAGGCACTCCACTGGCAACACGTTTGGCTGAAACAGGCTTGCAATGCGACTTCAGGAAGAGATTGGCTCGTAATGTATGTGTCTTGTGTTTTGCTGTCACAGTGCCATACCCTCTGAAGTTTGAAAACAAGAGGTCATGAACTACAGCCAAAGCAGGAGCCAGAGTATAATCAGCATCTTCCTGGTCTATAAGCAGTTTGGGATAAGGAGCAAACTGCAAATACATTCAACAGCAGCAGGAGGATCACGTGTGTTCAGCGATCATCAGTACATAAAGCAGTAGCATTAAGTCAGTGGCTTCCATATCTTGCCACACTTAGCACATGGATCATTGTCTGGAAGATATAACTTCATTCCTGCAAGAACTAAACCAGTGTGGGCAAATAGTTATTTAGATTGTGACAATGAAAGCCAATCAGACAGACTGTGTTACAGGTCTCACTCTGGAACAGGGTGCTTACAAAGTGGTTTATAAAGACACCAACTCAGGAGTCACAGCTCTTCAGCAAGATGCAGCCATGCAATCCCTGACTAGTCCAAGGCAGTACTGGTCACACCAGTTACAGCTGAAACTAAGACCTCTATCTGGACAAAGCTGGATGGAACAAAGGTTTTTACCTTTAAAAACCTTGAGATGGTTGAATCAGTTTGCTCTCTGAAGGTAACTGGAAGCAGTAATCCAGAATCTAGTTCATTCCCTGCAAAATGCCTGAAGCTTGGTCAGCCTGCATTGCTACAGATTTGCTGTGACAGGAGAGGTTTCCACATACAACAATTGATTTTTTCTGGTTGTAATCACCACTGCTGCCATTTACACCACTTTTGAAGCTTCTAATTCCCACCACTATCTGTGTTACAGCTGGAATCTTACACCAGAGATCAAACTGTCTCGCTACCACTATTAAAACCTGCATCTCACAAAATGCTTTGCAACAAATTCTGTGGGCTATGGGAAAGGTACCCAATCTACAATTCTTTCCTGTGTGTAACAGAGATGATAACACAAATTTCACACACACAAAAGCAGCAAGATTAAATCCACTGTTTGAAAGCACATCAAGATCCTTCACAGAAGGTACTAAGAACAGGAGTTGCAAAGCAACCTTCATACAATAAGGTCAATATATTATTGGCTAATGAAATACAGTCTTAATATATCCCCAGCTGGATAAGGAAGGCAGGATCTCAGCACATCTTATTAGAATAATGCTAATTTGAAAATAGGGATTTAAGAGGTGACGGGCAGACGAAGCAACTTCAATGCTTTTTAACTAACCCAGGAGGGATAATCTGCATGTTTGACATCCCAGTTCCAGACACCACCACAGTCAGTGCTAAGGCAACTTTCACAGGCTTTTCACAGGGCACGGGGCACACTTCTTTTAATTAGAAATAGCTATAATCATGCTTAAAGGTTTAATATAGCACAGTTCTTCCAATCCCCTGTGTCCGTGAAGCCTGGACTAAACAATCCCTTCAGAAAGGATGTGGAAAAGCTGGAGGAATATCTGTCACCATGGTTTTGATCCGTGTTTCCATAATGGACCCCACCCAACATTGTGTCCTCATCTGAATGAAAAACTGAGATTTGAAAGAATTCAGATCTTTAACATTAAAGGGAAATAAAGCTCTCTTAATTGTGACTCAATAGCAAGATAATAATAATAAAGATCCTCTCATTTGGTTTATTTAAGCTCTCGTTTAATTTCCAGCTTGCTACAGCCTGTTTTGTCTTGGTTTTTTACATATTTGTGTATCTGGCCTTCACACTCACACCTCAGCAGCCTAAGGCTCCCCAGGGTTTTCCCACAGCCAATGCCGTTCATTATTCTCTTCTGCTATGAGCTAAACATCACTTTTATATACTCCCAGACCAACCTCTGGTTTTGAGGTAGCTCCAAGGTGTCATCGAGGGAAAGAAAAATGGCAAACAGTCAAATATTTCTGTCTTCACATTCCTTTCTTCCTTCTCTTATTTCTGTCTCTTGCTCCTAACATCCCCCAACATTCCCGCTTTCACTCCATCCTGGGAGCCGGAGACATACATATTTTCCTTCAGAATGCTGAAATCAAAGGGTCTTTTCCAGCATATTCTCCCTGTGGATCAACGTGGATATCAAAGAGCAGTGCTCATACATACTCTGCAAACCAAACATAAAAGACCTCCCGCCACTGCCAGGTGAGAATTCTGACTGCGGGACTGCCTGCTGATTCCCAAAGAGTGCCATCCCCATGGCTGAAGCTCTCTCTTGAAACACCTATTTTTTCTCCAGTGATCTCAGAAGGGTTTACACGATACCGTGAGACAATATAGGTACTCTGGTATTTCATTGCAACAGAGGAAATGCCGGCATAAGTACTTGAACCAGCAACACATCTCTGCTGACAAAATGCTCACTGGATCAACTAATGCCTTACCTGGGTCAGCCGGGTCGTCACTATTGCAGGAGGGTAAAACACTTAGGTTAGCTAACCTCTTGAACAACGCTGGCCAACAGAAGCTTACCTAACATTGCTATAGTAAAACAAAAACATCTGTTTGAGTTTGAGTAGATATTTTTAACTTTGATTCAAAGAATTCAAGGGATGGAGCCTCTACTGTGAGACAGGGAAAAATAATCAGCTCAACCTGTCTAGATGCCTCGGTGGACACATCCCTCACACTTTGCATGTCAGTAGCAAAAGCTTCAGTGGGGAACTGTACCTTCTAGACAGCAAAATCTGTCAGCATCACAGCACAGATCCACTGGAAACTGAGCTCTCCTCAAGCCAGCTCCAAGGAGCTCCTGGCACGGCATCGCTCCCCGCATCCAGGCCAGAGAGCTCACTGTGGCTGGACAGACAGATCCTCCTGCAGTCCCCCTGTGTGTGTAGAAGAAGCACAAGCATAACTCCATCAGGGGAACTAACGAGATGTAAATGTATTCCATCAGAGGTTGATCCAAAGCTCACTGAAGTCAATTATTATTAATGTAATTAGTACCGTATAAGCAGTTCAAGACGTAATTCAAGTCAGGTCTCCAACACGCCAGACTGTGTATATATGCAGAGCAGATTTAAAGGGTTGACAATCTAAATAGGTGTGATAGACAAAAAAAGAAACGGAGGGAAGAGACACGAAGAGATACAAAAAAGAGCAGATCATTTGCCACAGAATTCAAATCTTATCCCTGCTTTTTGTCTGCCAAATCATGTACCCTTCAGAGAGAATCTCACTAAATGTTAAACCAACAGTGTGTTCATTAAGTGGTATTTTAGATCTTTATTTCTGAAGAATTTCGCCTCGTCTTAAATTTTCCTTAATTTCACCTCTCCTTTATCAAACACAAGCACACTACTTATTTCAGTAGCAGTGGATATGTATTCAGGGTCATTCAAACCCAGCCAACGGCATGACCCTGCAGTCACCAGAATGAATTGCTGAACAAAACCCACCAGGAGCTTCGCCTTCTTCTCCACTGATAATTAAAAATGACTGAGTCACATTGTGCATTTTCTGCACTCCTACACAGCCTCCTCCAAGGTAACTGCTTTGCTCCAGCATCACGGCCAGATGCCAATCCACAATAACATCTCTGCGTGCTGGCACCAGCCCAAAGTGATCTCTTTTTTTCCTTTCAGTGCAGAAGGGAGAGTTTGCATTTGCAGCAGGAGGGGCGAGCAGCAGGCAGCAGGGAGAGGAGCACGGCTGGGCTCACTGCAAGGAGCTCTCAGCTTCGCACAAGCCCTCTCCCCAGCTCCTGCACCAAGAGCACCCTCTGCTGCTGCACTCCTCCTGCCAAAAGCCCACGTGAGGTTGGGGTGTCTGCTGAGCCCTACCTGCAGCACCTCACTGGACGTGCCTGGTACCCCAGCACCCAGCAGGCCGGGGCTGGCGTCCACCCCATGCTCAGCTTTTACGTGCTGCAAGATGGGAACTGCTCACACCTCCATCCCCAGGTCTGCAAACCTGCTGGTTCCAAAGCCAAAGGATTAAAAACACGGCAGGAAAGTCCAGTGAGGGGGCTTTTCCCCTACATCACAACGCATGGGTGTAGTTGAGAATGTGGACTGCACTGGAGCCCTCGGTACGGCACGGGCTTTATGTGGAAATTTTTGCAACTGCCATTGCCATTAGGCCATATGAATGTAATTATAATATTCCAATAGAAATCATTCAAGTATGTGGTAAACCAAGGGAACATACAAGGGAATGTGTGTAAGATAATCTCTCTATCGTGCACTGCAAGGACACTGGGATTCCTTCCAGAATCCGAGCATTGCCCACACCTCCCTGCTGCTCCCACAGGAGGACGGCGGCGGCCGGGTGAGCCAGGCTGGCAGCAATGGGCACTGCCTGGGTGCTCAGAACTGCCAAGCAGGCAGTTGTGCCAGTGTAGAAGACAAAAAGAAGCGATAGGAAGGTATTCTGTAGCTGGAAAAGGCAAGTCAACATGTAAATCCTAGTTAAAATATCTTTATTAGCAGCATTTTAATCACTTGCAAAATCTGGAACGGGATCAAACTAAACATAAGGCAGCAGCTGCTGTAAACAGCCGTTGTTGAAATGGAAAAATGATTAGCACCGAGGGAAGGATGTCAGGCATAACGAGTCTGCGCCGAGCGCTGCTACAGCCCAGCACCAGGCACTGCCGGCACTGCTGCCTTCACCCAGCGTCCTCACACCCATCCTCCATCTGCGGTGGGGATCATGGGCCCCCGCCCATATTTACCAAGGTACATTTCAATCTCTGCTTTCAGGAGAGTGAACAACCACGCCGAGGTAGGAGCCTTCCTCCTTCCATCATCACACACCAGAATAACACTGAAAGTCACTTCAACTACTGCAAAATTGGAGAAGGGTAAGCACCCACCCGAACCTCAACCCAACCCCAGAGGCACGTGGGCTGCACTCCGGCAGGAGCTGCATGACACCACCTTCCCCTCCGTGAGCAGCAGGCCCTGGCCATGCCTCCCTGTGTGCAGTGGCTGCAGAGCCACAGGGCCAGGGCGCTCCATTCACCCAAAGCAAACCCATGTGCTTTGGAGTGCCAGGAAACAAAAAGCAAAAAGGTTTATTTTGCTGTCAAAGCAACATGCGTTTTCCAAATGGGGAGAAGCTTTCTATATGTATTTAAATGCAATACTAGGAGAAAGACTTTCACACAGAGGGTGGTGGAGCACTGGAACAGGTTGCCCAAGGAGGCTGTGGATGCCCCATCCCTGGAGGCATTCAAGGCCAGGCTGGATGTGGCTCTGGGCAGCCTGGTCTGGTGGTTGGCGACCCTGCACATAGCAGGGGGTTGCAACTAGATGGTCATTGTGGTCCTTTTCAACCCAGGCCATTCAATGATTCTATGATATGAAATAAAAATGGGAACGCCATGCTTCGGAAGTGCTCAGGCAAAGTGGTCTTAAGTCCAGGGGCTTTCCTTTCTCCTCAGCACAGGAAACAAGTGGCAAATCTCCAGCAAATTCATAAATGGTTTAGTGTCATAAAATCAGGGAATTAAAAGAATTGGAAGACACACACAAATGCTTTGGCCTCTTCTAACTCTCACCTTTACCTGCAGCACCTGCTGGCTGAGCTGCCCTGTCACTGTGAGTAACCGGGTGTCCCATCAATCCAGGCATCACTTCCAGATAGCTACAGCCATCCTACTACTGTCCTTAGTGTTTCTGAAACAACCACAGTCATCCTTGCCTGCTTTTAACCATTACCAGTACCACAAAGGCCTACATGGCTGTGATGGGGCTCAGGGAGCACCAGGGCCAGGCCCAGCTCCTGCCTGCACAGCAGCTCCAGCTGCACAACAGCAGCGATGCAGTTTGCCCTCCCTCATTCAAGGCACTTCCCATGCAGTGTATGGGTGGATCCTTTAGCTAACTGAAGGCGTGAACTGGGAATATTTCTTTTTCCCAGCAGAGACAACTTTGCAGTAGCAAAGCCCAACCCCAATGGAGCACTGGTGCTCACTGTGAACAAAATCACTATGGCCATAAAGGAATGAGAAACAGATATTTTGGTGGGTACTTTCTATGGGTGGTATTGGAATCTCTCTCAATACGTGGCAAGCCTAACAGCTCAGGCAATGGGTGAGAAAGCTACAACACTTACCCAGTATGAATGTGAACTGTCATCATTTCAAGTCAAAAATACTCAATCTGCTCTCACTGCACATGCCACCACAGCCACAGAAAAGGTGCAAAATGAACTTCTGACATAATTTGCAGGTTGAACTAGCCTATATAACAGCATTAAATATTCAATGCACCCTGAAGAGAAGTTAAGAAATATCCGCTGCTCTTTAATGCTGCAGTCTCAGCAATGTCCCTCCTACACCAGCAGTGCTTATTATGATTTCTTTGATTTTCATGTTATGCTGATGCACTTTAATTACACACTTAAAAACAACTGGTCCATCTTTCCCAGTCAATCGAAATTATTGACTATGGTTTGGGACACTGCAGAGAGTGCTGGCCGTCCAGTTTGTCAGGAAGGGAGCCACAGCCTGCAACATGAAAAAGAGCCAACCACTTCCTATGTCCTCGTCAGACGCATTTACTGCTGCTTCTGCCCCACTCTTCCCTGCCCTTCAACCTAAGAAGTCCATGAAATGGAAAATGAGGAATGCGGCAAGTTCTCTTCAACAGATACAGGCAACCACAAGAGCATCTCCTCTCCTGTCCATCTCTCCCATAGCCTCCCCCTTCATCACAGAATCACACGATATCCCAAGTTGGAAGGGACTCACAGGATCATCAAGTCCAACCCCTGGCTCCACACAGGACATCCCAAACTCAAACCCTGTGTCTAAAAGCGGTGTCCAAACTCTCCCTGAGCTGAAAAAGCCTGGGGCCATGCCCACTACTCAGGGCAGCCTGTGCTGTGCCCACTGCCCACTGGTGCAGACCCTTTCCCTGACCCCCATGTGACCCTCCCCCAACACAGCTCCATGCCGTTCCCTCAGGCCCCATTGCTGCCACAGACAGCAGAGCTCAGCGCTGCCCTCCGCTCCCTGTGAGGAGCTGCAGCCGCCATGAGGGCTGCCCTCAGCTCCTCTGCTGGCTGAGCAAACCCAAGGACCTCAGCCACTCCTCACACACTGTGCCATCAGACCCTTCCCCATCTCTGCAACCCTCCTTTAGACCCTCTAATAGCTTTATGTCCTTCTAATGTTGTGGCTGCCAAACCCGCACTCAGGGCTGGAGGTGCGACCACACAGCACAGAGCAGAGCGGGACAACCGCTTCCCTCGCTTCCCCAGTGCTGGGCCTGACGAGCCCAGGGTACAGTTGGCCCTTCTGGCTGCCAGGACGCACTGCCAGCTCAGATTCAATTTGCCACCAACCAGAATGCCCACATCCATTTTTGCAGGGCTGCTCTCCAGCCCATCGCCCCCCAGTCTGTACATACACCCAAGGCCGCCCCATCCCACGCGCAGAGCCCAGCTCTTGCTCTTCTTCATGCAGATGGGAACCACCCTCACATTTGTCCAGATCTTGGAGCAAGGCCTCTCTACCCTCAGCGAAGTCAACACTCCTCCCCACTTAGCATCACCCACAAATTTACTTCAGACAACTGCCAGATCTTTATTGCAATCAACAGTGAAAACATTCAAGAAAAAGGATCTTAAAACAGAGCCCTGCAGAATCCCACTGGTGACAAGAAGGACAACTGTCAGGCCATAGCCTCCCCTTGCCCAACACTGCCATGTTTTGGTTGTCATGGGACATTCTCAGGGTGGCACTGCCATGGCCCTGTGATGTCACGAGCCACCTCCCTGCTGGCTGCTATAGATACAGGGACCCTGACAACAGAACACCAGTCGCTGACCGACTTCTGTCGAGGAAGCACATACCTGAGAGCAGGAGCTCAAGAGACAAATCCTTCCCTCCCACTGCTGAAACTTTCGTGGAGGAGGATGGATCCTCCTCCACCAAAGAAGCAGAGGCTTCTGGAGAGCAGCACTGAGCCTGAGCCCGAGCCAATGGACGTAGATCCACCGAAGAGCGACGTCGAGCCCATGGAGGTGGACCTACCTCCACAGGACGAACCAATGGAGGTGGATCCATCTCCATCAGGCACAGGCAAGCGCTATAACACCATGCTTGCCTGGAGACGTCGCTATGTCCGTTGGCGGCGCAGCAGGGGCTCTCGATTTCCATCTCGGCGTTGAAGAGTCACCATCCGCCAGAGAGCCCCTGGGCCAGCTGCTGCTCTCCAGAACCCCCACCCCTTCCCCATCCTCATCCTTCTCCAAGACCTCTCACCTCTTCTTCCCCAAGCTCTGAGGAAAAGGGCATGTAAGACGACAATAATAATCATATGATAATAGCAAGGTGGCAAAGCCTTTGGCTACAACAAACAAGAACGAGCCCAAATGCAGCAGTCACGGATGCAGAAATAAAGAAAAAAAGCTGCTCAGCTCTGAAGGCCTCAGGTAGGCAGGGATCTTGGGGAAGAGATGCTGTTACCTCTACTGCCAACCCTTAAATGAGATCTGGAAAAGGGTGGATCCTGCCTACCCACCAGGTGCTCAGTCACTGTTTCAGGCCATGACTTAGCATTTCCATTACAGGGCAGCACTGGGACTGGTGTCCTCTGCGCTTCTGCACTGACACAACAGGAGAAGTTCATTGGATGGGCACGAGCTCCCTGCAGCCTCCAGGCAAGTCCCGAGGAACAGGGCAGGACTGGGACTGGTGTCCTCTATGCTTCTGCACCGGGACAATGAAAGGAGTCCAGTGGACAAACTTGAGCTCCCTGCTGTCTCCAGGTGAGCTCTCGGGAAGAAGGTAGGACTGGGACTGGTGTCCTCTGAGCTTCTGCAATAGGATAACAGGAGTCCAGAGCATGGCTCAGAGCTCCATGGGGCCACCAGGTAAGACCTGAGGAATAAGGCATGACTGAGAATGGTGTCCTCTATGCTTCTGCACAGGGACAATAGGAGGAGCCCAGCGGACAGCCCCGAGCTCCATGCAGCCTCCAGCAGTGCCAGAGAAGGTACAGAGGCAGCTTCCATTGGAGAAGCAGAAGACTTTGGTTTGGACAGGAAGAAGGACTCACGTTCAGCATGAAGGTCCATTCCAGCTGCTCCATTGGGACTTCTGTTTCAAACCAGGACAGTGAGCAATTCAAAAGGACAATACAAAATGATAACGATAATAAAAATCTAAAGCTCTTTTCTGAAGCCAAACCAGTCTTTGCCTCTCCACTGTCGGCACTCCCGAGTCTGCCCTGCGGCTCCCGGGTGCCCTCCGCTCTCCCCAAAGGGAACGGCTCTGCCCCGCGGGGTGAGGCCCAGCCCAGGCCTCAGCGCTGGGGAGGGGTCGGGCACACGGCAGCCCAGCAGGCTGCGGGCACGGCCTTTGCTCGGCGCCGGGCACAGAGGGCCGACGAGGGGCGTAGGGCCCCGAAGGGCGGGAAAGGCCTCGGCAGCCCCCGGCGCTGCAGTGCGGGCGGAGCTCCACGCACCGCGTGCGGCCGGGCGGGCCTCGGGCTGCGGGTAGGTCCGGCGCTGTACCACCGCAGCACAAAGACTTCCAGCACCGGGGTCAGCGGGATCGTAGCGTTGTTCCGGAGGGGGCTGTGCGGCCCGGCACCGCCGTCTCACGCAGATGACGCTGTACCACTGCTCGGGGTCTGACCTGAGACCAGCCGGGCACACTGAAACTTGTGCAGGGGGCATCGCGGTCCCTCCCGAGTGCCTTTGCAGCGCAATCCCTGTGCTTTAGAACAGATCGGAACCACAAAACTGGAATTGTGCTTCTCAGGCAATGGGCCCGGCCCCCCACTCGCAGTTTGGTTCAGTTGGGTTTGCAGAACACAGTCTGCAGCTGCAAGGACAGGTATCAAACTAAATGAAAAATGACTCTGTAAAATAAAACCCAAAGGTGCAGCCAGAGAAAATTGAAATATTTGTTTTAAGCAAATGAAGGGAAAGCATACTGAGAAACATCACTGCTGTGAATTCTGCTTTACTGGTCATTCATGCAATCTGAAAAAAGATTGCAAGGGAAGGGAAAGGCCTCTCTGTCGGCCTTCTGGTTTCAGGGTAACTGACACGGCTCTGATGGGCAGCACGGCAGTGCAGCTTCACCCGCTCCATCCACTGTGGACAAAGCAGAGAGCGCTGCCCGGTGTTTAATCACACCATCCATCATCTCAGCTTCCTTTTGCTCTCCAGCACTCCCCATGCACGCTCAAATCACTCCTCCTGTCCCCAGAGTGCATAGTTTCCTTTTTCTGGCTTCTTTATTTCTCAGCCATGTCCCCTTATGAGATCAGGTGATTAGCAGTGTGTGTAATTAAAATCAGTTTCCCTAGCAGCACTGAAACAAGACCAGGAACACAGGAGGGCATCACACAGATCCCACAAAGGCTTGAACCTCGTTCAGCACACAGGCAAAGCAGGCTGCAACCACTGTGTGAGCCATGCCCAACAGAAGACTTTAGTTTGAATGGGAAGAAGGACTCAAGTTCAGCATGAGGGTCCATTCCAGATGCTCCACTAGGACCTTGGTTTCAAAACTGGACACTAAACAATTTATAAGAACAATACAAAATAATAATACTAATGAAATCTAAAAATGAAAAAAAATAAGCAAAACCAGTATGTGCCTCTCCAGTTTTGGTACTTCAGAGCCTGCCCTGGGACATGTGTTCCCTCCTGTTCTCCCCAGCACAGGAATGACTTTGCCTGTGAGGTGAGGGCCCAGCCCAGCATCTTCAATATATTCTAAATATGTTTGATACTGTTAATACTAGCACTATAAAAACTAACAACACTATTTGTTGTTACTAATAAAATACCTTTAACAGCATTTTAAATGTTTGAGCAATCCCCCCATGTGATTTTCAATGATGTTAGGGAGCCAGGCAGACCCTTCAGGCGTTGTTTGAACAACATCCATTTATATGGCTTACGCCAACAGAAAGTTGGTCTTGCAAGAGCAAGAACTGCTCTGTCACCACAACTCACACAAGCTATCAGAGCCTCTCACCAAAACACAGGACGTCAATGGGATGATGCTGATCAGCATCAGCTCCAACTATGGCACTTTGGCACCAGGAAATATCCTGCAGTCACAAGAACTGCCCCCCTGAGCAAATCCAAAGCCCTGTGTAGCCTAATGTTGTCATGCACATGTGCTAGAGTGTCAGAATAGGCTGAGCACAGAACTGTAACTGCTCTCATGAAGCTGGTAACCACCTTTCATGCAAAAAAAAAGTAATAAGACTACACATGGTATCCCTCATTGGAACAACCTGAAACTTTTTACTAGAACTGGCTAAGGGAAAAATCCACGGTGTCTATTTCTAACTCTTCCAATGGTTCTGATCCATCAGGATCCAATCCAAAATATCCACTGTAGAGCATCAAAATATAACTATTCCAAAACTAAATTATTTGATCCCACTGACTTTCTTTTGCTCCTCTGAAGACAGAGGAGGCTACAGCTATGATTTACTCTGCAGCATCTCTTAACATCTGAAGAGCTCCTGTCCCCTTCTTCACCATCAGGAAATCACAAGAAATTCCAACCTCAAAAGGAGCTCAAATCACTTCGAGTATAAATACATACACATGCCATCATCATTCATGCTTGCCATGATGATCCTATGCCCACTCCGTAATCACCCAAACTTAAAACGTTCAGTTGAAACATACTACTGTAGGCTTGAGAAGTGTCTTGATAGTAATAAACTATTAGTTTTGTCTGAGACTAGAGGAAAAAAGCATTGTCTAGTATCTCTCATTTCCATAAGGGGGAGCCTGTGCATAGAAGATTACTGGCTGGTGACGCCAGCCCCAGAGAATTTAGAGTTATGGCTCAGTGCGACCTGCTCTGGTGCCAGCCCCTGCCTGGGACAGGGCACACAAGTTCAGCATCAGTGTCAGGGCTGCCACGCTCGGGAGATGCTGTGGGGTGGGAAGGGAATGTTACAGCGTTAACCCAAACTACACAACCCACACAAGTGTGACTTCTATGACCTAATTGTATTAGTGGAAGGTTAATGGTTTTATTAAGCTGAAGTGCAAGTGATACCACGCATGCAAATGACTCCCTGTGGTCCGGAGATTGACTGTATAGTAAATATTAACATTCGTGGGATGAAGAATAATTCTGAGGGTTATGAGTCAAGGTCTGTGTAAAGGTTATGGGATAACAGGCTATCGGCTGCTAACAGGCTTGAAATTAAAGATGTTGCTGTAACCTGTCTTTAGGAAAACACCTTCCAATCCTTTCTGCATCTTATGGAAGCAGTTCTGCAAGTCAACGGCTGGTTAAAAAGTCAAACAGTTCCCACTGGACAGGTGGCAAAACCTTCATAAACAAATTTTTTGGTGTTGACTGAAATTTGTCACATGCAGAACAGGTAATAAGCTACAAACACTGAATTTCCTACACATAACAGTCAAAGTTTTTCTTGAATAAGAAGTTAAGGATGAAAAATCTAATGCTACGAACACCTCTGAGGTGTTATTTTAGAACTCTGCTTTCCTGGAAAAAAAAACCTGCCTTTGTGCTTAAACCTATCCTAGCTTTCCTAGTTCAACTCCGCAGAGAACTCTGCTGAAGTTCTCACAGCTCTCTTCCATGATGTTTTTCATAGGGTTAAACCAAACTCCCACACAAAGCTCCAGGCTTCCTGCCTACATACTCAAGCCAGCTCTGAAGCCACGAGCAATTTTCCTTTCCAACGCTTTTGCTCTTTTAAGCTCAACTTTTAATCTCTGTTCCATCATTGTTATGAATGGACAAGGACACTAAGACAGAATTCTCCAGTTCCTATGTGTGTCTGTGTATGTCTGTCTGTCTACTCAAAACCTGTAATCCCAAAAAGCAACTTCTGAAAACGTGCTTTCCCTGCTGGTCTTACAAGCCTGCCTGATTTAGATGAAGCCTCACCAGCATCTCCTCCTCTCAGAGTCTAGTTGCTTCCTCACAAAGATGGACTCAGAGACAGAACAGGAAACAAAAATCTTTTTTTTTTTTCCCAAAAAGAATGGAGAATCTCATTTGGTAGAGCACAAAAGGGATGCCCTGAGAAGAGCGGGATGGACAGCTCTTAACATGCTTTCAAAGAAGGACTGGCTCTGAAGTTCAGTGCATTTGATTCAGTCAATGCATCTCATCTGCATAACATGATTTATGTTTCTCAGGCATTAAATTCACACATATTTCAACTTTATTGTATTTTACGTGTTCTGGGTTACACTACACTATGCTTACAGACACAAAAGCCATATAAATAATGAGTAAAAGGCCCAAGAATTCCCCTCCAGTCATTCTGTACAGCAGAGAAGAGAGCTACTTCACTTGTGTTGCTGCAGGCTGAAAACACAAGTGCCCTGTTAGGTCTGCCTTGCCCAACAACCATCCCTCATCTCCCCCCAAAACAGCTGCTTCACCCCCACGATCATCCTTACTGTAAAGTCTCTTAATTCCCCAATGCCCTTCTTAAAATACAGGGATTAAAACTACATGCACAAGTGATGGATGTGCAAAGTGTTTTGGTTTTTATCACTGGCATGGTGCTCTTCAAATTCTTTTTCGTTTCCTTTTTATACCTCACCTCATAGTCTAATTGCCTTGCATTTAGAGGATAGGGAGCAGTTCGCAATACTGCACTCAGGCACACGAATCAAATGCATCACCAGATGGATGTTTTCAGATTACCAGTTTCCTTACTCAATCCTGAAAACCACTAAGTACAGATTAAGAGGTGTTACACAGCTTTCTCCCACAGGCTG
Organism: Pavo muticus; assembly: GCA_016647715.1. Lineage (NCBI taxonomy): Eukaryota > Metazoa > Chordata > Aves > Galliformes > Phasianidae > Pavo > Pavo muticus. The sequence continues at coordinate 528,623 of JACDJE010000145.1, forward strand.
AGAACAGCCTGCACTGGGCAAGCTTCTGGCACCTGCTATGGAATGAGCCTCGTGAGAGCGGGGCTGCGGGCACTCAGGGCAGAACTGATCCCACCAGCCCCAGCAAGGAGACAGCTCTTCTGAAATCCCAGGAAAAGAGCCCTCTCTAGAGAAGCCCAAGACACCAGGAATATCAAGCCACCAAAATAAGTGCCTACAGCCCAATTCAGGTGTATAGCGAACCATACTAGGCAAAGTACTTCTATAAGATCCAGAACAGGTGAAGCAAATTTTGGCATTCCTTTAATTGTTTGCACATCTACAAGAGTGCTGCTTGCTTCCTGTCTCATACAGTTTGGGGCAGGATCGTTCTCTCGCTGTTTGTCGCTTAATGGGATGCCAACAGATGATGCCGTTATACAAATAATGAAGTACATTTAAATCAACAGCTCCAGTGACATGAAGGTCTTGTGGCAGGTGTTAAAAAATGGATTCCATTCATTATTAAATAGCTAAAGGAATAGTGAAATTCATCTCCTAAAATCTTCCTGCTGAGCCTTAGTAACGCCCAAGCTCTCACCCCACAATCTATGGGCTCTTCAGAGTGAATCACATCGGTACCTCTGGGCTTTAAACACTTCTGGATCATGGGTGAGCTATTTGACCTAACTGGTTGCCACAAAATAAAGTCCCTTTGTAATTTAACGTAAAACACATCCACGTCTACAATCTGACGCGACAGATAGTGAGGAGATACGATATCAGATCACAGCAGTGTTTCTTCTGGTACAACACTAGAGGAGAATCGGTCCAAAGAAAACTCCTGAGCAGATTGAAGCAGTTGAAAAAAAAAGTACATTTACTTGTTAATGCCTAATAGTCTCAGATGTCTACTGTACAAAGGAAAGTATTTGAACAGCTTAAAAGTTTTATGGCTAGAATAACATTCAATAAAAAATACATTTTTGCAGGACTGGTTGAGAAACCACATACAGGCGGGAATTCCCGGAAACCCCAGGGGCAGCTGTGCTCCGCAGGGCAGGGTGGGCAGCAGGGACAGGCCCAGCCCCGCTGCCCCCGCCAGGAGGAAGGAAAGGGACTTCTCCCCAGGTACTGTATTCACCCTCCCTCAGGCCTGGTCTCAGAGGTCTGACATATCAGACAGTCGTGAGCTGTCAGTCACCCTGCTCATAACTCTCCCTTCAGACTTATAAGCCCCACTTCTAAGCCCCACTGCTGCAGACTCTGGCCTATATGGCAAGGATGGAGACCTTAGCCATGGCCATGATGGCCGAATGCCGGCATCCAGGACAGAAGCAAACACGTCTGATGCACCCAAAAGGACACCAGCTCTGGTTCAAAGGAACAAGATCAGGGATCTGTGGCTGCAAACTCAACACAACCCAAACTGCCTCCTGGCTCAGGCAGCTTTATGTTAGGAAAATCCCCAAAATGAAAGCTGGGTGCTGTCTTTGCCATCTACCCAGAAATCCGACCTGCTGCCTGTTTTGCTGCAACACTCTGTTCAAAGGAGAAGCCATCAACTTTCTGAGCAATGCTGTACCCTGGACAGAAGTGCTAGGCCGAGCTTCAAACGCACTGGCGTGATGACTTACAGATTTGTATCAGGACCACAGCAGGGGAGGCACTGCTTCTCACTACTTAAAGAGCTGAAACCAGGTGAGATACAGTGTTTTCTAATAAGTTTGACCTAGAATTTTAAAATGCCTTTGATTCCAGAATTCAAAGTGAAAGTCAGAGAAATGAGCCCATATGAACCAAGCCCAAGAATGCATCTCTGCAAAGCACTGTGAGGTGAAAGCACAGCTTTGCAAAAGCTTTTCTTGATGTCTTCCTTCCAGCAGGCTTCTAAAACAGTTACCAACTTCTGACTGACCAAATGAAAAATGCCTTCTCTGTACTGTTCTCAAACGGCTTTAAAAACAACTGGTTAGAGATTAGGAGTGCATTAAGAAAATGCCTTCATTTTATGCAAGCATCTTACAGGGTTAACAGGAGTTATCTTCTTTTGCCATAATCGCAATTGATGTCAGCATGATCTGAAGGAGTGCTGAGATGGAGAAGAGAGGGAAATGCAAAATGAAACCCTAACAAAGTACAGCTGCATGGCATTTACTAGCGTTTGCCTGACAGACGTCTTCCCATGCTTGAGAACATCAATACTATGGAACATCAGCACAAGGTACACCCCACAAATAAAGTGCCACATAAGCACATCGTAACAATAGGCTACTGATACACATATATATAGTCACACAGGTATAAACAAGATGCATCACCTCACCAGATAATGCAGATCATGCTGCCACCACTTTCTGTGAAATAGCTGTATGCTCCACGCTCATCACAACACCTGGAGTGGTTGTTCTCCCTGACATCTCACTATCTCCTGCTCCCAGCTAGCTCCAAACAGTGTTGGTAATTAAGTACGGAGAGAGCAGAAGCCTACTCTGCCCAATTTGCAGGAGTCATTTGTTATCAGACTTGCATGCCAACATCCATCCTTTCTGCCAGTCATGTACTCCACATGTATTCACAGAATCACAGGTTCATTAAGGTTGGAAAAGACCTCTAAGATCATCTAGTCCAACCATCCATCTACCAGCAGAACTGCCCACTGAACCACATTCCTAAGTGCTACATCTACCTTTTCTTTAAACACCTCAGGGATGATGACTCCACCACCTCCCTGGGCAGCCTGTGCCAACGCCTCATTGCTCTTTCTGAAAATAAATTCCTCCTAATATCCAGCCTGAATCTCTTCTGGCACAACTTGAGGCCATTCCATCTTGTCCTATCATTGCTTCGTTGAATGCAAAAATGAGTTTGGCTCAGCTTGGACAGGGCCAGCACTGAACTGCAACAGCTCAGGGATGAGCCACACTTTCAACAGTCCTCAAGTCTTGACTGATGACCCAACAGTAAGACTGGGATGGGGCTGCTATCCGTGCATCAAACACAATGGAAAAAAACCCAACTTCTTTACCAGTGGCTGCATCCACCTGCATTTACCTGATACATCTGTGCTCAAGTCCAAAGGGGACTGCACTGAATGAATGTGCATCATGGAAGACAGGGCAGGTCAGTGTCCTCTGCTTGCACATGAAAATGTTCAAGTGAGATTGCTGAAGAAAGAGCCAGGCAGCCAAGCAGTTACTGCAGGTTCTGAGCTGCTGCCCACTGACACTTCCCACCAATTCCCCAGCCCAAATAACTTTTTAAAGCTTACTTCAGATTCCTGCTTTTTCATATCTTGGTTTAAAGCCATACATCTGTTCTTTTCTCTCCCAGTGCTGCTGGCACTCAGCAGCCATCCTGAGGGCATGCTTCTTCCTAGATGGGAGCCAGACCTGAATGAAGATATCTGCACAAGTGTTTTCTGCAGCACCGTCCTCACAGCCACAGATGCTTTTGCTTCCTGACCTGTAGCAAAGGGATATCATCTCCACAACAGATGCCAGCAGACAAATTTCCTTGCATGCATTAAAAACCATGAAATCTCTGTTCTGTAAGTAAAATCATGTACCACTTCTTCTATGCAGGGTATTCTGCTACCTACATAAAACATTATTGTGATCTTTAACCTCGTGGGGGAACCATGCTGTATGCAATACTGGGAAAAATAACACGGAACAGGCAAACGTACATGGAAAGATAGTTTTGTTACTCTCCAACGTTGTTCCAGCTGTGCCCCTTTAAAAGTGCTCAGCACGCAGCCTGTTTTTCTGTCTGTATCCCCACTGTGCTCTCTTCTGCCTTTAATTCAGTCTTCCCTCTTGCACCTCCCGCTATCCTCTCTCTGTTTCAAAGCATCCCGATTAGCAGGAACAACACCGAGCAGAAAAGCGGTGCCAGGGAGTAGGAAGAGACTCCGTCTCAGTGAGAGGAATGACCTCCATCCCTTCACTCGGTCACTGGACTGTGACCACAATCTCTGGTTCCTTCCGCTGTCTTTGAGGCAGCTGGATGGACACCCTATGAGAAGTAAGCCAGCCTGCTCCAGCTCACTGGGACAGAATAAAATGTTAGTTTCAAATGAGTTAGCAAAGAACAGGTCCAACTGATTCAACGGGCTCACCTAAGAATTACATGAAGAATCACCTCTCCATTGCATTTTCCCAGCTGCAAACAACCGCACAGCAGGTTCCAGTACTGTGTGCTTGGTTAGAAGCCCCTTCCCCGGGTGCACATAGAACCACGCTCCTCATTGCCCACAAACAGGGCCCATTGCTCCTCTCTGCTTTCCTGCTTCAGCTATGCACCCTGGCTTCCCTGCTACTGCCAGCCTTGACCACAGTACGCACCCTATTCTGGAACAGAGACATTTAATTGCTGCTATGTGGTCTTGCTTGTGGTCTTGCTTTTGTTTGTTTGTTTGGTTTTGTTTGTTACGTGGCTTTGGAACCCAGAGACATAGGCACATGGCTTTGTAAGAGCTAAAAACAATGAAATCTGTTTTGTTGCACACGTCTTACAATAATTAAATGTAAACTTTCCTTGAAGCTTCTCTTGCAACTAGAGTGACCACAGCATTCCTCCTTCTGCAGGGATGTGCTGCTCTCTGCAAGACAAGACTGCCCGTGACAGCAAGCTCCAACCACTCCACAATGACATGGGGTCAAGAAAAAAGGCTCATCATCTTTCCACCAAGCGTGGCTCACTCGCAGTACCAGAAGGTCCAGAAGTCACCCGAGAAGTCATCTGTGATTCTGTGATTCGGAGCACAGCCTAGCAGGTGCCAGTCCCGCATGGCCCCGCTTGCTGCAAGCCTCCTCTGGCTCGTGGCAGTGCCAGCTCACACAAATGGAAAGCATATGCTGAAGTTTCAAGAAATCACTTTCCTGGAAAAAGAAAACATATCCAGGGAATTTTTGTTTGAGAATTAATTTTCCAAATACAAGTTTCATTTTCCTGCTCAGAGCTTCTCCCCGCAGCTGCAAATTCTAGAATTTACATTGTAAAATACTTAAAAATTCTCCTCAGTCACAGTCAAGACAGGTGTTCTGACACAGCTTTTTGTAAACTTCTTTGAAAAGTGGGAGAGAAAACAGACTTGCTGCTTCTATTGCAAATGATGGAGCACCGGGTTAGCGAGGGCTCGTCGCTGGCGTTGAGCAACATCAAACTGCTGGCTGCAGGCTCTGTTCTGTTTGTGTGTGCATAATCGGGTCTTTGGAAAGAGAAGCCGATGGGCTTCAGGCAGCAGCTGTGACAAGGAGACACTACATGAAAATTGTTTTTATTCATGCTCCCAAGGCATCTATCCTAAACAAAAGGCCATAGGAGCTGACAAGCTTCAGCACTACAGATTAAACCAAGACAGGAAAAGTAATTGAAGGAGAAAAATAAACAAAGGAATATTTTAGTAATCTTGAGGATGAAAGGCTCTTTTGACTGGCTTTGCTAGCCTTCTAGCACAAACCTTCAGCTTTGCTTGGAAGAATACTACATTCTCGACGGGATGCCAAGTCATGAATCCATCAGAAAAATCTAGTTTTGAAATCTTTCTATCATGCTACCAAGGGCAGAAGTTGTGTTGACAAAAGTGTCCACTGCGCTTGACATAGCCTTTCCTTGTTCCTGGTTTCAAAAACCACGAAGGAGGCTGAGACTAAGGGATTTATAGATGTTAAGCAAAGCCCGTCTCTTTAATCTGAAATCTGTCTTGCTTTGCCCTTAGGTTGACATTTATTGTTTAAAAACCTTGAGAAAATGTACTGAGGAATTGCCCATTCCCATCAGTTTCAGTATGAAATGTTTAAAGTGCACATATTTCATCTAGTGCCAGGTCCAGGATCACAGCCAGGTCTTGTTTGACAACCAGATGACTAACACAAAGGGGTTCCCCTTATGAAAACGTTTAGATATGTGAATTGGCACATGCGAGCAGATCACAACATACCCTTTTGGGAGCCAGATCACAGTCATGTGCGGGGCATATGGGCAGCCACATGAAAAGCACGCTGCCACGCCGAGCGGGGAACGGTCGTGTTGAATAAGCAGGAGAGCAAATGTGAGGGTCATTTTCTGTTTCACTGTGATTCGTAGAGCTGCTTAGGAGTGTTAAATGGAAACAATTTTAAGAGTGCAAATGAAAACTGACCGCACGTTGCCTGGGGGTTGAGTAATGCTGATGTGTAAATTTGTGATTACCATGCACACGTGGCCTGTGCCTTCAGCATGGGAGGGAGTAGGGTTCCCACATCAACTAAAGATGCGAGTGGCACTCTTCTAGGGTCATCTTCTACTTCAAAATCATTTATTCTAATTAAACAGAAGTGTTTTCTGCCTGTCAATGCAGATGAGTCCCTGAAATACGAGTGTACTGAATCAGAATGAGAGAAGCATCCCTGTGATGTTCCAGGTCAGACTCCAAGCAAATGAAACATTAAAAAAAAAAACCAGAAACTTTTGGGAACAGAAGTGCAGAAATAATTGTAAAAATGAACTTTCCCTCTTTTTTCTATTCCTTGTACGGCCTTCCAACCTTACACTTGTGCACTGCCAGCTCTGGAAAGAAAACTCAAACACTGTGCTCCATTCACTAGATTTCTGCAAGCCCTTCAGACAGATGACAGAGACCCATCAGCTCAGCTTACCCTTCCATCCCCTGGCCCAAAGCTGGCCAGGACGAGGCGCCAGCTTGGCACATGGCTCAGCACAGCCCTGTGATGCTGCACATATAATGGGAAGCAGCTTCCCAGCACATGGTGCCATGCTGACAGTCTCGCTGCTCTGGGACAGCACAAGGGCACAGCAGGAGGCTGCCAGGCCGCTGGGCCTTCTCTTCAAGTCCTTGTGCAACGACTACAAAGTCATGGTAAATTAAATGGCAGTATTTGACTTGGTAAATATTTTGCATGAAGAGAAGGTAACAAGATCGCAAAGAATTTCTTGGCAGGGGTTGCTCTCTCTATTAATATTTACCCACCATCTCCCTGTCATTCCACCACACTGATTCCAAAATCCTAACAGCTATGCACATATGGCTCTCCATGGACATGTTTAAGCTGGGGAATCTTCTTTTGCAGCTCTTATGAGGTCCAGCTGTTCCTGCAGCCCTGTCTGAAGCTTTGATTCCTCCTCACTACAACCTGTAGACAACGTATGCACTCCCACACAGCGACTGCGTGACAGCGCCGTAGAACAGGAGATGTCCTTAACAAAGCCAATCTCCAATTTCCCTTTGATTTTTGTGCAGTAAGATATTTCCAGGGCACTGCTGTTCTGTCAGATCCTAAGCGACAAAAAACACGCGAGTTTAGGAGAACAAAATGATGCAGTGCCCACCCCAACCCACCAAAGCAATCAGGATGTAGGGTCAGCAGACATGTCATCTGCTTTGACTATGGCATCAAAAATTAACTTATGAAATTCTCCCTGGCTGTTATGCCTGATGCTAAACACCACCAAACAGGCAGTGCAAGGCTATGGTGGAACAGCTGCCTTTACCCACTGTGTTCAGGAACCCACTGTATTCCCTCAGCAGTTGGGAAATGCCCTGAAACACTCGGTTATTCTCTAAGCCACGACTGAGCCCAGATGCAGACTTCCTGGTGGGATACTTCAAAAATGCAAACCCACCTTGAACAAAAAATCTGAACTAACGTTTTGGTTTATAAGTTTCTCCCACCTCCCATGTAAAGCAGAGCCTACTCAGGAAGTTATCACAGGAGAATCCTGGCTGGAAAGGACCTCACAAGGTCATCTGGTCCAACCTCCTGCTTAGCACGGGTCAGCTATGAGATCACAGCTCAGGACCAACCACTCAGTTCTTGAAGCTCTCCCAAGGATGGAGACTGAAGAGCCTCTCTGGAGAATCCTGATCCACTGCCATGTAGTGAACTGGCACACAACCAAGGCCAGTTCAACGTGCCTGCTGTGCAGCTCCAGCAGAACACTTCTGGAAGCCTGCCAGCTGCCTCCAAACGCTTGGCGAAGAGGAATTTTCAAGTGACTGTCTGACTGTCAGCAGCCTCCATCATTACGGAGTCTCACTGTAACATGGGGATCGTGCTCAGAGCTGACAGTGAAATATCCTCCTGCCTGCACACCAAAGCCACGTTTTCTGCTTCTGTTTCGGATACCTTCAATACATCTCCCGTTACACTGTAAAACTAATACGCCACATATCAACACTATTGTAATAGCTGACAGCAGCTGGTAATTTCTGCTGTTAAGATTGCAAATGACCTTCAGATAGCTTTGCATTCTTACAACTTTCTCAAGTACCACGGGGACTGAAGTCTGATAAAACTGCTTCCAATGGTAACAGCAAGCACAGAACACACCACCACGATTCAAGTAATTTATGTGCTTAGTTGAAGAACGTGGCAGGCTATTTCATATGCTTACAAATCAAATGAGCAAACTCAGTGTTCAATACAGCCCCCTTCTCTTACTTAGTGCAAAGTAACACGTTTCTTCTCTTCCATCACCATTCAGAACAGGATCCTGAACTGAATGCAGCTTCAGTGATTTCAGCGCCGAATCAGACGAACATGCAAACATAGATCTATTTTCACTCCCCAGAAAGCTATGGATGAAGTAATCTCCACTTGCAAAGGCAGAGCACTCATTTCTCCCTCCTGAACGTAAGAGCACCAACACATTACGGAAGTGCATGTTAATTTCTTGGACAGAAAACTGGATGTAATTTAATTACAGACACACATTAAAAACATCGTAAGTGAATTATACACAATGCTGCCTTTCTATTTATGCAAAAGACTTGCTGTTATTAATCATTGCTGACTGCCAGCTTAGTGCTTCGCAGTTATTCTCACCTCTGATAGGAAGCCACTTACAAATGGGGAGATGTGCTTCTGGTTTATCTCATCTGGGGATACAAATGAGTTGTTACTGCCTTATCTCCCCATAACATTGCAGAGCCAGTAGTGAAATCCACATGATTTAGGTTCGCACCGGATGGGAAAGGCTGAACATGGAAAAAGGCAGATTATCTTCCCTGGGCTCTTTTCTTAGCTCCAGGCTTTGCATCATGCTGAGAAAAAGCTCCCTAAACATTCCTGTCTGAGAACCTGGCAGAACAACTGGCAAACCGGGGCCTATATTTCTTATAGCCATTAGTATGCATTCAGCAGTCATCCTCCTTTGCTCTGTGAACCTGCATACATCCAAAGGGAAAAAAAAAAAGCCTGGAATAGTATCAGCAAATGCCACGATTGACTCGTCATGGCAAAACTGCCATGTGAGGGTTTTTCAGGTTGGCCCCGGCTTCACCCCGTCTCACCCTGGCACACCTGGGCAGAGAAGGTCAGCAAGAAAGGAGTGCCAAAGGAGGAAACAGCACTGCGATTCATTGGAGCACCCACTCTGTTATCAGGCCTGGGAGCAGGACGTGGGATTTGTGCCTCATTTCGTGTTAATTCTTCATACTGCTGAGCTGGCTGCCAAATAAATGTAGCAGCCAGTGAACACTGACCCTACCAGTTTTAGAACATCAATTATCGTCATTATATTATTAAAACCAGCAACATGCCTGGAATTACACCAGTATGGAGATGACCTCTGACCAAGCAACTTCCTGCCATATGGAGATAACCACATTAGTTCGTAGCACATTCACACTCATTTGAAGTGTATTACACAGCAAGTATCGGTGTAATGATAACAGCACGTTCAGAACAGGGGAGGACTGGGAGGGAGTCAGACACTAAAAAACTGCGTATTTCTTGATTTTATTGTATAGCAAGCATCACATTGCTTCCAGATTCAAATATAATGTCCTTATGGCAGCCACATTCAGACCTGCACGCTCAGATGATGCACATTACTTCTTCATGGGACCCAAAACATGGCATGCTTTTAATAAAGTTCACCACCCCAAAGGAGCCAACAGTACCTCTGCGAGCATCTGACCACAGGCACAGGAACAGACAGAGCAGGAACCACTCACCATGAGACAGCAGCTATTCACGCTCAGTGCTGCACTCGGAGCAGCTGCCGCCTCTCTGTGAATCTTACAGAGCTACTGCTGCACCTCAGCATTATTTCAGGCATTGATCGTTACTGCAGAAAACGTTTTGCTCAGACCTGACAGGCAGCTGTCACCCCCCCTCGAAAAGCTGGCTCTGTTAGGACTGATTTTAAGTCCAAGGACGGGGAGAACTTTATTGTTGCTTACTTTTTTTCTACTTAGTCTTAAAAGTTACACATATCTCTATGATTTTTTTTGCTCCCAGTATTATATTTTAAAGCAATTTAAGACTTACAGATGTGCCTGTGAGGAAACTGGCATCCAAGATGTTAAATGCCTGCGCGGCGCTGCAGAGCACAGTTCACATTCACAGGAGGTTTCCACTAACTTGCCTGGGCAAACTGAGCAAATGTCAGCGGGAATTCTGACCCCGTGCATAACGTTAATCCTCATAACTACTCGTCCAGATGTTTACATGTTCCTAGGATGGAGATGGATTTTACTCATGTTAATTTTTGCAGCCCGTTGCTATTTGGAAGAAGAAATTGAGGCTCTGGCATCCACATTCTGTGCCAGTGCTCAGCTGAGGACAGAGACTGCTCATAGCAGCAATGCCACCTCCAAGGGCACCAGCCTATGCTGCTGACCAGATTCCTATACCTATGGAAACCTCCAGCCTGTGTCCCCTGCCACACAGCCCCCAAAGGCTCACCACTAGGTTAGAGATGTTTCTGCCTACCAAACAGCCTCTTAAGCTACATTTAAAATCAGATGTGCTTGTGGCTTGCTCTGAATAACTGCTGTTCAACAATAATGACTTAAGTAACGCTGACCTGAAGTACCAAGCAACAGCAGCAATTTGCAAACTGCAGGAAGAATACAACAAGGGTCCTTTTAGGTCTTTTAGACAATATGATCTCAAATCCTATTTCAGTATGCCTATGTAGCCTCTGCTGTGCCTTCCTGACAGCAGCGCCCAGCAGGGAAGACTGCCAGACAGAAAGACACTGTTACTGCAGCTCGCTCCAGCACGCCTCCATCAGCTGGGAACACCACCATCACTGCAAGGTTATACAGGAGTGCTGGTTTTATCAGCCAGTCATCCAACAGGAACACAATCTGGGTATGCAGCCCCCTAGCACAGCCCTTTCTCCCCAACATATTTTCCCAATGAGACACTTGGTTCTATTTAAGCCTGAACAACATTAATAGAATCTGCTGCTCCCCCAGAAATGAGCACAACCCAGACTCTGCTGGACTGTCAGTCTTTGCCCTTGTTATCTCAGCTGATAGGAGGCTGCCCTAGCAAATAACTGCCCTGGGCAACTGGAAAGCAAGCTCTGAGGAAAACCGCCATTACAAAAAATTAACTTTACATAGGAGAAGCTGGTTAGGTAGGATCACTATAGGATTTTTAAGCTGACTTCAAAATGCTACTAATTAGGCAGAAGATTCATTTGAGTCACGAGTGGAAAGAAGCCCAGGGCCTCCACCCTCATGCTGTACTTCAGAGAAGGGCGCATTCTTACACCGCGTGTTCCTGCTGCCATCTGCCACTGCCTGGTGCAGATTGGTGAGACACTGGTGAATCCTGGGGCTCCCATGTTCCATTAAACAAAGCGTACAGACACTGGGGAGAGAGTCCTCATTTCATCAGAACAACATGTTGAGCTGCTTTTGTTTCTGTGGTTTTTGTTTTGTCACCTATCAGCAAGTTTGCGCGACACACCGAAGGCACAGACATACTGTGCTGGCTTATTGAAACTAATCATCCTGCAGTTCAGCATGTGTCCTTCAAAGGGATGGCACATGCTCAGTTTGCTGTTTCAAAGATCACATGTTTGTTAGCACAGTCAGCAGCTTACCAAACAGAAATGCAACGCTGCTCCTCCAGGAGCTGCACCGAGCGGTGCCCAGGCAGACCTTCTGCAGCTCCGTTCTTTCGCTGGCTGTTTTGAACCAAGCTGCCTGCAACAGATCCTAAGAGATTCAAAGCCTGCAGGTTAGTCTGCTTCAGTCATGCCTGTCAAGTGCTCAACATTTTTTAGATAAGATCCATATATTTTTTTACTTCTGTCTTCTCTGCTTGTGACTCATTAAACCAGCAATTTGCAACTTCTGACTGATTAAAAGGCCATTTTTCAGAAACTGAAATAAGTCATCAGATTACTCAGTGTCTGATGGTAGAGGATTGTTTCTCGGATTCCTCAGGTCAGCTGTTACATGGTTAATGACAGCACAACTTCCAATTGCACTGCATTACCTCACTACCTGCTTCTCCCTCCTCTCCAGCTTGGAAGTCCCCCAGTGCTCCCCTTTACCACAAGAGCCTCTGGTCAAAAAGGGGGTAGGACCTCTTAGTGGGAAAAGCAACCCAAAGGGAATCACAGAATGGCCCGGGTTGGAAGGGACCTCAAGGATCATGACGCTCCAACCCCGCCACTACAGGCAGGGCCACCAACCTCCCCATATAATACTAAACCAGGCTGCCCAGGGCCCCATCCAACCTGGCCTTGAACACCTCCAGGGACAGGGCATCCACAGCCTCTCTGGGCAGCCTGTTCCAGCACCTCACCACTCTCATAGTCAAGAACTTCCCCCTGACATCCAACCTAAATCTTCCCTCCTTCAACTTCAAACCATTCCCCCTTGTCCTGGTGTTATCTACACTTTCAGAGTTGAACTGCAAGGAAGGAAAGCTTCTAGGTTACATGCTGATGTACGGAGCAGGGGATACCTTCAAATACACTATTTTCCACAACTGACTTTTCAGACAGAAACTAGCTATGAATTCCAGTTACTAGATTGTTTGGAATTCCCAGTGCCTTTTGAGGATGGGGACCAAGATGTCAGAGCTATTGCTTTCTTTCTGATGCACTCTGATCATTCAAAAACATTTGCCATGGGAGCGTCTGGTGCGAGAGATTAAATAGCCTAGTCTGAGATGTGCACACAGGACTCGTGGTGTTTTGATGGCTGCATTATACCTGGGTGTTGTTTTGACAGCTGTAGAGATCTACTGTCAGCTTCTACCTCCACTGCTCTGATACAGCCTGCTTCCCTTCTGTGGGAGATTTGCAAGCGCTGATAAATGTGAATACATGAGCAAATCTCTCATAAAAACAGGAAGAGTTTGGCTGTGGGAAGGAGGAGTTTCAAGGAGGATCTGTTTGTTTGGTTTTTCCCTCCAGTACAGTAGATACACTGAAATCAAGACTTCCTTCTGGCCTCTGTTCCATTCAGGACTTCATGGAGGCTTCAGCTCATGTCCACGTCCTTGTGGCAGCACCAGCACTGCAGGGAGCCAGTGCTGAGACATTTTGTGGTGGCAATGCAGGGGAATATAATGCATACTTCTGTTGGATTAGTTTTCCACCGGCTGACTGTGACAGAACAGCTCGGCCCAGGTTCAGGTCAGTGAATTAATGACAGTTATTTTTCCAGACTTGATCAGACAAGCGAAGAGATAACTGGCAAAAAAAAACAGATAAGCATGTATTTAATGTGCTTTGATGAAAGAAATGGAAATTACCCTACCTGACAGAATCAATAAAGACTCATTAACTGCAGCGAAGATTAATGGGCTATGAGAAGAGCTAGATATACAGCCATTAATCTTTCCTGAGATGCTGCATAAGTAATGATCAATGTGGCCCTCCTTCATTAGCAAATCCATACCGTGCAAACTACCAAAGGGTACACAGGCAGGCTCAGCCTGCGAGCTCAGCTCCTTCAGCTTCTGGTTACTGCAGCAGGAATGTGTAAGCGGATCATCCAAGGAACAGTGCTGCTCAGGATTTTCTCCAGACACCTATCTGCAAGCCATTTGCTCTTTAACTCCTTGCTCTCTAGGCAACAACCAAATTAGCTCCACGACACACACCCTGCACTGCACGTCTGGTGGTTACCGTATGGAGCGCCGCGTCCTTCTGTCAGCTCAAAGCAATGCAGGAACTCCAGGAAATCTTCTAGCCCTTTTAATCGCTGCAGACCCAGCCCTTTGTACTCAGCAGAAGGGCTGCAAACTCCTTCCCCAGCTGTAGGGCAGTAAGGAACTGTGATCCAGCAACCTGTCCTCAGGTGCCAGGCTGTCAGCAGAGAGGAGGACAGCAAATGTATGATAAACACAAAATGGGCTACGTCTCCATTCCTGAGCATACTCAGAGAAACAAAAGCAGAACAAAAATAGCTTCAAATTCCAAAGAAAAAGAGGTCCAAGTATGATGATTGCCAAGACCGTATCTCTGCATACATTCAAAGCTTGAAACAGATCTTGTAAGTACTTCACACTGCATGATATCATCTGTAACGCTATATGAGAACCTTTAAAAGCAGATTCATATAGAAAACAATCCATCATCTGCTTCAGTGGCTGGCAGCCAGGGTGACGTTACCTGAATACCATCCCCACCGGCCCCACAGCTGAGAGGGGCATTCCCCAGGGCTGTGTGTGCTCTGCAAGCAGCGGCCCCACAGCACAGACAGCCCCGCACTGAGCCCAGGCCCCGGCCCAGGTGATCAGAGCCCGGCACTGGGACACAAATCCCCGGGGACAGCTGGGAGAGCTGGAGCTGCTCTGAGCGGGAGGGGGATAGCACTGACCTGGAATCACTCTTCTGGAAGAGCTCAGGAAGGGTGGGAGGCAGAAGCTGAGCTATGCACAAAGTGGAAGGCAGAAGCTGAGCTATGCACAAGGTGGACAGCCATGATTCAGCTCTGCTTGCCTGCCGTGCATCCCCCGCAGCCCACCCGGCCATGGGTGCACTGCAGCCTTTGGCCAAAGGAAGGCGCTCTGCCCGCGCCCTGAGACAGCTGTGCTCCTGCATCTCTGCCTCCCAGCTGTCCCTTATTTATTTTCATGTACCCCCAAATTAATCCTTTTCCACTGGACTTAATTTAAGTGTCAGAGAAAACAAAAATCTTCATGCCTACGTTTTGGGGAGAACAAACACATACAGCTGCTTGGCTAGCAGTAAAACCCACTTCTTTTCCAACAACAGAAATGCATGGAAGCCCCCAGTTCATAGGGTAACGGCAGTGCCCCATTGTTCCAACACTATTTGCTTTAATTACCTTTGTACTCAATGCTTCATCCCATTCTGCTGGTCTCCCAAAGAAGCCAGTCCCACCCAGTGCATTTGTTTTTCAACTTGGTATTGAATCTACAGAACCTTCTGCATCCAGTCTAATCCTCCCTACTCAGAAATGTTAATTCCATAGATCCCAGAGCATCCCTGGGGGATTTTGCCACTTCTTCTACGGCCTAAGTTGCCTTCCCTGCACAGTTATAAACTTTCACTTAACCAAAAGCCTGCAGTTATCTGCAGGGACCTCTGTTTTCCAGACTTCCCTGAGACCTGGTTAAATGGAGGTCAGATGTGCTCCCCGAGGGGTCATTCCACAAAGTTCTTCATGTGCTGAAGTCAGGCTCCAGTGCACAGCTTTATGTGTGAGCCATGAATCCATCCACCCAAAGTCAGCCTTCAGTGCAAACTCACCTTGCTGGGTTGAGATGCCTTTGAATGTCATTATGGGAACCAACCACCTCTGAGCTCCCCAAATTATGATGGCCAGATGGTCTGTTAAAATGACACCCAGCTAAGTGCTTTTAGCTGAACCTGTGGCTACAACAATTAAACACTCTCATTCTCTTAACCAATTGTCTTGGTCATTGCCAAAAGCCTGAAAGGCTTCAAAAATCAAGTCCTCTTCCATTTTCAACGGCACAGGCAGGAAGCGGTTACAAAGCACTATCGAAAAATCACTTTCTTGGACTTTCATGAATTGTACACTACATAACTTATTTTTGACAAAAACATGTCAGTCCAAAAAGAAATTCCTTGAAGCTGTTCCTCCGAAGGCATTAAGCTGTACCACCTGTCTCAAAACATGAATCACAGAATGGCCTGGCTTGGAAGGGACCTCAAGGATCATGAAGCTCCAACCCCCCCGCCACAGGCAGGGCCACCAACCTCCCCATTTAATAACAGACCAGGCTGCCCAGGGCCCCATCCAACCTGGCCTTGAACACCTCCAGGGATGGACGGGGCATCCACAGCCTCTCTGGGCAGCTGTTCCAGCACCTCACCACTCTCATAGGAAAGAACTTCCCCCTGATATCCAACCTAAATCTTCCCTTCTTCAACTTCAAACCATTTCCCCTTGTCCTGCTATTATCTACCCTTGTAAAAAGCTGACTCCCCTATATCTCTTCTAACAGTCCTAACGAGAAGAGTCACTTAAGATGGATTTTGAGGATAAACAACTTGGATTTAAGTTCTCTTTCTGCAGAGATGGCAGTGTTCGCAAAAATGTGCCTTGAAACGCTTTCCTCTCATCCTTCAATTGGGACCAATTTGTTGAAGAACCTGAAGGGTGTGACATCTATAAGCTCATTTGTATGGTCAGAACTGAAGCACAGGCATGGAGGAGCAGCGCCTCGCTGCAGGGCTGCTGTCTGGGCACACAGCATGCATCACTGGCAGCCAGAGTGAGCACTGCAGGAACCAGAGGTACTGCTTTGTGTTCTCAGCCACTGCAACTCCAGAGATGCTCCCAATAAGGTCCTACTCACAGAGGGCAGCACCCTGCACACACAGCTCCACTCCTGACACACACAGCACACGGGTGCTGTTGGTAAGAGGGGATGCAGCCTTCAGGCTTTTTTCTATGGGAGGCTTCTCTCATTAGCAGGAAAGGCTGTCTGTGACAGCAACATACCAGGTTCAAAGTGAAAAAGCCAGCACCAAGTTCAAGTTCAACACTGAAACATCAGAAAATTTAAGTCAGATAGCAATGCATCTCTACTTATTTGCAAGTTTACAAGCTGGGCACCATACAAGGGGAACAATGTGCTACAAACCTGAGAACCATGATATAAACTCAATCTGCCTGCCAGCCTGGGCTGGGCACTGTGTGCAGACCACTCTGCAGGGCCCAGCCCCACTGCACCCAAACCTCTGACAGGTCCCAGCACATCCACTGCCAATCCAGGCATGCTTACTAATGGGGGAAAACGACTGCCCTGGGATTGCTGGTTTGCTCGAGTCCCTGGCAAGCAGAAAATCTGGGGGAGTGGCAAATTCCTTCCCTGCACAATAGAGAATTACATCCCTTCTCTGGAATGTTTAAGCTAATTTGGGGAATTTAACAGATATTAATGTTCTTGCTGCACAGACCTACACACCAGTTTGCAGCCTTGGATGAATGACTTGCGAATCTTGTTGCATTTCCATAGTTCTCTCTTGAAACAAGGCAAGTTTTACAGCACTGTATAGTTTTTTAAAAGTAGATTTCCCAAATTACTGACTTTCTGTGAAGTTCAAGGCATTTCTTGAACTCCTTTACACCCTTCCAGGGCTGAACTCTCCAGCTCTTGCTCAGGGAAGAACACTTCAGGAGGACACGTGGGTAGGGCCTGCCCTGTCAACACTCCCAAGGCTCATGTTTCCATCACCTTTCCCTTATCCCACCCATGCTGCTTCCAAGTGTTGCTGCAGCTACCAATCCCACAGGAAGGGCCTCCCTCCATGGCTCTCACTGAAGATCTCCCAGATACAACCAACCAAGTGGCCAGACCCATCACAGCTGCAGCAGCACACCTCCACAGAGGTGACCCAAGCTTAGGCCAGCTCTGCAATGGCCCTGGTGCCACCACACACCTGCTCAGTACGTGACACTGGGGCAGCACCAGTGGCACAGCCACACTCCAAGCCCGGTCCATGGCTCACAGTGGGGAAGGCTACGTGCACCCTAACCTGCTTGTACCTGAAATACATACAGCTGGTCACACATTTTAGGTAGGGTTGGACAACTGTCTGTGCAACAACCACCATGAAGGCAAAGTCCTGGACCTAGCCCTCAGAGGGCCCAGAGACTCATGTTTGGTATTTCAATGTCTGCAAACTACATAAGAATAACTGCAAACTCTGGTTTCTTATGCTATGTTGAAAAAAAGCATTCTGTAGCTAAGAATTTGGTCTATGAAATAGTGCCGTTGTGCTCATCGCATCTGTTGCAGTTTCCACAAAAATAATAGGAGGCATTACTTTTGGAGTGACCTATGCACTTTTGGAACGACCTACGTATATTTGCTAACTGATGAATGGGCTCACAAACCAACGTATCTCCTTTCCTACACCTGCTTCACTTTTCCACACTTCCCCTCTCACTCTCTAAGTTCACTTCTGGTTAATTCAAACCTTGCATTTCTAGACTGATGCTGGAAGAAACCTCTCTCCAGTGCTGAGGCAAGAACGAGTGACTGCAGCTCCTTTCCCCTGGTACACTCACACTGTCATCAGAACTAACAATTACTTAGCAAACCAGTGTTTCAGAAAGCACAAAACTTATCCAATATCAATTGTTTTATTTCGTTTTCTCTAACAGAGTTTGATACTGAGGCCATCTCAGCACAGAAAACTACAGTCCTCATTTCCAGTGCTTTTCACATGCTGGTGCTGAAAGCAAGAAAGCATTCACAACCTCCACAATCTTGTGGCAACTCTCTGATGCATCCTATTGCCACGTAAATTCAGAAATACTAAGACTATGAACTATCATGTCTATAGTTTGACCAAGATCTGAGCGAACTGTTGTAAAACATCAACTTTCTAAACTTGTTACTGTATTCTGGGGTCATATCCAAGATTAAATTTGGCCTGTGAACTCCAGAGCAGTCACATTTACATGAGAATAAATTGGGAGCAAAGTTATTGAAGCAGTAAGTTTTATGCCAGTGGGGAGAAAGGCCTGTGAGAACACAGGGTATAAAGGTTCATGGTCAAAATAGGTAGGTTGCTCTGAAAGTAATGCCTCCTATTTATTTCCATGGCAACTACATCATACAACCAAAGATGTTCTGAAGAAACTCACTTGGCCTCAAAATCAGGCTTCATCTCCTTTCCAATTAGCATCTTCAGGATGCTTTCATCTCAACCGGAACCCCACAGTGAGTCAAAAGCTTTTTCCTATTAAAAACAAATTAGGTGCAACCCCAAATTACCAATTTATCAGATTCCAACCTCTTTGATTCCATTCGGTCCAACTTCTCTGCTTGCAGCCATAATTCCTCAGTTCACAGGCTGCAGAACAGATGACCTGTTCTTTGGCAGGATAAGCTGTTATGTTTCCATCACAATCTATAAGCTCTGTTTCAAGAGGGTGAGCGGGCAGCGGGCCAGGAGTAGAATACCTCTGCTTCACAGTCATTCCGGAGCCAAGATATTATTTTGACTTTTCAAAAGCATGAGTGGTCAAAAAGCAGCGCTTGGAAATTGAAACCATCCTCCATGCACCTCTGCTTCTCTCAAATTAAGCTTGAAAAGCATTGTGGATTACATGACTCATGCAGCGCGGGGACTGCATTTTCCCCATCAATAACAGTCTCAGTTTATATTTCTCAGTTGCGCTCCGGTGTTTTTCCTGTTTGCAGCCAACGCGCAGAGCCAACCCACAGCAAGGGGTCGCGCTGTGGCACGGGGCTCGTGGCGCATCCCCATCGCGCTCCCACATCTGGCCATCCTACACCTCCCCGAGGAAGGGCCCTGTGCAGCCGTGCTGCAGGCTCTGAGGCAGCATTTGGAGGCAGCCGGACAGCCCCAAGCTGTCGCCCCTTGCGAGGCGTCGTGCCACGCTTCGGTTCACCTGACAGTTCCACGGCTGTCTGGGGCTTGCTTTCATCTCAATAGCAGGCTGAAATATTTTTCTAGCTGTTTAGCATTTCTGGTTTGTGACTGTCCAAACGCTGCAACATTCTGCTGGTGTTACCATGCAGATCCAGAGGAAAAAGCTCATGTCAAATTAGTTCTAGGCACACGGTGACCTCTGCAGGTTAGCTCGATGCCTGGCGTTGCCCCCAACCAATCCGGCCCCTTCTGTCCCCAGTCACTGGGCTCCAGGGGGCGTCTCTATTGGAGCTCTGGCTGAGGACTTTGCCTGGGGAGACACATCACGTTGCTTTTGAAACTCCCAAGTTTTAGGACTTCCCGCATGTTTCAACACACCTGGGAAAGACATGGGTGGAATGAGCTCGGCAGTGGGATGCTGGCTGCAAGCACACAGCAACAGGAGCTGCAGACATCAGCACAGCCCATGCCAGCCTGCAAGACCTACACACAGACCTCAGTACCACGACTCCCCTGCCTTAACACAGCAGCCTGGAAATCCAACCTGAATAGAAATGTCCTTAAAGTGCCATCACCCTGCACTTCATGTGCTGTGCCCTACAGACCAGAATAAAACCACACAGACCCTGACAATCACGGGTCATTGTGTTCTGTCCCAAAGGAAACAAAGCTGCAGCAGACCAGACGTTTCAAGGAATAAGAAGTGGCACTTTTTAGGCATTCCCAGAGCAGTTTCTGAGGCTGTACATGCAGTATGATCACAGCCATGCTAACTTCTGGTCACACGCTCTGAAAACAAAGGGAATCAGCACCAAAAACTGAAGACAAGTGGCAGTGCAAACAAGGCAATAAGATATTTCCTGAATCTGAATCCTAAAACACACTTCAGTTGGGAACAAGGACAGAGATGCCCACCTTTTAAGTATGGATCATCTGCACCCAAATGCACAGCCACAACATCACCAGATGTGAAAAACTCAAGTTCAGAGTTGAGCCATGTGTCCTCAGGTAGGTTCTGAACTATTCGTGTTTGCTTGAGCCAGCTGCATTCCCATCAAGTTCCGGAGAGCCCCTGCAGAAGTACATCCCCTGAACACACGGTAAGTGCTCAAAAACCAGCTCTGAAAGAAAGCAAAGTAGCCATGTATGTTTGTACTAGAGCTTGCAGGTCTTAACAGTTGAATGAGAGTGACAGCAAAGTCAGAGGGCAGCTAGCAGAGCTATTGTTTCACCACCTTTTCTTAAGTGTATTTTTACCTTAGCAAAGAAACCAAACCAAAACAACAAACGTTTTACACTGCTGGCTTATCAGCCCTTAGCAGCTCAGAAGGAACAGGCCAGACCTTGTGGCAGTGCATTCCGTGCTGGGAAGACAGCAGCACTGAGAGCACACAGCTGTTTATGCCGCGTGAGGCCGTGTGCACACGGTGTGCTGTGGCAAATGACTCAGTGCTCCATTTAGAACATACTGGCATGAAACACAGAAATACGTGTGCACAGGTACTAAGAGGCCTGCTGGGTTTGATTGCTTCAAGACACGAAGTTAGAAGGCTGAACAGACATAATATGCTTTGCTTCCAAAACCTTCTGGTTTGGAGAGGGGATTCTAATGTATGTATTTGAAGTTCTAAAGCAACTCGATTTTGCAGCAGGTAAGTGTCATGTTAGTCCAGCCTTCTTCTAAGTTCCTGTGTAAAACCTCATTCAATTAAACTGCTGGCACACCTTGCTCCTCTGAGTTTTAAGAGCTGATGCTGTATCTAAAAGTTGCTTTCAGATGTCCAAAGAGGGTTATCTGCATACGTACCAGCACCATGAAAGCACAGAATAAGGCACAGCCACGTGCCCTACAACATATACGATTAAAAGAAGATAAAACAGCTGTAACTACTTACTGACAAATGCAGCAATGAAGTGACGAAGCAGACTTCCCACGTGTGCGGGCACCGTAGGCTGAAATCATTCACTGGCCTAACGCAATTCCTTCTAGTTTTGATTTTTAAAGCACTGGGAAAAGACAATAAAAAATTAACAGTAACTGATGGTAAATTATTGTTTTGAGACTGAATTCGAAGAGTCTGCCTTAGAAAGAACAGACTGCTGCATATTGGTACCTGCTGCATGAACAGCAGGGAATGAGAATCAGCAGAGCACACAGCCCAGTACATGGAGCAAAACCAGTATGAACCAAACAAGGGTAAGAGGAAACAGATTAGAAAGAGGAACATTCACTGCAGAATGTGTTGCTAGCATCAATTCCTTTAGAAAGCAGAAATTCAGTGTTTGAGGATGGCATCTGCCTCCTCCACTGGAGAAAAACAAAAGCTCAGAACTCAGGGATATTAAGTTGCTCAGTCACTTTTAGATGTTACTGCAGATCAAATGGAAGGTACCATGAGGAATTCACAGCAGGTGAGTGCATGTGCCATGCTGATGGTGGCACAGACTGCAGAGGGCAGCTCAGGGCAGAAGCGGGTGTACCTGCAAACGCAATGCAGTAGCCGGATGCTGGACTTACTAAGTTACTGTTATTCACCTGTTGCCAGCATTTGGACACCAGAATACACATAACTACTTGGTTACATTCTGGATAGTGTAAATATTGCCTGGGAATGGAGGGCAGCCCTACCTGCAGCTGCTAACGGGATATGCTGAGGCCACACCAATATTTGTATGGAACAACCATATTTATCTCCCTAAGAGATAACGCACTCAAACATTTACCTTCCTTCAAACCCTTTTAAACACACTCCAGCCCATTGGAGAGTTTTGCTGAAATATTCAACTGTCCCTTCTGGGAGCATCCTACAGCTTTCAGCACAATTTGCCTCAATTTAGAGCTGAATAAATCACTTCAGCGGCCTGGTTCCTCACCACAGAAGCCCAACTCCTGTTCCACTGCCTCCAGATGGGCTCTCAGCACATACTGTATTGTTATTAGCAAAGATGCCAAGTCTACAGACCTGCCTTGAATTTAAGGCTCTCTGCTGCAGCACTGCAAAGGTTTTCACTGGAATGTCCCTCTCATTTCCTGGCTTTGATGATGTCTCAGTAGCACAGTGCAAGGCAGGTCCCTGCCACAACAAAAAGCAAAACGACAGTGTTTGATTACACAGAACTCTTTGGCCCAGCAGAACACGTGCCATTCTGGATGCTCTGTGCACTCATTCAGAGCTCTCTAGGAGTAGATTCCTGTAATGGATCAGTAGCATTTGCTCTTTTGCATGAGATCACCACATGAACCGGGCTAAAAATGACAGCCCTGCACAGCGGACGTATGAACCTAGAGAACAAAAAGCTGTAAACCTGCACACAGCCACTACAGTTGTTTGCCACAGTTACTCGTCCAAAGCCCAGAACATACAGCACAAGGCCCAAAAGAGAACTTCTTTCCAGTAGGTGCCAGGTATTTGCAATAAAGCCCATACGAATTTTTCTAGTAAAAATTCACTTTTTGCACACATTTTCAAAAATCAGACTTCTTGTTTCAAGCTATGCAAAGTTGTCCCATGAATGCAGGCAAACATGTTTTAATAGGTATTTTTATATGTGCATACCCACCCACATACAGTGCATACATCCCCTCGCAGGGGTTCTTCTAGCTTACTCAAGCAAACATGGTTTTGATGACCAAGGTACAGAGAAGGAAAGGTTTTCTTTCAGCCCTCCTGGAGTTTCTAATCCTATTGCCTACAAACACACACAGTCCTCCCCTTGCTTCCCCTGTCCATCCCAAGCATCTCCATCTGCCCCAGCCCAGCTCCCCCAGGAGTCCCACTCACCAGCAGCCTGTGCCCACCCAGGCCCCACAGGACTGAAGCCCTCAGCATGGCGGAACGGCTCCCCAGCTTCCATCCTCTGGCACCTTTCCCCAGCAGCCCATCAGCCTCATTAGGGCCACAAGGACTTCCTGCAGCAAGGCTAGAAGAAGCCTTGCCAAAGAGCTGAAATGAAGTCTATAGATCTAAAAGGAAAGCAGCGCTAAAAAACAATTAGTTTATCTCCTGGGCGCATGCTTGGTTTAGAGAGTAGGATAATGTATCTCAGAGATGGAGCAACAAGCCACAGCATGGAACATGGCACAAGGAGATCGCTGATGCTCAGCTGTTCTCAGCCTCCTAACTGATACACAGACACACAGCAGAGCAGAAAGGAAATACCTGCAGAACTCCTGAATGAGGCTCCCTTGGAAAGCAGCCATTTTGACAGCACTCAGTCCTGGGAGAGGGGCTCAGTGCTGCAAGATCACTTTGCTAAGAGGGAGAAACGCCATTCTGGGCAGTGGCGATCAACTTCCCAGAGTGGACATGGTGGCCAAGGCAGGGGAGGGGAAAGAAATCATACGGGGTGACCCACCTTATTCCTAAGAAGTGACCCAGCAAAGAGCACAGAAGAAGCTGATCAGATTTTCCTTGTAGCCCCACAGCACCTGAACCGTCTGCAGTTCCCAGGGCATGCAGGGGAGCGGCAGTGCCTGTGGCAGGAGGTGGAATCCAGGCAGTAGATGAACATGTGATGTAACACAGGTTTTTTAGTTATATCTGTGTTGCTTTGAGCTAGTCAACCCCAGTAGCCAATCCCCTCCCCTTCCTAAAGCGATGCCAGCAGAGTCCCATACATGGAGTCTCTGGCCATGGCCATTAAAAGCTGTTCAATGGCCAGCTGTTACTGCTGCAGGTGAACAATCAGAGGGTCCATGGCATGGTAGGATCAGGTCAGAAAGGCCTCGTTACACCCAGGGACAGCTGCATGGCTGATGTTGGAGCTGAACAACACAGAAATACGCTCAGTGCTGGAATGAGAACGATCAGCGGCTGCAGGAGGAGGGGGGCTGTCTATTTACCAATGTCAAACTGTATAAATATCTACTTACTTCTGATTGCCCAACCTGCTGCGAAGGGCTCATGTATTAAACACCAGCTTGCACATTCCACAACAGGTTTTTTCTTTGGAGGCTGTCAGAAAGGATTTGGATGAGGTCAGGCTCTGAACACAGAACATTAAGTCTTCAGTAGAGGACGGACACAAAAGCTCCATCTTCTACTGTACAGCATGCTGGCAAAGCGTGCATCAGCCCTGTTTGTTTTATTGCTAACAATTACCAGCCATAGCCAAGGTGACCTGGTGAACCAGCTCTGTGATGCCGCCATTAGTCACAGTTCGACAGACACCACGATACAGTCAGATTCTAAGCCCTGCAAAGTAATGGACAGGTATCAAACAGTTGAAAAACCATAGACTAAGCACAAGCAGCTCCGTGGCTGCCAAGGGGGGAAGAAACCTCATGAAATCTGGAATGTGTTTCTACTTACTGTCCATCCTAGTAAAATAAAATGATCTCTCATTTGAGCATATGGTTCTGCTTAGACAAGAAACTGTATATATTGGTCTAAATCCAGAATAGCCTTTCTGACATATTACTCAGTATTAGAAAATCACTACAACCTGCATGCTCTGTAGCAATTCCTAATGCTAAGTGCAACAAATCTGCAATGATCCTCCTCCTCCCCCTCTCCTCTCCAGCAGTCTGTCCTGGGCCTGTTCCTTTTTGCTCCTCTCACAGTTACACCTTCCCCTGCATGGCCCGTTGCAAACACCTTTCCCCTTCTACTTTCTGCACAGTGTTTCCCTCCTGATGAACATCTTTCTTCAAAAGAAACGATGATGACTTTTCCCCTTGAAAGGCCCTCCAGCAGCACCACAGCAGTCCCCAGTTTGGATGGTCTGACTGCAGAGAGGTTTAGCTTTCAAACTGCAGAAGTCTCACAGATAAGCTGCACACACATGCTATAAGGCATGCATGTGCTTTAACAGATTGCTTAGCTTCTACCGTGCCTGCTCAGAGGGACAAGAAACCTCCAAAGCCCCGTGGCTGCTCCCTGGGTCCACAGAGCTCCTGCCCTGATCCCAGTAGTTCTGCAGGATCCCCAGATGAGCTGGTGCCCACACAGTTGCCTGGTCAGGAGCTAAGAGCCTGTTGCACAGTGCAGCACCATCCACACTGCCTTCTGAGCACCTACAAAGTGCTAAGACACAGAAAAAAAGGAAGCAAAT
Source organism: Pavo muticus (assembly GCA_016647715.1). Lineage (NCBI taxonomy): Eukaryota > Metazoa > Chordata > Aves > Galliformes > Phasianidae > Pavo > Pavo muticus. The sequence continues at coordinate 554,243 of JACDJE010000145.1, forward strand.
ACCCAAGAAAGAACAAGGCTTTGCACATCTTGCTGGAAAGGAGCTCTGTGGAGGAGGACCTGGGGGGTCCTGGTGGACAGCAGGCTGACCATGAGCCAGCAGTGTGTCCTTGTGGCCAAGAAGGCCAATGGCATCCTGGGATGCATTAAACAAAGAGCACCCAACAGGGCAACAGAGGTGATCCTCCCCCTCTGCTCTGCCCTAGGGAGGCCATGTCTGGAATACTGTGCACAGTTCTGGGCTCTAGAGAGATTGTGGGGTCTCTTCCTCTGGAGATATTTAAAGCCCGCCTGGATGCTTTCCCCTGCAACATGCTGTAGGGAACCTGCTTTAGCAGGGGGTTGGATTGGATGATCTCCAGAGCTCCCTTCCAACCCCTACAATTCTGCGATCTTGGGTCAATGGACCTCTCCAAAATGGACATTATTCTAGCTACATTTTCCAGTTGAAAATGTATTTTAGAAAACATTCAAACCTTCTACATGAACGTACTCATTTTCAGAAAATGTCATTGCAAAAGAAATATTGAACTGAAACATTTCAGTGAGATCAAAATATTTGAATGGGGAAAGCTCACTCTGTAAGAATGGATACGGATGGGAAAAGAGACCTTGCCAGAAAACCACTCAGCCAACTGGGCCTGGGCTGGATCCAGACGTGTCAAAGACAGATTCATGCTAGGCTCTTCTTGAGCTCACAGAGCTGCAAGCAGTGACAAGGAGGGAGGAGTTCCAAGGCACCTGTGCTGAGGAAAACTGGAAGCCCAATCCCTCTGGCATCTCAGAGGGCTGTGCGTGCAGCACCATGGCCGCCCTGCAGGAATCAGCTTCCAGAGATCTGAAAACATCAATGAAAAATGCACAGCTGAGAATCACATGCCAGCTATCACAGTGCGGTGGTAGGAGGGTGGTTGGACTAGATGATATTGGAGGTGTTTTCCAACCTTGGTGATTCTCTGATTCTATGAACCAAGAGCAAGGTTATGCCAACAGACAAAAAATCAGAGGCAAGGAACTGCAGCAGCACAGGTCATGGCTGTCCTAGAGGGCTCCCACCTCAGGTGGTCGGGGCTGGAAGACAGAACCTGTCTGTGCAAAGAGATCTTCCCTGCTGGGTAAGACAATGAGCATCAGCACCTAAAAGGCTAGCACAAAAAATACCAATATCATTGTTTGGAAAGGACTTTTTTTAACAAATCTTTCATCAAAGCAACACAGAGAATGGCAAAATTCCTTCTCACAGCTCTTAGGGAAATGATTCCTTTGAGACTGTGTTCACCACTGTGGACTAAAAAGTTGTTCCCTAAAATTCATCCTGCCAGTTCCTTGTTAATTTGTCATCTGTGATTCCAACAGGGCGACCTCCAGCAGTAGACTGTGACATCTGCATGAGAAGGATGAAGGCTCTTTCCATTTCAAGACCTGTCATCTTAGGTAAAGGTTTCAAAGTTCAGACGGGTACAAGCACCCCTGAAAGAGAAATACAGACTTGCTAGAGCAAATGTTGAAACTCCCTGAATCCATCTCGAAGGCAATCAGACTGGTCCATCACACACCATCAGCATAAGAGCAGCACAACGGCCACAAGACCCAGAGTGAAGGCAAGAACCAGATCCATGAGTGCAAGAAGGGACGTTCCCTTTCTTGAAAGAAACAAAGCATCATCACAAAACGAGGGCAGCCACCCTTCTGCACACTGGAGAGTTCAGCCTGGCCAAGAGGACTGATTCTTTCTGCATATAGAATTTTTCCATGCACCTTGGCAAAAATAAGAGTTTGTACCAGGGATGAAGGAATCTCAGCTCCTTGTAAAATCATTCTAGAGCAGCTCTAGTTACTTGTCAAGGCTTACATGGACTGAAGTTAGGGTGAGTAGCTTCATAACCTCTTCAATTAAGTAAAAAGTAAGCTCTGAGGAGCACACACCTCCACCTAAGGCTGAAATACAAGTATTACTCACAAGGTTGAAGCAGAACAACAGGCTGGCATCACCCCAGCCAGGAAGCTGCTGCTGGTAGAGCTCAAAACCCTTCTCCCTCAGGGCTGAAACAAGCACCTATAAGGAACTGTATAGGTAAGGAAAGGGACAGTCCTAGGACAGATAGGCCAATAAAAGAGCATAACTGCAGAGATAACTACAGGGAGCTATGAAAATGCTATCATATTTGGAAGACAATCAGGATCCCTTGCAGAAGTAGGCTGCACTCCATGAGGCACTGGAAGAGTCTCCTTAAAAGAAATGCTCTGCATCAGCTGCACGGAGTTCATACAGTGTGTCAGCCTGCGAGGTGCTGAGCTGGACGAGGAGCTCTGTTCTGCCCTGGAAATGTACTGGATATGGAGCTTTGTCAAATTTTAAAGAGCTGTATATTATTTATCCCTATGTATTGGTGTGCGTATAAACACACACGTTATAATGCATACGAACACATAACCTATGAAAGCACCTACTTATGAGTCACAGTGAAGAAACCTTGTTCCATAACACAAACCCTCTGCTAAATCTTCTTCCCACAACATATTTAAGAAAAAAGACACTTTCCTCCACCTCTTACAGGTTTATGTATTATCTGCAGTGCCAAGGAGCCAATTCTGCAGCGCAGTTATACGCTGCACTGAGCAGAACACGGTTAAATGGAAATCCCCAGCTTTATTTAGTTCTCTTTTTAAGCATGCTTCCAACAAAGAAAAAGCCTCCTGTAGGATATGGATCAATTCAGCTTAAGGAGGGCCTCATCTGGGCTCTCTGGGGCTCTAAAGCATCTCTGTAGGAAAGCAAAGCAGCCAGTCACACCCACATGAGGTAAGGGTGCCTTCGGAGGTCAGAGAGCTTCAGCACTCCAGTCCTGAGATAAGAACTCCATCTGCAAGTTAAAACCACGGCTTGATGCAGGATTTTTTCTGAGGAAAGGGGCTGAACTTGTGTTAATGGAGGTGAAGCCCGAGCCAGCAGCTTTCCTTACTGTCTGGAGGCACTCATCTTCCTGAAAAACAGATAACCTCATTGCACCTACTGCAGAAAGACATTCAGACACAAACTTCCTTACACCTTGACAATGTTGCGAGGATCTTACGAAGGAAAGAATGGTTTCTTCTACAGTGAGCCAAAATAGGGGCTTCTTTGAAAGAGCAACAGCATGCAGACACTTTGTCTGCAAGCCCCTTGGCATCCTTCTGCTGTGCTTATGTAGCACCTGGAGCAAGCAAGCACTGACTGTAGAGCTTGTGAGGGCTAACACTGCCCAGATAACAACCAAGGGGTGAGAAAATGTGTCAGTAGGAGCAGTGCATTCATAGAGGAGCACTGCTGAGACAGGTAGCAGAGCGCTTTCTTCAGCAGTAGGAACGTTAACCCCATCCAACCCACGCTGAACAAAATGGGGACACAGGGCAGACTCCATCAACAAAGATAATATTTTCTGCTGGCTCTGCCATAATCACTTATTTGGGTGGGGTTTTTTTTGGTTGGTTGGTTTTGGTGAGATGCAAATAATTGATGCAAACCCCCCCAATACTACCGATCTCTATCACGTGATGAGATAAAGGCTGAGATAAGCCTTTCTTCTGGCTATACAATTTCAAAAGAAAGAAAATAAATATTTCAGAGACTCTGTGATGCAGATAGATATGAACAATAAAAGCAGAGGTAAAGAAAAGAAGAGCTGGCTTGCATGGCAAGGTAAACAACAGACCCAGGAAAAACACTTGTCTGTAAGGTTCACACCCATATCTCATCCCACATTAGAGTTGTGGTGTTCTGGGTCTAAAGTACAACTCTAGCTGACCTGTACTGCACTGAGTCTCTAAGCTGTCTCTGCTTCTGTAATTTAAGCATATTTTGTCTTTCTACTTAACAGGCAAACCTGACCATAAGAAGAAGACAATATGCAAACTATGGGTGGAGTACATATGTAGCCAAATTGGTACAAATTCTTTCAATATGAGACAAAAAGCATATGTGAGACCATACTGCCTGAATTGGAACCATGCTGACTTTAATAGACATGCCAAAACGCTAGAAATTGAATTTTGACCATATTTGAGAATTTCCTGTTACATAACCAGAAACTTTAGCTGTGTGGGAAGCTCTGGGATGCCACATGAACCAGCAGGCACCTCCAACCCTATCCCTTGGCATTACGCAAAGGAAAACAAATGTCACAGTATGATAGATGATCCCTTCTTTCACTGAAGCAAAAGCAAGAATATCCTGAATTACTGAAAATCACCAAGCTTGATCTTACAAATCAGGATGTGACGTGGTAACCCTCATCTCAGCAACCAGAGGAGATAAACAGCAGAGGAATGATTGATTCAAAGCTCTGGAAAAGAAATACTGACACATTAAAAGCATCAGACAGACCCAGTCTAGTTCAGACACCACTGAAAGCTGTTGCCAGCCAAAGTCTCATCAGTTATCAGAATGCAAAGAAAGCTACGTTTAATGGGTTTTTTTGTTTTTTTTTTAAGTTAAACAGGATCCCTGGCATTAAAAAATAAAAATAATCACATGTTGCTCTTGTTTGAATCCAAAAACAGGAGAAAATCACTTGGAAGCAAAGCGCTCACAATTTCCAAAGTCACTTTGCCTTCAGCAAAATACTCCTTGCATCCACCTGCCTCCCACAGATGAGTCCAAAAGGCTGTTTGCTAACAGCTACCTGCCCTGCAAGGATTACTGCAATTATCTGTCAACCACGAAGAGGCAACAACACAAAGAGACGTACACCAGCTGGGCTGCTGGCACTTCAGAATACTGCATGGCACCAAGACCTGAGCTACGTGAGTCCCCAGGGGCAGCCCTCTCAAGCTACATGATGACCTACTGCTGGTGGGAGTTACCTCCTGCATTTCTGTGCTCTCTGCCATGGCAGAAACCCCATCCTAAGCAAGATCATGCTCATAAGACATTCAATTTAGCGTGGCAAATCTACCTTATTTTCTGTATTAATCTCTGTATTGCTCTCACGTGGATCAACATTAACAGATGCAGCACCTGCAACAAGTCTAGACTGAGCAAAGCTTTCGATGAAGGGAGCAAAGAGAACACGACAAGGTGATGCAGTGTGATGGAGTCAAAGCAGCTGGCCAAGTGAAGATGATGTGCGTGCAGTTGAAGCTGGGTGTGCTCCTAGAGTTGGGATCGTATCGCTCCTTGTCAGAAGAATTCCTGAGTGTCCTCACGGAGAAAGCTACGCACTGACATTACTGGAGTCCGTTTTCATACATCAGCCCTCTTTAAAATTTCTAGATGCCTCTTTTCTTAATATGCACCATTTACTTTTCCAAAGTTGCATTTCCTTTTGCCTTTCCCATTGGAATGGCTTTGAAAAAGTCTTTGAAATAAACATTCCATGACAGCTGTAACACACCTCATAGGCATTTGGATTTTCATCCTGAGATACTCAATGCATTTTACTAAAATAAAAAACACACAAGAACATATTCCACCAAACTCACACTGATTTTTACCACTTGTCTGTGATGTGACAGGCAGGAGGTAGCAAAAGGCAGCAAGTCAGCAATCCCAGGAAGTCAGCTGGGCTGTAGGGAGACAAGAAGGGCAGTGAGATGACAGCCACCAGTGCAAACAGTAACGAATTCCTTCCTTCTTCACAGACCTGAACAACTTGGTTTCCCTCTCCTCTCAGCACCCTCCATCTGTGCAGACACCAACAAGCCCTCGCTGGTGCCCTGAACTGCAAAACGAAAATCAGAGAAACCACTCCCAACATCGGGAATGTTTCAAAGCTTTCTGACTTGGGGAAAAACTGGGGTGCCTCACGTTATTTTTTCCAACTGGTAAAGCTACTATCTTTATTTATGTGTATATTATCTTATTATTAACAGTTCTTATCAACAGTTCTTGAAGATCCTGGAGGAAAGAAACAAAGAACATCCTTCCTTATTTCTCCTATCACTTGGCCACCACTTTGTGCTCCTCCATGGCAGTGACGCTACCAGCATATTCATTACTGTTTCCATTTGAACATCACTTGAGCAGCTTTGTGAGCACTGAAGTGTTTGGTTTGTACAAGCAGCAAAGGACATTCACGCTGTGGTTAATCAGTGTCTTCCTTTGGGGGTTTCAAAATGGAAACTTCCATCACATATTCTGCAAGTCTGATTTTACAAAGCCTGGTTTGGGGTCAAAAATGGAACTGCAGAAATGCTTTATATAAAAGACACAACAGATTGGACCCCAGCACCGATGTCTGCAAAAAAAATGCTTTATAGGGTTTCACACTCGGAGGTCCCTGCATCGTTATTACTCCCTTCCCCGCATGTCAGCCAATACAGAATCTATGCCATGGAATTTCTATCTGCTTGCTATATATCCAGCTTTTTAATAGATTTTCTTATGGCAGGAAATCAACTGTTTGCTAAGAGCCAAGAATATAATATCTATCGAATTCCCCTTATGTGCTAACTCAGTCATTAATTACACTGAAGACAGCTATTACATTTGTTCAGCACCAGCTAGCTTTAACAAACAGCCCACTCCTTTCCAGTAGCTTTGCTCCCTATCAGGCATATCCCAACCCTTCAAGCACCAGACCAGCCAGCAGTGGCCCCAGCAGAGAGCTGTATCTGTGGAGAGAACATTCGCTCCCTTGTCATCAAACCAGAAGATTTGCAAAAAAGGTTTTTCTCTTTAGACACAGAAAAATAATTGCCGTTTCCATTTTATTTTTTTAGAGGTGAGAAGGGTTGTTAAAATAGAGGGGCTCATTTTTCACTCCCATTGTGTGCTCATGCAAGTTCTTCTGGCTGAGGTGATGTTCGATTCAGCGCCCGATCCCCATGGTTGGGTGGGTGGGAGATGGTATGAAATAGCTGCAAGCTTTTCAAGGGGAAGCAGACTCTTGTACCATTATGCACATTGCAGGCTGGGTGTTTTTCTTTATCTAGATGATGTCATCAGCTCTCCACTCTGCTCCAGTATCCTGAACAGCTGACCCAACAGGGCTTCCTACATTTTGAAGACTTACAAAGCAAGCACTGAAGACTTCAAAAGCTTTCCAGTACTCCTGAAGCCCTCACGGTATCTGAAACACAGTTAAAACTCCTGGAGCATTAGCAAGGCTTTGCTACATCCATATCCTCAATGAATGAATCACAACACGGGTTGTTTATGGAGTGAATCAGTGAAAAGGAAGAGCCTCTCATTCAGCAAGGTCAGAAGGCTCTCCCAAAGCAACGTGTGAGAGCAGTGACAGAAAGAATGATGCAAGTCTGGGATCCTCACCCTCAGGCCACGTCCCCAACCACACTGCTTGTTTTCTCTTCTTACAGGGTGCTGCATCTTGCTTAAAAAAAATCCATATTCTTTTTCCTGACATGTGATCTTCTCCATCTTTTGTAAAATTACCAGAATAACCACAGCAACAAAAGTGCATGAGAATTAAAATAAGTAAGCTTGCATACAGTAAGGCTTAAATTCATTCATTTGCTTACGTTTTAAGGAGACACTGGAATTCCCCTTTTTATCCCAAATTCCTGGAATACTTGGAAGAAGCAGCGTAGGTCAATTCAGACAGCTAAAGCTGGTAGAAAGCCTTTGTCATAAAATACACCAGGTGTCCCTATGGAGAAAAGCAAGTGCCTTCTGGATCTCAAGATGCTCAACATCCTGGCCAGCCACAAAGGAGGAGCAGACGGTGGTGAAGAATGCGCTCCTCAGCCACTGGAAGCCCAGCCAAGACACATCAGTCCTTATTTAAATCATCCTCCCCCAAATTATTCCTAACCAAAGGATCAAAAAAAAGAAAAGAAAAAAAACCCAAACACAGTCAAAACAGTCAATGGATCCACTCATAAAAATAATGTTTAAATCAACCGTGGTCCAAACAAAGAAGGAACCGACTGACGCAGAAAAAGCAAAACCTGGCCAAAACCACAGCTTAAAAACTGTACTGAACTTTACTGAGGGTTCACACGGAGCTGAGTAATACCTCCCACCAGCCATGGCCTGAGTCACAAGCTTTCTGCCCAGCTAACTTTACAATAAACACTTGTGCAAAGTCCAGCTCCCATTTTTTCAGGAGAACTGGTAGTAGTGGCTACGCCAGACACTGCTTTTAGATACCACGTGCTCTGGAGTTTCTTTACAGTGAATTGTCAGAACCCACGGTGTCACTACTGCGTGGTAAAATGCAAAGTGACCTTGTGACATACCTCACTGCAAGCATCTCTTGAGGACTGCTGCATTGACATCTAAAAGATCAGGGCTTTGTTTCTGTAGAACTGGATTCGTTGCTGAGAGTTCTCCTGCTCTTAAAACCCAGGAATGTATTACAAGGGTCAGATTCTGCTCTGCTAAATGGATGTAAATCAGAGTAATCAGTGGTGAGTTTATTCTGGATTGACTGCTATTTTTAAAAGTGCTAAAAACAAAAAGCCAAGAGCTGCTGTTATTACAGTTAGCTAACCGTAATGATTATTTGCCCGGGCATTATTATTGCTGTGATTTAAAGCAGCTTTGGGTTCCCAAAAACATACTTCGGCTCCCTTCTAGACTAAAAGCCATGACAGGATTTAAGAGACCAGAAGCCCAAAAACATGATTCTGAGTAAAATAAAGAACGTCAGATCTTGCTACTGTCATGCTTAGAAGAAAGAGGACGAAGTGCCAAACACCAGCACACAGACCATTAACGACAGCGGCTCTCAGCCTCTAAACAGAGGAATGAAGACCACTGCTCCCCACATTCAACTTGTTTTAAAGGCTTTTCTCTCTGTCCCTAATCAACATCTTTCCCACCTGAGCAAACCGAGCAGGCACACGTGCTGTGCCACGGGGAACACCTCTGAGCTGGCAGCAGGCACTGGGAGCACCAGCTTGGCCAAGGCTCCTGCTGAACAACACTGGTGGGGGTGAAGATGTGTAAAACCTGGCACCTCAGGGTATATCCTGAAGTATGGGAAGCTTCTGGAAACAGATCAACCTGCAGAAAGTCCAAGAGGAGAAATGCTAAGAAAAAAAAAAGACCTCACTATCATAACACTTCGACCCTTCAGAAAACTCATTTAAGTTGATCTTCTTTCTCACTGCTTTCTAGAGAAGTCAGCATAGAATCTGGAAAAACTCTGCAGAATCCCAACACACGACAACCCTCACCTTTATGCAGCAGGGACCATGCTGCAACCTCTGCTCCAACCACCTGAATGCTGCAGGCAGAGGCTGTGCTGGTTCCTACCTGCCAGTGAGCACAGAAGTCACTTGGACACTGCTGGACCTCCAGACTTGTCACGGCCCACGCTCTAGGAACACGACAGTTCATCTGTTCAATGTTACGGTGAGGTTAGATAAGGCAGAAACAGCAGCCTAATTCATTTCATAGTTTCAACTAGTTTCAATTAATACGTACAGCAATCAATTTTGTTTTACCCCAAAATATTTTTATTTACTTACACATCTGTGCACATCAACATGCGCCCTATGGAAAGCAACAAGGAAAAAACGCAATTAAAGAAAATCATAGAATCATAAAATATCCCTCGTGGGAAGGGACCCAGGAGGCCCATTGAGTCCAACTCATGGCTCCATAAAGGGCTACCTAAAAATTAAACCCTACGTCTGCATGCACTGTCCAAATGCCTCCTCAGCTCTGGCTGGCTTTGGATGAGATATCAACGTGCAAACACCGTGACTGTAATTCCTCAGAAGAAAAAAATGCTGACCAGAAGCACGTTTACAGAACGTGCCATGTTTGGCCAAACTGTCATGAATGTCAGCAGTCACTACTCCAGATTCTAGACTACGCTCAGCTCTTCATTACTACAGCAACACAAAGCCTGTACCACTGTCACATAGAAAGGGAGCAGAGAAAGGTGCTTCTTCATCTACGTTGTCTCTTTCAAAGCTTTAATGCTTCAGCAAGTCATCACGATCTTCTCCTTCAGCATGAAGAAAATACAGTGCTGCTCCAGGAAGCCCAGACTCTACTGCCAACACAGGAGAACAGCCACGATCACTTAGCAGCATGTTGAAGATGATGATGCTCAACTCTGCAGCTTAACAGTCCCAGCAAATTTGCAGAGAACCACCTGCACAGTGAGACAAGACCCAAACCCACCCAGCGTCCCGAATTCTGTTTGGTTTCCTCTGCCTCTGGATAGGGTAAAATTTCGTCCTGTTTTTCAGCATCACCTCTACTTCCAGTTCTAAGGGACAGGCAAAAGCAAAACGTGCAGTTATATTCTGGATGAAGACAGGTCACTTTTCCTTATTATGCTTCTGTTTCATCCTATAATCTCACGAAAGGATGGCATTTTTAGAACTCCTATGTTTTTTAGAGTACAAAACCTCTACCCCTGCAAAACGCCATCGCTCAGCGTTTCTCACTGTTACTGGGACATTACTGAATGTAACTGAGCCACATCAGAAAAAAATTGTGACTGAAACAGCTACAAAATATGTAGCAGAAGCAGCAAAAACACCTTCAAGTACTATTTAGTGGTAAGAAAACTGGTGTAAAGAAATGAACTAAAATGCCATTATATATCTACACTTATTGAAAGAAGTGTTATCGAAGGCATTTTCTTCCCCTTGATTCAGCATCTCTTCCTCCTCCTGGAGCCTCACTTAAGACACCTGCTTAGTTTTGGACTTTTTTCATTGCTGCAGTGAGCAAGAATTGAGCCAAAGCACATTTTAATCACAGCCAGATCTGGGCATTGGCAGCGCACAGACAAAGCACGGCAGCCCATGGCAACAGCTCAAAGATTACTAACTGCTATGCCAAGTTAATCACTCCACATCTTAATTACTCTAAAGAAAGAAGCTATGAGTTTGGGTACAGTCTTCACTTGATGACCTTCATATTCCCAGTAGAATTATCCTTATGGATCTCACACACCGGCTCCCTACCCTCCATCTCCTCCTGACCTACAGCAGCACCCTACAATGAAACTCAATCACGAAACATATCACAGAATCACCAAGGTTGGAAATTGGAAAAGATCTGAGATCATCCAGTCCAACTGCCCACCAACCACCATTATTTCCCCATTAAACCACGTCCCTCAGTACTACATCAGGATATCAGCTCCCAGTGCTAGAGGAGGTAAGACTGCTGTTAGATCCCCCCAAGACCCAGGTGGTGACTGGTGGAAATGGCTCCCAAAGAGCTCTGAGAATGAGATATTCAGTTTGCTTGGATTTCAGGACAGCACTGATGCCTGGATCAGCGGGTACAGGACAGAGCTATACGGCACAGTGCACGTCCTGGTCACTAGCAGTACTGACTGCTAATGTCAGAACCACACTGCTCCAAGCACAAAACAGCAGTACAGCAAACTGAGTCCTAAATGGAAGTGTGATGAGTTGAACTGGAATCACATTATCAGGGGATCTGTTCCTAGTGTAAGAGGGAAGAGCACCCAGAGATTAGAAAAATCCCTGTAAAATAAATGCACAAAGCTCTATGACTTGAAGGAACACAGTGGATGAATACCAGCAATGGCTATTGCTACGAAACAACATCCAAAGCAAACACCTTCCAGAGGGAGATGACTGCCTTTTCCTTACCAGCCACACTGGGGTTTTTAGTCTTGTTTTATTCAGGCTTTCTGCAGACTGCCCAGATCAGCCATACACATGTCAATAGCAAGACAGAAGAAAGGAGCCAAACTTCAGGTGCTTGTCATAAATCCACTTAGCAAACGCCCCTTTCCTGGCACGGCGTCCTCTAGGTTGCTGTAATTAAAAAAACCATCAAAGTAGGAGGTTCTACCTATCACAATGGCCTGACTGAAATTCCTCATACAGAGACACTCATGTAAGTGGTGGTTACCTAAGCATCCCAACCCGCCCTCATGCTGAACAGCACCTTCAAGACTGGATGCATGAAACCCACACCCAAAGCAAAGCTGAAAAAATGCACTGAGGGAAGCTGCTCCCCAACACGTATTTACCTGCAGCCTGCAGCTGCTGGGGGCCAGCAGCTGGTACTGGCATAAGGGGTGTAAGGTGTAAGTAGTAACTACTGTAACAGTGCATTACGTGACATGTAGCGCTGCATGTGATGAGCCTGTAACAGTCTCCTACAGAATACATATCACTGACAAGCATATTTATATAATATACATATCATATACACATTATTATATACATATGTATATCTATATTACATATACATATGTAAGTACATGTGTGCTATGCAATAGATGTACTATATTGACATCTCAGTATACATTACTCCATGATTATAGCTCACAATATATAATTATACACATTATCTTATAGCAGCTACATAAATATTATGATATAATAATTGATATAAATTACTATTAATAACAGCTGTAACAGGTAAACCAACACAGGTGTTACCATTCCTTGTAAGCGCAGCATTGAGTGGTACAGCATCTAATGGAAGTAACACAGCAGGAGGGGCAGGGTGCAGGCATTTGGCTTTGTTTCTTTGAGCACAGAAAGTGCTCGAACACCAGCACTCTCTGCAGCTTAATGGCCATAATGACCTGCTTCCATTCTGCCCTCCACATCCTCCATTCGTACTGCAGCTTCGCAGTCCCTCTGGCAGCCCATCAACCACTGCTCTCTACGTATTTTAGAGCTGCATTCTCTCACAATTAACTTTAACAGCTTATCATTCATCCACATTGGTTTTAAAGTTTTATGTATAGTTTTAAGTAAAGATGTATTCACTCCCTGAGCCAGCTCCAGCACTTCTTTAAAGGTCAGCCAATTTTCCTTCATAGGCCACTGTCTGAGAAATAGTGCCAGCCTGCTCCACTTACTGCTCTCCTCATTTTACCTAATTGGAAGTTTTTAAAGTCTAATTTATCTGGTTTTATATCAAACCTCCTGCTGTACCTGAAACATCAAACAGCAATCTCCCTCTACCTCGGATAGGTCGCACAGCACCCTTCCCATGTAACAAATGCACACATCAACTTCCTTATCAATATCTATTCCTTCCAAGATCACAGTTGTAGAAAATCTTGGCTGCACAGCAAGCAGTCTAAAGCTGGCAACCTCTTCATGCCTCTGTTCTACATGCTTTTAATTTATCAATTGCAAGGCAGATGACAAATTAAGTCCCATTAAGAAATCACCACTGCAAATGTCTCTCTAAATTCCCCTTAAGCCTCTCATTTTGACAATGAAATGGCCAGAAGGCAACACGCTGCTATCAGGCAGCTCTAACTGCTGATTCCCACCACCCTCCTTTCTGTAGAGCTGGCTGACCACTGGTCCCCCCCATAGCACAGCCCCAGGCTGCCCTTCCCTCCTCCAGCCGGCGCTGCACTGGGACACCTGGAGCCAGAAAAGAGAGCAGCCCTGTTAGCAGGGCAGGCAGAAGGTGTCAGGACCGCGGCACTGCGAGCACAGCCCTTGCAGCACATCTCAGCACCGAGAGGCAGATGTTTGTGCAAGGGGGTTACTGGGCTGCATACAAGCAGGTGGCTTGTTTTGGCACATCCAGCAGTCAGCGCTGGTCTGCAACTCCTGCAGCAGGGAAAAGGCCTCATCTGGGGAAAAAATGTAAAGGGAACTGCAAAGATGTTTGCATTTCAGCTTGCACCCAGCAGCAGCAGGAAATAAAAACTGCTCTGCAACACGAGCAGCACGAATGGGGCTCTGCAAGCTCTGCTATGGACAGAGAGCAGTGGTGCTATTTGCTCCGCTCTGATTTTCTTGTGCTCCACTTGGGCTAGGTGCAAAAGCTCACACGTCATCAGAATAGCAGGAGAGATCATTCTGATCATGCCAAACACTGCTTTTCTTTTTAGTATAATGATCCATAGAGGAGAGAGGCTGCAGGGTGGAGGGAGCAGTGGAGACAATTGGGATGCTGACCCCACAGAGACTCCCCTGCCCTCCATGCCTCAGATAAGGAACATCAATGCACACACCACCTACCTGCACCAGGATTCTGCATGGGCAAACCTTAATGCACACTGAAACTGAACTGAAATCCTGCAGAGTGAGATGTTGTGTTCATCTATCACTCAGCATGCCTGATGGGGCTGGCTGAGACCTCTGCTGCCTGCTGTCACCACAGCAACGTGCCATCTCCCTTCTGCAGGACTGCTGCCAATCTGCTCTGCAGAGGGGCCCAGGGAAGGCTCCCAAAAGGCAGAGAGGCTGATATTTACTCCTTCTTCTTATTGTACCTAAGGGATATGCTTGCAGCCAAAAGAGTTTCATAACAGAACCGAATACACAAACCAGCTCAGTATCTAAGCAGCCAGAAGAGTTTAGTAAATAAATTATCTATGCTTACCAACGACATGCAGAGTTCTCCAACTTGTAAAATGAAGTAACTCCTAAGACTGGAGCTTAGGATAAATAAAAAAAGCAAACCATCAAATTCTGCACAACCTGTTTCTAAGACCAGTACGTTCTGGATCTATCTGCAGCACAGGGGAAAGGTCCAGGACACGCTTCTGCTCCTGTGGGAGGATGTGGGACCCCGCAACCCTGCCCAGAACTGCAGCAGTGTAGGTGGTACTCCCCAGCTTTGCCATGGCCATGCATAATGCCAGACTGAAAGGCAAGGATGGCAGCTGGAGGGGGAGGCACTGCAGGGGCTGGAGGGAGAAGTGTTCTGCAAGAGCACATCACTTGTTCCCTGACCTCAGGCCATAAACTGAGCCTGTGCTTAGAAGTGCTGCAGCCTCACCAATGACTGACTGGGCAGGCTGAGCCTCTCAAGTATGCTTTTTTTGTATACTCGCCCAAAACTTGGGGATCATCTACTGAATGTTTGACTCAAACATAGCTAGAAAATATTAAATAGTGCTACTTCACAGAAAAATGAGGCAGACTGCTGCCTAACTGAATTCCTGCACGACACCGTACCCAAAACACAATGCCCATCCACAAACTACGTTTAAAGAAACTAGGAGGCCACTCTGCCAGTATCAGTGGGGGATGAACATGCTTAGCAGTCCGGGGAGGTTTTCCCAATGTTACTGAGGAACTGCCCCTGAAGACATGGCTTCATTCCTCAGTTCATGGAATACAATTTTCCCCAAGTCATGAAACAGGGAAGAAAAATCTCATTAAATATTTCAACTACCCTTTGTGCAACCAACTTCACCTGGAAGTCCTGCGGATTCACTCCGTGCAATAGGAAGCTGTTAAGCACTGCTAAGAAAAAGGAGGATTAAGCAGAAAAGCTTATTAAAAGGTCAGCAGAAGCACATTACTCAGGAAAGTGAAAGACTTTCCCTATCATGTTTGCATGCAAAGATCACAGTGACCATATAATCAGCTTCCACCATACACTACCTGTGTAAAAGATGAGATTCAAACTTTTAACTAGCAGATCAAACGCATTTCCATGTGTCTGCATTATCAAATCCTGCATCCTCGGGGTATTATTTAGTCTATAAGTAATTTGTCAATAGCATAATTCTACCCACTGAATTACATCCTTTTGATTAATTAATCATACATTTTTTGCTTTCCTCTCAGCTATTTCCCATCATTCTCTCCATACTGTGCCCATGAAGATGAGCATCTTCACAAAGGCAGTAACAGCTATTAAAGCATATTTCCTATCCTGATCTGAAGAGGTGCCACATGCTTTATCAGCTTCCCAGCACCCCATCTGCCCCAGCACTGCCCTGCACACTGACATGGCTGGGTGAAGGTGCCCAGGAGAGCCCTTGCAGGGGGATGGGTCCTTTCCTCAAACACCACATTTGTTGGCTGCTTTTTTCCCTCTGGGCTCAGTTAACAGGAGACAAGAGATCCATAGCCTGCCCTGGGGAAGGACACCGTGAGACACTGTCTCCCAGTACAGAGACAACGTTTCTGGCTTGAGACCACTGCGTGCTTTCTGTCCCATAACCTAATTTCATTCGCCCACAGAAGCTCTCTGAGCAGCAAGCACAACACTTCAGGGAAACACATGTCTTTTCATCCCCCCAGGATGTGCTAGCCCATAAAATCATCCCCTGCACTTGTGCTGGGCCCATAAAAATCACTTCAACGATGTGTTATTCTCAATTGCTTCAGGCAAGCTAGCCAGGACTGCTGGAGACTCAGTACCGATTGTCTATAAAACCAGAAGAGATAGAGAAGAATTTCCTACGCTTCCCAGTAGCACCTACCATCCTGAGGAGCAGTGCTGATGGGCCATGAAACTGTCACAGCCAGCCCTCCTTGGCTGGAGGACAGGACACGTCACGTGGGGTTGCAGAGCCATTTACCAGGGCAGACAAGGAAATGTTCCTCTCCTGGAAAGACAAGATACTTTTTATTTTCTGTTCTTACAATTTTAGCTCCAGTACCAGCATCTATAAAATCAACACAATTATGACTTCAAATTTTTCATCCGTATATTCAAGTTGTCTCTTTGCCTTTATACAGCACACAGGTTTTCTTTTTCACATCATTAGCACCAACATGTTTGCATAGCAATACTGCACTGACCCCAGCCATACAAGTTATCACAGTGAATATAAGCAGCTGAAAAAATGAACCCTGCTGATGGCTGGCATTCAGTGACTGCAGGTGCTTTCACCCAAAGCTAAGTACAAGGGGATGCAATGGTTTTTCCAACGCAAGAGCTGTCAGTAAGCCCTGAGTCCAGCACATGGCCATGGAGACGCTTTAGGGACCTTCTCCACGTGTATAAATACCTGGTGGGGCAGAGGAGGAGTAAAAAGAACGCTCCTCTCAGGGGTGCCTAGTGACAGTATGGGAGGCAATGAGCACAAACTGAAACAAGGAAGGTCATCTGAAGATTAAATCACTGCCAGTAATACCCCGAGAAAGGAATTTAATTTTCTGACTATGGAAAGCCTTTCCTCAGACAATAGCAAAGTCCAGAACGGACTGTGCAATGCAAAAAAACAATCGTAGCATAATTTGGTTAAAGAAGCAAATATATGCCTCATTAAGAATTTAAGTAAGGTAAACCCTACGTGAGCTTAAAAATACTTGCACGGAGAAATAGATCTGAAGGCATTCTTTGTGCAGTAACCCGTAACAGGAGCAAGGGAGTCGTTAAAGTCAGGCAGGTGGTGTTTCTTTAAAACATCCCTCCAAGTATCCCTGAGACACACAGCCAGAGCACGACAGCCTGCAGCCGCTCGGCAAGGGCCGCAGCCGCCTGCTGCCTAAAAGCCACGGCTCACGCCCGCAGCAGGCTTTCTGCACAACCACTGCACTTTTGCAATGTGTTAGAGAAGCAGACAAAAATGTTACAACGTGTGACAGGGTTACTGAGGAGTGATGTCCATTAGAAGCCACTTAGCTTTATGACACAATATGATTTGGCACTGGCGTGCGAGGATATGCTGTAAAAGCCAGTATGAATTACATTATGATGTGAAGAGGGACTCATTAAATTAGGAATAGGATCTCTCAGAGAAGCCAATAAGCATCAGACGGAGCTGTGGAAAGAGTTCATTACATTAGAATATAAAAAGGTGGGCTGTTACATTTTGATTTGTTAAAAAAGCCAAAAGGCATCACATGAAAAGGGCCTATCATCATGTTACAACGTGCAATAAAAGCCAATATAAATTGCATTATGATTTTAATAGGGTAGTCATTGAGTTACAACACGTAATTGAAGCCAGTATTGAAGGCCTTATGTAAGGCTGTGAAGTGGGGTTTGCTATCTTCATAAAAACACACACAAACCCCAAGAGCACACGACAACATGAAATGGGGCTTCTCCAGACTGACACGAGAAGAGTTTTTCACACTTATACTGCCTTATACAATGGAAGTCAATAGAAAAATGAATGATGATGTGTGGAAAGGGACACTTCCTAACCAAAGGCCATAGCAAGGAAATAAAGATTTCAGCTAAATGGGACAGGATGGATGTAAGATTAGCAGCACCACAAAATCAGGCCTGGTAGCGCAACGTGGAATGGGATTCACCCGGGCTGCTTGGCCTTGTGAAGCCAGCACACAGCACAGCACGACGCAGCTGAAGCTCCATTTTCAGGAGGCATGACCAGAGGAGCATGTGAAGGTACCTGTGCAAGGACTGGGTCCATCCCCCAGAACAAAAGGAAACAAAAGACTGCAATAACCAGCAGAGAAACTGTGCTCATTCCTCATGCAGGTATAAATGCTGGTAGTGGCATTGTTTTAGCAATGACACTCCAAATGGACCTGATGATACAACAAGCACAGCCAAATCATTGCTGTTTGCTACCAATGGGCAGCACTGGCACTCACTGCAAAGGCTTAACTCAACTCAGATCTCAAGAACTCAATCCTCCTTCCTACGTGCACACTCATGTTCTCAATGAGAGCAGGGCACAGCTGTGGACAGCACGCAGCCCCAGGGGTGCCAGCTGCAGGGCACCTCCTGCCCCTGCTGCCCCAGCAACCGGGCTGCTGAAGGCAGGGAGGGAGAGGGGCTGTGCCCAGCCTGGCTGCCCGCAGAGGGCAGCTTCGGTACCTGCTGCAGGGAGGGTGCAGGGAGGAGCCGGGCAACCATTTAAATCAATTAGCAAGCTACGTTTCCATTTAGACATTTAGCTATGTCAGGAGCTTTCCAAGAGTCTGTTTCTTCTCATGGACTTTTTCCCCCGGCATGTTTTTAATTACGGCCAACGCTAATTTTAACGAGTTGTCTGCCTTCAGCTCTGCGTGACAATAATGTTCTCCAGCTGATTTTCAAAACTCAGAAGGTTTTAACTTCTCGGGCTGCATTTTCAATGAAAACAGCCGCCCGCTGCATGGCTTGGCAGCTGGCCGTGCTCCCTCTGGGCAGCCCTGAGCTGGGCCCCGGGCAGCCCCGCTGTGCTGCCACTCACCCAGCTGCACCCTCCTCTGGCTGCGCTCCCTTGGGGTCATGCAGCTTTGCTACACTTCCAAATAAGAGGAAGCATTAAGAGACCTTCAAGCCAACAAGGAAAACTGATGATCATCTAGGTAACCTCCTGCATAACAAAGCACGCAAAGCATCGCATATGATTCTTTTCTGTTCAGGTAAGATACAGTTATAGGGAAAGGTTCAGTCTTGATATGAAGCAATCCAAGTTAGCGTTAAAAGACTTAGCAACTTCTCAGCAAACTTTTCTTCCAGCAACAGGGGGTGTTGCCTACTGTGGGACTGATTTTGTTCAGAAAAGGAGAGAAGATTGAAAGCAGATGCCCAGAGCCTTCTGCATGCATGGAGGCGGGCAGGGGCTGGCAGGGACGCTGTTCAGCGCTGGGAACATCAGCACCGAGTGCATCCCTGAAACGTTCCCCACATACCTGGCTGCTGGCCCATCTTGATCTCAGGCTGTAATTACAGTTCAAGAGCATTCAGAACTCAAATTATCTAACAGTGACTCTGCTGTTATCACCAGGACAAGCTTTTCCACTTCTAAAATATGTACAGCACGTGAAATATCCCGCTGGTTTTGCCTGGCAGTACCCACAGATGCAAATCATCACTTCTCTTACTTTTCCGTTTTTATATCACTCACATGTCTCCTGAAGAAGCCTGAAAGGAAAAACACGTTCACCTGTTTCATGGAGAATTCAAAGGTCCAAGCTCCTGTGTCACTGCAAAGACACACGTTCTGCTGTTCTCTGAACCCATACACCTGCTCTGAAACCGTATTTGTCTTCACTTACTTTCATAACACTTGTGCTATCCACCTTGCCTCTTTTTTCTTCCCTCTCCACATCGTAAAGCATTTATTAATTTATTTTTAAGAGCAAATGCAGTTTTCAGACTTTCCACCTCCTTGGGAATTTTATAGTTTGCTTTAACAGACTGGAAAACCCTCTCGTTTTGACAAATACTCACGTTCCTGCAATGAAGCAGAATGATGCTCAACCCTTACTGCACCCATGAATAAAATCACACATACAAAACCACTGTAACACAGGAAAACATATCAAGTTGTGATGAAATGGGGCTGCAGGCTGAACAGAGCCCAGCTATGTCTACACTGAACTAATTGCTGAAGTTTGGTATCATCCAGAGAGAAACGAGGCATCGTTGCCACGTGTTTTGGCCCCCAGTCTTGAGGTCAACCCTGCCCCAGTAATAGAGAATAACAATAAGATTTGTATTATTATATCAGAATGAAGAGCGCCCTTTTCTCAGACCCACAGTGCATCTCCCATGAACCTGCTTTATTTTGCTTTAGTCAGTGCTGCATTTCTCTCCAGATATCCAGGTATTACTCTCCAGATGTATTTGTACCACACTTCACTGTTATACTTTTCTCTTCCAGACTAGAGGCTAATTCACAATGTAATGAAGTCCTACAGTTCAAGTATATTCCCAAAGCATGCCATACACCACATGTAAACGTACTAACATCTTATAGTCTACATCCATACATCACAAAGAGCATGAAATACAAAAAACAAGACTTTCAAACCCATTACAGCTATTTGAGAGCAAAACCAAATAGCAAACCAAGCAAAGCAGCTGGATGGGGCCTTTCTGACTCGCTCACTGCTCCAAAGTGACAGCAAACCCCTCAAACATTCTGCACAGCATTCCTCTTGTTCACCATCTGAAAGAGAACTCCTCTTCATTAGCACATAGATAGTCAAGTCCCTCAAGTTGACTCTTAGTAACACTTTGGGCGCAGGTTTCAGCCCGTCCTCAGTGGGCCACAACACCTTGGCAGAATAGGCTGCTTAGGTTTAGAAACAGAAGCCCAGGTAGAGCCCCAGTGGTAGTTCTACACAGCTGCACGGAGATTACAAAAGGAAGAAAAAGGCATCTGCATCAAAGCCCTCTCAGTGGAAATCCCACTGGATCCCATCAGCTGAACCTGCCCCTGCGTGGGCAGGCAACACATCCACACAGCCATGCAGCAGGGCCCCACGGCACGGCCCTCGTGCCATCACTAAGACATCACAGGGGAAGCATCTAACACTGCAAACTGATGTCTGATTCATAGACTTGTCATTATTCACGGCTATAAAATATTAGAATGCTCTAAATAAGTAAAAACATTTTTGCAGCTGCTGCAAATGTTTCATTCCTAGATGTAAGCCTGGCCGAGAGCGCAGCAATCTGCGTAAGTGCCAAATTCACAGTGAAGTAATTAGGACTTTGAAAACATATAGACCTAATGTGGCATGCTCAGGGTTTAGCCCATGTTTGGACACGGCCAATGCTGATAACTGGCCACAAATGCAAACGTTGCCCAGGCTGCTCTGCCCCAGACAGGTAACTTTATCCCTTATCCCAAAGGTGTGGAAGAGCAAGGATGAAGTGTTACAGAACTGGAACGACGTCCCGGGTTACAGATGTGTAAAACAGCTGGGCAAATGATGTCATTAAAAATACTTTGCCACCTCTGCTACTTGCTCTTGTTATTAAAAGCAGACATTAACTTTCTTTACCTAATCGCACTGTGTAAACCTGTTGTGTCAAGTCCTCAGCGTGCTCTGTTCCTAATTAGCAGAGACAACCCACAGCTGCTTCCCATAAACTTCTCCAAGTGGCTTTGAACTTGCCATGCTGCAACGCAGATGTATTTTGCTTCTGAAATGCACATTTTTATCTGGTTAACAGAGGCTTCATCTGAAAATCCATGCATACTCTATTCCAAACCCAAGGCCATGGAGCATGCATGGACCATAACTCAACATGAGGTGGAAATAAAGCCATAAAGCCATAATGCTTTTTGTCCTTCTTTCCATTGCTGAGAGACAGAACCTCAACTCAAATCAACCAAGTACCAACCCAGCTCCTTGAAACTCAACAGGAAGGTCCAAATTCCCCTAAAAACAAATGAGAAGATCCCAGTGGCTTTTTGGTCCCAAAATGCAGTTTCTATTAACAAACAGGAAACAGCATGCGCTTCAGAAGATACGGCCCTCAAGAATTATTAACAGTGTTGTAGGTTCTGATGGCACCACCCTTCCAGTAGAGCTGATGTAAGTATTTCTGGGATCCTCCCAGCTAAGCTTTCACATCTGCTGCACTACTGACAGACAAAGGCTTCAGATGAACTCGGTGTCCCCATGCCCTGCTCTAACTGCAGTCACCCCCAGGGCACCTTTCGACCATCACACAAGTAAAATCAGGATGGCACTGAGAATCAAACTATCCCAAAGATGCATGCATTTTCCCTTATTTTAGTTTTATTATGATAGGATCCTGATCTACCAGCATTATCGATACTGTTTGCTTGCTGTTTCCTGGTGTCCCCTCAGTGCCAACACAGCCCAGCAGGGAGAGCTGCGTCTGCAGCCACATAGAGAGTATTTTCTTCCCAAGAACAGCACAGCTCTCCTGGATCGTAGGAGGAAAAAAATCTGACTCTGTATTAGTAAACATGGCTAAAAGCAGATTATTTGATAATCCTATTAAATTGCAACAGGTTTTCAATAACTCCAGCTGACAGCATTACAGCTGCTGTTCTCAGCTGTGCAGAAGGACATCAGGCCAGGCAGCTTCATGGTGTCTCTTTACAACGACTGGCAGTGCACTCCAGAACACGCATCCTAAAAAAGCAACTGGGCAGCCTGCAATGAGGATACCAAAGAATAACCCAGCACAGAGTCAGAGGTGGAACAAGCAGGTATATTCCCTCTGCTTTAAAGTTAGAGAGATGTTCAAAACTCCACCTGGATTCAAGAGCTTATGGCTTCTCACAGAGCCTTGCAACAGCCTAAGGTCACATCTGCTGCTGCCGTATCTCCACAGAGGCTGAAAGATAATTTAGTTCCCACTAAGATCTAAACAAATGGTACCTTTTTTCTGCATAGGAAAGCCCACCAGGTATTGATGACTGCAGTGAGAAGCACCTCGTAATTAACATGGAGCTCTGACTACACCTATTAATAACACGGATTTCTGAGGGTCACCAGGGCACAGCAAGCAACCGCTCTGCCCCTGCTTTTTGTAAGGGTGCCAGCAACAGACAGCTCTGCTTCAGCACTTCTGTGGCACGGACCTCTGAGATGTGCATACACATGCAGCAAACATGCTACGTGATCAAGGCACCAATCTTCCTAAGAACTCTTATTAAGCTGTTACTACTAAACACGCTGAAGAAGCTCAACATGCAGGCACAATTTGATTTTTATACTCAATTACAGCTTGTTCTTAGTTTTCCCTTCTTCCAGCCCCAGAAAGCCTCTGTGGCTTTCTGCAGGTATTCATTTGTTTTAATCCTGAGGAACAAAAAGAATCAAAGCAGAGGATAATAAGAATAATGAAAGAATTCATTTCTCTGGGGAAGTCTCACACGTGGAGCTCATTCTCCTATAATGCCACTGCAAAGAGATGCTCCTCCTTCTATCCTATTCAGGCTGAAAACAGTAATATTACCAAAAGCCTGAATGGCCTTTTTGGGAGCAGACTTCTTGCAGTTTGCTTTGTGTTTTGTTGTTTGGTTGGTTGGTTTTAATCCTTCAGAGGGCTTAGCAAAAGGTGTAAAATGCTTCCTAATAGAACACTCCTAGAGGCAATGAAAATGCTTTCAGCGTAAGAGCTGAAGGCTTTTATTATTCCTGGTAGAGTCACTATTAAAATGGAAAAAAGGTGATAAAGTTCCTTACCAGGAAAATCCTAGCAGCCAGGAATGCAGAGCTCTCAGCAGAGGGCACGGCTGCCTAGAGAGGAGAAAAGCAGGGATAATTCCGGGTCCATCACAGCTGCTTGGCAAACCAGAACGTTTGCTGATTCAACTTAGCAAGTTCATTTCATCCTGAAAGTAGCTCCTCTATGGAAGGAGAGATTCTTGACCACGTACACTTGAAGGGACAAGTAACCCTGATAGATGTTCACTTGTCACATTTCATAACACAAAATCCTGTTGTTTTGTTATATTATACCTTTTGCAAAGCAACCAGAACATGCAATCCGTACCACATTCATTTTTCACTGCCCGAATACTGCTTTGTTCACTCAACTCACAAAAGACATGATGGCAGAAAACACAAATAAAGCCATTTTTTACTCCTTTTCTTAACGTACCTCAAGCACTGAAACTCTCAAAACACCACGGGCCACGTGCTATGACTGACAACCAGATGCTAGGGTTACAAGCAAAAAGAAAGGTAGAACAAAGAAAAGCTGTGTCCACCACAACAACCAGGTTGCTCAGTTGTCTTTTTTTCTATGCACTCATCAGGGAAAGTCTGTTCACAATCCTTATTTGATGCTCTGCTTTCACAGCCCTTTCTACTCCTCAGTCCAGCCATACGTCTTGAGTTACTCAACTTCTATCTCTGCCAGGTGTGAGAAGGCACAGGAGCACCGCAGCCCGGTGATTTAACAGCACACCTCCTCTCCATCCCGGGGCCATGGGGTCTGTCCCGAAGATAACCCGCAGCTCTCTGCCCACACCAGCTATGACTCACTTGCCAGGAGCAGTTCAGGGGGATAGGTTTGTTTAGATTAATGCTATCATTGCTGGTAGTTAAAAAAGAAAAAAAACACTTTTGGTCATAAACTAATTTGACAGGAAGAAGCCATTAACATTCTTGTCTTTAAGACCACCCTGGGTCTGTAAAACTGACACAAGCAATTTGGCTAAAACTCGCTCAAAAGTATGTGTGAGCCAAAACGCAAACGTACACCTCAGCATGGCCTTCGAGGCCTTTCTTCCCAATAGTACATCATTAATATTGGAGGTTTATAGCAATACGTGTCCTCTTCGGATGCAAAAACAGTGACCAGATTTGGCATATTAGGGAAAGCACTGATGAGGAGCAAAGTGAAGGGGGAAAACCCCCTTCATACCTGTCCCACCTCTATGGAAGCAGAAGTGAAAGAGTTTAGGACAGGCTAAGGCTGACGGACAATGGAAGAGGCCGCTCGCCTTTAAGTGACACTTGGAGGATGACAGATAAAGACACTTCTAGAACAGCCTCATGACTGGCTTTGCTTTTTCCTTCTCCATTCACTCGTTTCAGGGACAAGACTCATGCTTGCATTTTGAGGCTGCCTGGGCAGCAGGCACCTTCAGCTATGGGGAAATACGTTCTTAGGGTTGGGAGGGCAGAGCTGTGAAGAACCAAAGACAGGAACCTCCCCAGTGACAGCACAGCTCAGAAGGCTGCAATTCACCCATACACCAAGCAGCAAGGGAAAGTCTTCTAGTCTGGTCTGGATAACCTCTGAAACATTCGGATACTTTTCCAAATCCCTTTGGCTTGGAAACCAGGCTGGCAAGCTCCCCAGCAGTCTGATTTTTACTTTATTTTTTTTTCTTTTTGGCTGGTTTTCCAGTGCTTCCTGTTTTTGGCTGGGATGGAAATACCACAAGAATGGTCTTCCTTGAGTATTCCAGAACTTTCGCTTCCAGTCCCACCTCAAGGTAGGGCGTGCCGAAGCACGCGGAAAAGGCAGACTAGGAAGCACTGCCTGGTGGCATGGCAGCCTGGAGCTCCTCGCTGTGCATGCTGGCTGCAGGGCTCGGTCGCTGTGGGAGCAGCAAGCTACCCCTTTGGCAGCAAAGTGCCCTTTAGCCAGCAGATCCACAGAGCTGTGTCACCTGGCTATGCATTTTTAATGTTCCCATTATCAGGGTCTCTGAGTTCCTCTACAAACAACGCAGCTGGGGTTGGTTTTCATCTCTGAAGGGCTTTATTTTTCTCCCTTTTCTTCCCTTAGTTGAAAGTCCCTCTATAATGCTCGAGATACAGACAGCATGTTCTGCGGGAATAAATAACATGGAGCTCAACAGTGCTTAGCCCCAGCACCGACACAATTTAATGCAGTCATTAACAAATCTCTGATGGGACTGAATTCACTGTAATAAGCATACACTCCTTGATCCAGGGACCAGCTCTAGACAGCCAAGTTTCAGCTGCAGCATCAAACACCACAGACAGTGCTGATCCGACAAGCAGAGCAAGCTGACCTACTGCTCCAGGCAGGCTCTGGGGCTGGAGCTGGGCACAGGGGCTGGTGCTGCTGAGCTCATGGCACTGCTAGGGCTGTTAAGGCATCAGTAACAACTCCTAATGTAAATTGTGTACTTTTCATCATTTTGCTTACCTCAGAGTAATTACATTCACACTATAACCTATACCCTCCCCCAGTGGCTCCACTGCAGGAGTACAGACTAAGCTATTTTGAATAATTACTGGCATTAATAAAGAGCCTGAGATCCCCAGCTGCCAATTCCTATGAGAGCAAAATCAGCTCTCATCGTGCAGCACACACAAACATCAACAGCAGCACCTACAGCTCGCCCAGAAGGGATGACAGAAGGGCATGGCATAGGAGTTTCAGGGTTTCCTACCTGAGATGATGGAAGTCTCTGCTGCTCGTGTCATAACACGGAAGCACAGAATGATTTGCTGGGGAAAACACTCCCCTAAGAAATCCCAAGATACTTCTCCACTCACGTTGGTCAGGGCACTCTACAGTACTTGGGGGTTGTTTGGGAATTTTAGTTTAAAACTTCCTCACCCAGGAACACCAATGAACAGAAGTTCGACGCACACACCAGAGCGCTAATGCGCTGACTTTATCCCTTCTTTGCATGTTCTCATGTTCATTTGTCCAACCAGGGGAAATGACCATCTGCTATTTACTGATGCTGGCAATCTGCACTACGTTCTCACACTTACTGAGTGCTGGAATAAAGGAACTCTTTTCACTAACGAACAACCCAGGTGTGTGCTTCTCCCCTTACTGCCCCCAGCAGCACACAGCAACCTGTTAAAGAATAACTGCTGCTGTTACACACCGGTACTGCAGAAGTTCTTCAAATTCCTTGACCAAAGTTTTCAGATCTAGACAACCTGTCAAGACCCAGGAGGAGTTCTCAGCACTTCACATATTTCCAAACCAACCCCAACTGCTGTCTCATGTCTTTCTGAACTGAACCTTAAGTTTCTACTAAAGCAAAGTCCCTGAGGTGATAATACTGAACGATGCAAAGTGATGAACTACTGAAGCAGCCAAAGCATGAGAGAAGCTCTTGTTTCAGGGGTTACTGCTACCTACCTCCCAGTAGCTAGAGACAGAGCATCAGGCAAAGCATTTGCAAACATCCCTTCTCACTGTCAAGCTTCGAAAACAAAGCTGAAAGGTTAAGCAGGAGAAGTGCACACCGTTGCAGATGCATGGGACAGCAGTTAAACAAGCACTTCAACATGCCTTCAACTCTGAAGGCCTGCCTCAGACCCACAGAGTTCTGTGACTGCAGTACGTGCTGAAGGGCTTTGCTGAACAGGGAACATCACATGGATGTGATGGGATTACACATCCATTCAGAGCCGATGGATGTGCTTGAGCACTTCATTGCACAGATAAAAAAGTCAGATAGTTCAAATGTAATCACAGTGCTTAAGCTTCAAGTTCAGAAAAATTCTCCATAGTATCTGTTATTACAGAGTGAATGCAGGCTTTAATCTGTGCTCATTTTCTCTCAGCTATTCACTGCACTTTGGATTTAAAACTTTTAAAACAGACTAACAAATTAGAGCAATTCCAGCCCAATTACCAATGAGGCTTTCAGCTTTATCGGAGGCTTTTCACCTCTGTTATCACAGAAAAACCATTCCCACTATCTAAATAAGCTCAATATTGCCAGTCATTGCAGCATACTATAAACACACATTTTAGCCCTCTGAGTCCAGAGGAGAAAAAAAAAGGGGGGGGGGGGGGTGGGAGGGGACACAAGTCATTATTTTTTGCTTTCTCCCAAGTCTCTAAACTTAACATGAAAATTACTGTTTACTGCCAAAGGGAAGCTTATGGGCACTGACTTGCAGTGATGGGAAGTAATCATTTTACCATTCTGGAAAAGATCTTTGTGTCTGAATCTAGCGGAGAAAAAAAGGGGGGGGAGAGAAAGAAAAGGAAATGATACAGGAATTTCTCCAAAGTCTACATGATGCAGACACTGAGAACAAAAATCTTTTTATATGTTTTCTCAGAGGCCAAGAAGTGTGAACAATTGATTCATGAACAATTAATTTGTTGTAGCCTTCAACATTTAGACATGTCTGGCTCAGGAATGTGTCCCTTACTTTGGGGACAAAATGATTATTTAGCTAACCCAGCTAAAGTCTACCGTATCACTGTGAACAAATGCTTCTGTAATCTGGTATCTGAAACATTCATAAGGATAAATTAAACTAATATGATTTTCTCCTGGAAGAAAGTAGGCTGCAGAAGAGACTAATTTCTGATTCTCATGCAGTTATGTTACAAAAAAAGCATCAAATATTATCTTACTTTTTATATTCATCTTGCCTATTTTATTCTATTTTATTCCTTGTCCTTTGGAAAAACTTGTTCTTTGCCTTGAATTATTAATGTAATTATAGTAT
This sequence comes from Pavo muticus, assembly GCA_016647715.1. NCBI lineage: Eukaryota > Metazoa > Chordata > Aves > Galliformes > Phasianidae > Pavo > Pavo muticus. The sequence goes on from JACDJE010000145.1 coordinate 582,451, forward strand.
TTAGTTATATATATAAACATTTTTAAAAATCCTAAAAAATAACCCTTTCTACTTCTTTCTACTTCTTCCATTTCTACTTCTACCACAAATCTGGTAAGTGCCTGAATGTGCAACTGAGTGGCGAATCAAGTGCTTGAAGCTGTACACAGATAACAGAAATAGGTCACTGCTTCTTTGAGAAACCGTGTTTCAGTCACACTCACTTTTATTTTTATTCAAGATTCAAGCATAAAAAAACAAACAAACAAACAACAACAAAAAGTAGAAACACTGGCTTAGCTTATGGACTGAAAAGAATTTTAAACTAGCAATGCAAACTTGCACTCCATGAGTTGTCTGCCTACTTCCGCTCAGACCCTGGAAAACATATGTGTATTTAAGTGAGGATTTATTGTATGCTGTTATAAACTGTAATGATAATACAGTACCTTCTCTAAGAAGCTTATACAGACTTGCTTGTCAGGATTACAATATCTCTGTCTAGCTCTAGGACTGATGACTTGGGCCCCAGAAATTTCTAGCAGTGATGCTAACACAACAGAAGGGAAGGTGATGGATTCATTTCACTTAGTTCCCCTTGTTGTGAGATGTTCCATTGCTGTTGATACACCCAGCATCTTTGTGAGAATTGTTCAGTGAGACAATGGTTTGCTCCTCTGATAAGAGTTATCGACCATAGAAAGATCTAATGACAGAGCAAAGTCCTCTTGTGTCTCTCAGCTCAGTAGTGGGAACAGTCTATTACTGTCTGGTTGCATGAAGAGTTTCAGTGGACAGTAGAGCAATAGTGAAATTTGCAAGTGAGAGATTAGATTATAAGGCAGAAGTATTATTCCTTCTTCTTCTTTTTTTTTTTCTTTTTTTNGGGGGGGGGGAATGGGTGAGGGGAAACCACACTTTAAATGTCAGGCTGAGATTCTCTGACAACACAGCTCTTGCCACAGCAGAGTAGGTATGGCTGTGTTTTGGTTTTGTTTTATTTCACTAGAAAGCCATGCAGAATACCAAGAACACAGCTGGATAGCCATTCGGCTCCAGGAGCAGCAGACCTGCTTGTCTCTGACTATCAGCAAGTGAAAGCAGCTGTGTGCACAGAACAGAGCATGGGGGCACAAGGGAAGACCACACCTCTGTTCCCTGCAGGCATTCCCCTCAGCAGCAGCCTCCTCTGGGGGCCAAAACCGCACCGAGGTGACGGGACCACGTCTGGCAGCCTGCACAGCTCCACAGGCACGGCCTGCAGCTCCTGGAAGAGCAATGGGATATCAAGTACACCTCCTCAGAAGGTACTTCAGGAGATACCTTTTGCTGTGACTCCTCTCATGTTCATGGCACTGGTAATGGCCAGCCCCATGTACACACAGTTTGGATCACCTCAGCTATGACAACAGCAGGATGCTACACACATTCTCGGTTGGTTATTTGCCCAAGGATGCTGTGGCCTATGCAGCATTCTCTACAAACACAATGCAGGGAGGCTGTACTATGCCATGCTGGGAATACACCATCTCTGCAAGCCCACAGCATGGGGAGATGGGCTCCAATCAAGAAGGGGGACAGATTTGCATACCATGATGCCATCAATTCAAGCAGGGCTTGCATGAAACTAGAGCAGTTCTAACTTGCTACAGATGCTGCACTAATCCCAAGATCAAGCCATCAAAAATAGCTCCAAGTCACACTCGTTTTCCCTTGCTGGTCTTGGTTCAAACACAGCTTGGGCAGACCAGAAAATCTGGATCACATGCTTCTTTCTAAGCAACATTCTTGGCATTTTCTAGGACATTCTGAATTTCTGGCAAAGGAGGAAAAGTTGCAATTAGCACGCTAAGAAAGACATGTATGTGTTGAAGCTAAAGCATGGACTTTCATTGAGAACAGTTGCTCTGGGCCATGGTGAAACGCTGATAGCGCCACATTGCCTCTATTAATTGCCAACATTAAGTCATCGCAGCTGCATCCCCTGGGCAGGTCAGTGCTGGCTGAGACACACCAAGGCCGCCAGCTCCTGTGGGGTGGGGGCATCCACGCTGATGGGGGACTGTCCTGTCACAAAACAAAGCAGCACCAGGATGAGCTACTTTGACATCTGCCCTCGACTTGAGAAGTCTGTTCTGAGAAAGCTTATTTGACTTCAAATGAGAGTATAAGTGGAAAAACATACAATTTTTCTGCCCAACTGAGATACGCAGATTGTGCTATTAGGATGAAGGCACAGCTTCTCTTTCAACATTTGTTATCTAGCCAGTGCTACTCTTCATTCCCCTTTTCATCATGAAATCAAGTCCTTTGCAGCTGAAGAGCAGCAGGCAGAACAAAGTCCTCACGGTTCAGCTGCCCTTTCACTGCAGTCACAAGCCAGCATTAGGAAAAAAGCCCACTATCACAGGGCTGCAGTGGACTCTTTCAGCTGACAATGAATACACTGCCTTCCAGTTTCTTCACAATATTTTACTGGCAGGAATATTTAAGGGGGTAAAAAACAGAAACACTGCAGGATGCTCAAGAAAAGGGAATTTTGCACTTGCAACAATTCTTGTGTTACAAACTTGATTGAGAATTACGTTCTCAGTGAACAGACCAAATGTGTTACATCAGTTATGCATCTTGAATAAGCAAAAGAAAGCTGCTACAATGAACTGAGGGGCTAAACATTACCAACAAGTTGGGGACAGAACCCTCCTTATGGGCACAGCAGAGGAAAGAAATGGCCTTTCGCTGGGAGAATAACAAATAATTACACTAAAAGCCTAACAGCACAGTTTTCAAAAGCACTTTCATGACTTTAGGATCAATCCCCTGATTTCGCAAGTAAAATTTGACTTTCCTCATCTACGTTACCTGAAAAATAAGGCTTTGATTTTTGTTATCTCAATGTTATCACTTAATGCCTCTTTGGAAAGCGAAATCAGTATGGTTTGCAAAGCACAGAAATGATGACTAATATAACCAGCTCAGTAAAGCAGGAAACTCCAGCGTTAACAACATGCATCTCACCACAGATTATCTGAATACCCAAGGATGGAGTTCACCATCAAGCAATCTCTAGAATGCAATGCACTTCTGCTTACCAGCACCAGCAATGGACACACCATACTAAGTTTTAGTTACACACAGCAGGGCAAAATTTCACCTTCTTTCCCTGAGGGAGCCTGAGCACTGTCCAGCACTTATTTTGTTCATAGCCTAAGGTCCAAGATTAGGTAATTGTCCCTGTTTTGACAAAGCAGGCAGGAGAAGAAACTTCAATTCTCAGCTATCCACCAAAAGAGAGAACAGATTTCATCTTAGCTCACTATACATAAAGAGTAAAAAAACCCACCAATTTCATCTGGACACACCTCTGCTCAGGGTTCCACCTGTCCGGTTTGGTCATGCCAATTATTTAAACCATAGTAAAGATAAATATCCCAAGTTGAGACGTCACTAATACAGCAAAATGACCATAATTTGTGACACAAATATATAAGGAACATATAAGACAGGAGAAAAAGCAAATTTAGAAGTAGAAAGAGAGGTGAGATTGGCTTACAGTCATAGCTCACTGGCAATGAAGCAGGAAGAGGCCACCAGTGCCCAAAATGGATACAGCACACAAAACCCTGGGCATACCCTGACAGCAGAACGCCATGGCAGCTCACATACAGCATGTCCTTGCACTGAACACCACTGCTGCCAATTAGCAAACATAAGCAAATCTTGTACCTCTCTAGTCTGTGTTCTACTGAAAGGCAGGAAAGACAGCAGCTCTGGAGACTAGAGGCTAGGCCCTTTGCTCCAACAGCCTGAAGCCACTTGGTCCCTCCCTGGGAAAAGGAGGCACACAGGGATTTGGAAGCTTGATACCAAAGCATCAGGCAGTAGTTCTGTCAATATCATTTGTTACACACACACGAGGGTGAGATGGAGACAAACCTGGAAGCTCCCAGGGCCAAGGAAGCTGGCATCCCAAAGACAGCCTGCTGCCAGGTCCAGCTCAGATATGGTGATCAAGAGCTGAAATTGAAGGGAAGAGGGAACTGCTGCTCAGTTCAGTCCATCTCAGGTAGGCATGTGCCACTGGATATATAGCTGCCAGGTCACAAATATCAACACATAAGTGCTATGACTGAAGAAGACAGAATCTCCTCAATACTCCTCAACTCAAACGTGTAAAGCTGTCCTTCCTACTGCTATCTTCCCTGCCAGTATGGGGCCCAGCAATCAACACAAACAGCTTTTGTCTGACTTCTCTCTTTTCACCTTTTTCCTTGGCATACAAAGAACCACAAGCTGTTTTCCCATCAGCTGCTCTGTATTTAGGAATGCTACGTGGTAAAGGTGTGTCCAGGAAGCAAGTCTGAAGGCAGCCCTCACGGCCGTGCAGCTCCTCACAGGGAGCGGAGGGCAGCACTGAGCGACAGGACCACAGGGAACGGCATGGGGCTGTGTCAGGGGAGGGCCAGGTGGAGGTTAAGGAAAGGGTCTGCACGGCCCCACGCTGCTGCAGCACAGTAAGTATCTGGACACCACTCTCAGACACGGGGTTTGGATTTTGGGTGGTATTGTGTGGAGCCAGGGGTTGGACTTGGTGATCCTTGTGGGTCCCTTCCAACTCAGGTGATGCATGTGGTGGCATGGAGGCTCCCACTGCCGCAGGCTGTGCTGGAGTGCTGCTGCTGGCCTGCTGCTCGCCACTCCCCAGTGAGAGCCGTACCAATGTGCTGCTCTGCCTCACAGCTCTCCCATATTTAGACACTCCCCATCTCGTACCCCAAAAAGGCAGACTGAAGAAGATACACGGCTCTTTAAAAGCTATTTACACAGCCAATTTTCCCCATCCGATTTATCAAACCACTAAGTGCTGCCAGCCAGCAGGTGGGGACGAAGCTGGAGGCTGCCTGCCCCCATCCCACAAGCTTCCCAGGAGGAGATGGTGCCAGGTCCCACAGCACAGGCACCAAAAACACACTTCTAACACAGCCAAACTGTTTCCTGACGTGGAGAGAAGCAGCTCAGCTTTCTTCTAGCTGAGCCTCTGCGTTGCTCATCTGCAGTGCAAGGTATTTTGTAGCACTACTCAGCTTCAGAGCCATTGCAATTTATTTACTACAGGAAAAGAACTGCTGAGCAGAAAGCTCCCGAATACAACCAGCTAGAATGCCAGCTATGTGCCCAGTCATGGATAAGAAAATAATGCAGCTGTTACTCCACCTTGATTCGAGACAATCATCAAAGATTGTTTGTCAAAGACTCCAGCAACCACTATTTCTGTACCAAAATATAACGTGCCTCTGCTTTTCACCCTGCATGTTCTCTCCAAAGCTCTCAAGGTCTAATTATAAATCAAACTTTCACTAAGTAATGAAAAACCATACAAAACAAAGACGCGTTAGTAGTGGCCATAACTTCTGTGTCATTTTTTAAGTTTCCCTCCCTTTTGTCTTCCATAGTTTCCATCACACATGCAACTGGCTTTGACCAACTACAAAACAAGTACTTTGCACTGTTTACGAGACAGCCATCAAGTCCATTACAGAACCTGAGAAATTAAGAGCAGGCAATTGAGCTGTTATCTCTACACCATGTTTATGCTTTTTGTTTTTGTCAAGGCTTCTCAGCAGTAACACAGCATTTCATAAACCTCTGGCAGGCTCTGGGGAGATCTGGGTCTTTTACATGAGATAATGTAAGCTTTCTTTCTGCTCGCTTGGAGCAGGTCGTTTTGGGAACCACCCAAACTCACTTCAAAATATTTCGTCCGTGTGCCAGAACTGGCTTTTGAAGTGCCGTGCCCAAGCCACAGGCGGCTCCGTGCCAGCAGGCGCGAGAGCCGGAGCAGCAGCCCATAACAGGAAGCGTGTCAGCACTATCTGTCCAACAAGAGGGTGGGGAAGAGACAAGGGAGTGGTGCAGACACTCATTGAGTGGAAAATCATCTGACATGTCCTAGGTCTAGGAGCAGATCACGGATGGGTCAAATGACATCCATTCAACTCTCGAGATCAAACAAGGCTTTATTCTTTCATATTTTTGGCCCCTGCATGCGAGAGCATGTTGTAATATCATGCTTTTTAAAGTGCAATATGCAGGAAATCACATTTGAAGGGTCTGGCATGTATGGTATTTTTACGAAGTTCACTTTTCCCTTTTGCTTTTCATCTGTTTTCTACTTTTTTTTTTTTTCCACCATGCGTTTCCTTCTGATTTATTGTTTTATTATTCTATTTTTAAAGTAAGAAATATTTCAACTCAAGAGTTTTTAATGTAACTCATATGAAAATTAGCGATGGACAAACCTCAAGCTTTTGAGAGGTTTGATCTGGTTAGGAGAAGCATCCAGAAGTTCAGAGGCTTATCCAAAGCTAATCTGAAAATGTCCAAACCTCTTCGGTCTAGACAGAGGCACAGCCACCCGTTGGCTCAGGACTCCCACCACTAACTGGGCTCACCTCTCTCACTGCTGCTCCCTCACTGAACATCCAGGGCTGGTTTTTACCAAGTCCTTGCTGAAGAGCACACAGGATACGCAAGCACACCGTTCTCCCTAGGCAAAAGCAGGGCATCTATTCTGCAAAGCAAAAAACAGATGTTTAAGTCTTACAGGAATCAGAGAAACTTAAAACACAAGCCTAAGGCCCCTGTTTAGCAGTAATGGTTTGCTGAATTTGGGCTCACGATGTGATTCCAGCTTGTCATGTCCCTGCCCTCCAACTGCTGTCAGTGCGCTTTGAAGCTAGGATCCAATGCCTCAACGCACCTGACATAACAGCATCTATTTCATCAGACACAGAGGAAGGAATGTCTCAGTGCTGGATGTCACATGCCAGCCGGGCTGATAAGGATAGATAACGTTTCTGTGGCAGCTTCATAAAAGCTTAGTGTATCAGCCTTGGTAACACCTGGAACTTGTTCTATTCACTGTTCTGAGGGGTCAGAGCCTGAACTCTATTAAAAGGCCAAATACCGTCATGAAATCAGGTGCACCTGATACAACCACACCAATAAGGTCCCTTCACTAAATTTCAGCGGTTCCCAATATTCTCTAAAAATAAAAAAAATCCGAAGTATCAAATGCCAACACTTCGCTCAGTATCACAACATCTCCGCCTTGTCCATCTCCGGCCAGCAGGACTACATTCAAAGCAGCACAAACCACAGCTCCCCAGAAGTAGCCTGAAGTTATGTTTAGACTTGTCACAAGATTTGCAGATCAGAGCTCAATAAACGCTGGCTCAGCACGAGTCACTCACAGAGAACAGGGGCTCTGCTATCACCAGCACCTGCCATACATCAAAAGTGAACGTGTCGAGGAAACCGAATGCAGCAGCACACAGTTAAGAATTCCTCATGACTGTCAGCACTGAAAGGAAAGCAGGCTGAAGAAAAACTCAGGTAAATCCATACAAGCAGAGAGGATAAAGGACACGGACTGATCCTGAACTGGATGCATTAGAGAACAACAGCCTTGACAGGAGTAATTGATTATACAGGTAAACAACAGAGTCCGGAATGGTTTCTTCTGCAGAAGATTCTAGGGCGTTCCTCATCAAGAAGAAGGACAACACAAAGAAATCAGGATGGAAATTATTTGAAAATTCTTTTCAAGTGGCCTGGCATCCTGGGGCAAAGAGAAGACACCAGGATGGGAAGAGAGGACTAACAGCGTATGGAGGTGCCACCGAAAAACTGGGAGGTAACAGAGCCCCTGCTCAGACAGAAACTGCTGTGTGAGGTAGAAAGTTGATGGTGATACCTTCAGCCAATAGGGAGCACAGTGGGAGGATGCGGATGAGGAAGGATGCCACCTGCAGCACACACACACACACACACCAGAGGCACAGCCCAGCTCAGAGCTGCAACTCCAAAAGTGCTTATAAGGTTTTATTTACCAGTTCTGTGTGGGACAATTCAACTACTTCAAGCTCTAGCAAGTTGCTAGTGATTGATATATCAATATGTCTGAGAGACCTCAGTGGTTTACAATCTCTAAAAAAAAANTGGCATAGCCTAGCTCAGAGCTACAATTCCAAAGTGATTATAAGGTTTTATTTAACGATTCTGAAGGGGACAATTCAACTACTTCAAGTTCTAGCAAGCTGCTCGTGATTGATCTATCAATACCTCTCAGCAACCTCAACAGCTGACAATCTTTAAAAAAAAAAAAAAGGAACATTCCATCTCAAATAGCATATAATCAATCTACAGAGTTTAATCCAGCAGGCAGTCCCACGGCCCAGTTCTGTGCTGGCAGTGGAGTCTTTTTATTAGCATTAGGAACGCTCCCTGTTACACATTAAAGCATTAAGACCTTTTACCACCTGAATTTGGAAGATTCTCTCCTAGATTTTATTTAGAACTTTTAGAACTGGAGAGGAGGAGAGGCTGAACTGTACGCACGTTTTTTTGGAGGCCCTTCTGGATGTTCATTTATCTGCAATACTGCTAAGTAGCCAGAGCTGGCAGACCAGAAGGACAAGAAGCTTGCTCCACTAGCTGAGAGAAATGCCGTGTCTTTGATCAAACCACAGCCTAATGTCTCACATCCACTCACACAGGTAAAATAAGGATCTTGGTACTACTTCTGAGTTCATTCACATCCACTGAAACTCAGAGCAAACAGACTGGTACAACAGATATGGAAACCTGCCTTTTTCCAAGGAAAGACAAACTAGAAGAGGGAAAGGGCAGAACACTGGAAGCCTGACAGGTATTCTCATGCTGCCACGCATAAAGCACATCTCCTCCCTGCTCAGTGCCAAATTCTGTTTATCAAAGGGATTTATACACACTTTCTCAGGAACTCAGCTTCTAAAAGGGTTCTGGTTTTATTTAGGGAGCTTTACACCAGGAATCTAACATTCAAGGCTAGAAAAAGGAGATCCTTATGCAGATTCCACTGCTTTGTCAACAAGAAGAGAAATAAATGCTTGAAATGGCAATGACTCCAATTTCAAGTTGCCACTGCTTTGTTCTGCTCTTTATTTTTCAAAACAAACAAACAAAAATTCATCTCTCTTATAACCCATTTTTCTGGCCATGACGCCTTAGAAAAACTAATCAGTATTAGTTTTCCAACACAGCTTCAGTATCAATTATGCATTCTACAACACTGCAGGTTTATTCCCTCTCCTTGGAGCCAAGAGCCGCACGTATGTTATCTAACTGGACACCATGGTGTTGTGAGGTTCAGGAGCTACACACTTCTCCACTCCTTATCCTCAAGTGGTGTCTGATGCCACATACAGGATAACAGACATGGCTGCAGAACTCCCAGGATCGTGTTGTAATTCATCTATACTCAGACATTCTGGAGGACAAGCATCTGAGAGCGGCCAGAAGCGCAGTGGAACAACTGTTTGCTGAGGGCTTTTTTAGCAAAAAAATGTTTTATACATTCTTCATTTTTCCAAATATCCATTCAGCTTCCCACTTCTTTTTCTAAAGCTTTTCCTCTAAAGTGGGTAACATCTATGTCTGACCCTGAAATTCCACGTGAAATGAATTACACACCCAGTGATTTGAGCTTCCCAGAACAATAACTGAAAGACAGTTTGGCCTTCTTAAAAGAGGTGATTTGCAAGTCTAGATGCATCCAGGAGTGCCTTATAAGGCAGCCCACCAGACCTGCTTGCCATGCAGCCCAGTTAACCACGCGCCACCATTCCTTAATTTCTCTCAGCTCCCTATTCCCAAGCACCAGTCACACCAACGAGATGATTTCCGCAGCAAACGCTGACAACTATCAGCACTTCCCTCACAGGCAGGGCGGCTGCGAGGCAGTCTGGCCAGCGGACTGGAACGGCCCCAGTGGCAACACAAGCCCCAGAGCCCTGCCCTGTGAATGGGGCTGAACCATGGTCAGAGCCAGAGATCCCCAAGCCCAATGGGGAGAACCACCAGCTCCCAAAATTTGGGCAGGAAATACACAGTCCCCACCTAGGAGAACAGAAAATAAAGAAGCAGCTTCCCCTACCCTTAGCCAACTCCTCTCCTAGTTTTAGAAGTGAAACTAAGAGTTCAAATGCCATGAAAAATGGGAAGAAAAAATCATCTGGTATTTCCCAGGCAAACCGCTGATATCATAGAATCATAGACTACGCCAAGTTGGAAGGGACCCACAGGGATCATCAAGTCCAACCCCTGACAACACACAGGACCACCCAAACGCACACAGTCCTTCAGCTCCAGCAGCTCAGGGCCATGCCCACTGCCCAGGGCAGCCTGTGCCGTGCCCACCACCCACTGGTGCAGACCCTTTCCCTGACCCCCACGTGACCCTCCCCCAACACAGCTCCATGCCGTTCCCTCGGGCCCCACTGCTGCCACAGACAGCAGAGCTCAGCGCTGCCCTCCACTCCCTGTGAGGAGCTGCAGCCGCCATGAGGGCTGCCCTCAGCTCCTCTGCTCTGGGCTGAGCAAACCCAGGGCCCTCAGCCACACCTCACACACTGTGCCATCAGACCCTTCCCCATCTCTGCAACCCTCCTTTAGACCCTCTAATAGCTTTATGTCCTTCTAATGTAGAGGCTACCAAACCTGCACTCAGGGCAGGAGGTGAGACCACACAGCACAGAGCAGAGCGGGACAAACGCTTCCCTCGCTTCCCCAGTGCTGGGCCTGACGAGCCCAGGGTACAGTTGGCCCTTCTGGCTGCCAGGACGCACTGCCAGCTCAGATTCAATTTGCCACCAACCAGAATGCCCACATCCATTTTTGCAGGGCTGCTCTCCAGCCCATCGCCCCCCAGTCTGTACATACACCCAAGGCCGCCCCATCCCACGCGCAGAGCCCAGCTCTTGCTCTTCTTCATGCAGATGGGAACCACCCTCACATTTGTCCAGATCTCAGAGCAAGGCCTCTCTACCCTCAGCGAAGTCAACACTCCTCCCCACTTAGCATCACCCACAAATTTACTTCAGACAACTGCCAGATCTTTATTGCAATCAACAGTGAAAACATTCAAGAGAAAGGATCTTAAAACAGAGCCCCGCAGAATCCCACTGGTGACAAGAAGGACAACTGTCAGGCCATAGCCTCCCCTCGCCCAACACTGCCATGTTTTGGTTGACATGGGACATTCTCAGGGCGGCACTGCCATGGCCCTGTGATGTCACGAGCCACCTCCCTGCTGGCTGCTATAGATACAGGGACCCTGACAACAGAACACCAGTCGCTGACCGACTTCAGTCGAGGAAGCACGAGCCAGAGACAGAGAGCTCAAAAAACAGAACCTTACATCCCACTGCAGAAACTTTAGTGGAGGAGGATGGATCCTCCTCCACCAAAGAAGCAGAGGCTTCTGGAGAGCAGCACCGAGCCTGAGCCCGAGCCAATGGACGTAGATCCACCAAAGAGCGACGTCGAGCCCATGGAGGTGGACCTACCTCCACAGGACGAACCAATGGAGGTGGATCCATCTCCATCAGGCACAGGCAAGCGCTATAACACCATGCTTGCCTGGAGACGTCGCTATGTCCGTTGGCGGCGCAGCAGGGGCTCTCGATTTCCATCTCGGCGTTGAAGAGTCACCATCCGCCAGAGAGCCCCTGGGCCAGCTGCTGCTCTCCAGAACCCCCCCCCTTCCCCATCCTCATCCTTCTCCAAGACCTCTCACCTCTTCTTCCCCAAGCTCTGAGGAAAAGGGCATGTAAGACTACAAAAGGATGATAATAGCAAGGTGGCAAAGTCTTTGGCTACAGCAAACGAGAACGAGCCCAAGTGCAGCAGCTACAGATACAGAAATGAAGAAAAAGAACTCCTTACCTTTGGAAGATCTCAGGTAGGCAGCAATCTCCCACAAGAAATACCCTCACCTCCACTGCCAACCCTTAAATGAGGTCTGGGAAGTGGTGGAGCCAGGATCCACCCCTTCCAGTCACTCAGGTGCATTGCTTGCACTGAGCTCCCCTGGGTTGGCTCTGCCTTCCCACCAGGTGCTCAGTCACTGTTTCAGGCCATGACTTAGCATTTCCATTACAGGGCAGCACTGGGACTGGTGTCCTCTATGCTTCTGCACTGACACAACAGGAGAAGTCCAGTGGATGGGCACAAGCTCCCTGCAGCCTCCAGGCAAGTCCCGAGGAACAGGGCAGGACTGGGACTGGTGTCCTCTATGCTTCTGCACCGGGACAATGAAAGGAGTCCAGTGGACAGCCTTGAGCTCCCTGCTGTCTCCAGGTGAGCTCTCGGGAAGAAGGTAGGACTGGGACTGGTGTCCTCTGAGCTTCTGCATTAGGATAACAGGAGTCCAGTGCATGGCTCCGAGCTCCTTGGGGCCACCAGGTAAGTCCTGAGGAATAAGGCATGACTGAGAATGGTGTCCTCTATGCTTCTGCACAGGGACAATAGGAGGAGCCCAGCAGACAGCCCCGAGCTCCATGCAGCCTCCAGCAGTGCCAGAGAAGGTACAGAGGCAGCTTCCATTGGAGAAGCAGAAGACTTTGGTTTGGACAGGAAGAAGGACTCACGTTCAGCATGAAGGTCCATTCCAGCTGCTCCATTGGGACTTCTGTTTCAAACCAGGACAGTGAGCAATTCAAAAGGACAATACAGAATAATAACGATAATAAAAATCTAAAGCTCTTTTCTGAAGCCAAATCAGTCTTTGCCTCTCCACTGTCGGCACTCCCGAGTCTGCCCTGCACCTCCCGGGTCCCCTCCGCTCTCCCCAGAGGGAACGGCTCTGCCCCGCGGGGTGAGGCCCAGCCCAGGCCTCAGCGCTGGGGAGGAGCTCGGGCACACGGCAGCCCAGCAGGCTGCGGGCACGGCCTTTGCTCGGCGCCGGGCACAGAGGGCCAACGAGGGACTGAGGGCCGCGACGGTGCCCCCCTCGTCTCGCTGGGAAAGGCCTAAGCAGCCCGGAGGCGGCGGTCAGCACGGAAGGGCCGTCGCCACGGCCTCAGCCCGGCACGGAGTCGCGGCCTCCACCTCCCCGGTGGCCGCTGTAGTGCGGCCGGGCGGACCTCGGGCTGCGGGTGGGTCTGGCGCTGCACCACCGCAGCACAAAGACTTCCAGCACCGGGGTCAGCGGGATCGTAGCGTTGTTCCGGAAGGGGCTGTGCGGCCCGGCACCGCCATCTCACGCAGATGACGCTGTACCACTGCTCGGGGTCTGACCTGAGACCAGCCGGGCACACTGAAACTTGTGCAGGGGGCATCGCGGTCCCTCCCGAGTGCCTTTGCAGCGCAATCCCTGTGCTTTAGAACAGATCGGAACCACAAAACTGGAATTGTGCTTCTCAGGCAATGGGCCCGGCCCCCCACTCGCAGTTTGGTTCAGTTGGGTTTGCAGAACACAGTCTGCAGCTGCAAGGACAGGTATCAAACTAAATGAAAAATGACTCTGTAAAATAAAACCCAAAGGTGCAGCCAGAGAAAATTAAAATGTTGTTTGCTTTATGCAAATGAAGGGAAAACATACTGAGAAACATCACTGCTGTGAATTCTGCTTTACTGGTCCTCACTGCTCATTCATACAACTGAAAAAAGATTGCAAGGGAAGGGAAAGGCCTCTCTGTCGGCCTTCTGGTTTCAGGGTAACTGACACGGCTCTGATGGGCAGCACGGCAGTGCAGCTTCACCCGCTCCATCCACTGTGGACAAAGCAGAGAGCGCTGCCCGGTATTTAATCACACCATCCATCATCTCAGCTTCCTTTTGCTCTCCAGCACTCCTCTTCCCATGCACCGCTCAAATCACTCCTCCTGTCCCCAGAATGCATAAATTGTTTCCTTTTTCTGGCTTCTTTATTTCTCAGCCTCTGGAGGGGACACGACAGCCCCAGCACCAGCATCCTTTGGCTCTGGTGTTTTGTTTTTTTTACTATTACACTATCAAGCAGAAAGAATAGTAACTATATTAGAGCAGTGTGATTTGAAACCATTTCTTAAGTATGAGGACTGTCATTACATCCATTGTTGCTATATAATTTATTATTTCAACATACCTACTAACAGAGCAAGGCTACACTAGGGAACAATGAATTATGTTAGCCCACCCAATCGATGGCTTCAGGGCACTACTCATTTAGGAGAGATAATGAAAACAGACAGAAAGCATAAATCAGGCATGTGGTAAACTAAAGGAGAATGCTTTATATCTTCTTCTAAAACTCACTGCAACAAACAGTTCCTGATTTTTGTCTGAAGTGTCCACTGCTGCCCACCCTCATGCATCTCCTTGGATTGCTTGTTTCTGTGTCAGCCCTTATACTGATTCCCAAAGCACAAGTGGGGCTCGACTCAGCAAAGCTCTGGATCAGCTTCAGGTACTTACAATATCTTCTAGTGGGGCAGGACTTCTGTCCCATTTTGCAAGGTCTGTTCAAGTGTCTTTTGCTCCACACACACCAGTGGCTCTGCCAGGGTCAGGGGGATCGTCTTTGCTTAAGTAAAGCAACACACCTACTCCTGTACTACCTAAATGAGGTCAGATGTTTAAGTCTCTGGCTTAATAGGGTCTCCCAGGCCTTCTCCTTAGCATCACCTCTCTTTATCATAGTTTTTGCTCACTACATATTTCCAGAGTCCAACTAACTTCAGGAAGAATTGCATGAAGTGGCGTAGCTTTTACTCTCAGAAGTGATGCTACTGAAGTAAGCGTCAGTATTTTTTTTTTTTTAGTAAATTTGACATTTCCAATTATCTAATCTTTCTCAAACTAAGATTTACCTTATACACTGAATTTAAAGGTTGCCAGAACAAAGGAATCTTTGGACACAAGAGGAACGGACTCCTGCATCACCACAGTTTTGAATCAGCCAGGTGTTACTGGAGCCCTAAGTGATCACTATTGAAGGTTCCTAAGCAGGACTCAGCATAAAATTCTCCCAAAACTAGCACAGAACTGAATTCTTTTGAGAAGCTTCACAATCTGCAAAACATACTGCTACTCAGTTCAGCATCCACAGCTCTACAGCAACCGTTCGCTTGAATACTGTTAGGTACTTTTTTGGGGGAGGGGGGAAGAGGGAGTGAGGTTTTTTTTAAGGTTTACAATAAAACTAATTCAACACATTCAGTGTCAGTTGAGCTTTAAGTATTTTGAAGCTCACTGATACTTCCTTTAACTTTTACAGTGGAAATGCTCTGGCTTATACCGTTAAGTATCTGTCACCTTGTGGCTCTTCCCTCATACAGACACCATGGTGGCACCTGCCATAGAAGAACCAACACGGAGCAGAACACCATAACTATGTGACGCCATAAGCTGCGTACAAAGCAGCAAGTCTTAGAGACATCCCATAGCTGGGGAAGGCTTCATTCCTTTCTCTGTCAAATCCCTATCTTTATAATGAAGTACACTTTTTCAACCCACAAATGTATTTATAAGGAAGAGCCTTAGCAGGTTTGTTTTGAAATGGCAATTTATATACAGGACAGGAATTACTACAAGGATATTATATAGGTTATTACTTCTTATTCCAAAGAGCACCTTGCATTGTTTAAACCAAGGAAACTTACAACTTGACTTTTAATAAAGGAAAAACTATCCCACAATCCATATCTTACTGTCACATCAGAACATGTCTGAAACAGATCCATGTGCCAGGAGAACATGATCCAGAAGACTACTTCAATGCAATTAGCTTTGCCAGTAAGCACATCAGTGAAGCCATGCAGTCTCTGCTGTCTTTCATGGGACTCAGCACAATCCAGTTCCTGGGAAACAAGATCAGACTCCTGCAACAGTAAACACACTGCATAGCTTGGTTTCTAAAGGTATTTACCACAAAAGTGTGGAAATGCTGCCCATACAAACTGCCCCCAAATTAGTAAACCCCAGAAAAGAGCTGTACCTCAGGCTATGAAGTGTTCTGAAGAGTTGAGAGCCCTAATTAAGTATCACAGGCTTAGAGTTGAGGGACACGCATTCAAAAGATTTCAAGGCTCTGTATACTGAGGTCTCATGAGATTATACTAGCAAACAATTCACAGCAAGATGGCAGGCTCCAGGTGTGCTGAATACTGACAATACAGTTCCACCTGCTTTTTGCAGATCTCTGCAGACCTCCAGGACTGCATCTCTCAGATCAGAACTGCAGTTTTCATGCACATTCGCAGGGTTTGCACCTTTCACTGGCCCTGTGAAGTTATAAGGGCAAGTTCTTTCACATTACTGCAAAAAATATTAACACTGACAGAAAAGACGTTTGCCTAGAGAAAATCAGGGAGATCAGAGGAATTAATAACACCAGGGATACACACAACCTTACCAGGTACGAAATACCCTCACACAATCCGGCCATTGTCTTTAAAAGCTCAGCGGGTATCTGTATTGATTTATCCCAGGTGGAAAAAAGATCCACAGTAACCTACATCTGGTACGAGTGTGTTCAAACAGATATTAATGAGGAAGAGTTTTTCTTCTGACTGATGTGCACAATGAAAGTGCAATTATAAGCAGGGAAATATGGTACATCCAAGAGAACATATGTTTGAATTGTGATGGATCGTCTGCGACACTAATCCCCGAATGCAACAATCAGACTATTGACTAATTATTGTAATATGATAGAAAATGAAGCAAGCAGAACCTATCTGGGACAGTGAAATCATAGGCTTTTCACATAGTCTTGCAATTTGCTACCTTCTCATGTTCTCCCGCTCACTTGCCAAGACAAATCAGCTAAAATCAGCAGGCCTGGAGCAGCGTAACAGAAGTTCGGTGTGTTCTTCCTAAATGTAAAATTCATTGAATCTTTTGTTTAGTTTTAAATATACTGCCTCTCGAGAACTATGAAGCAGGCTCTTTCCAAACTGGAACTCATTCCTGAACGTCTGAAGTTTAATCCAGCTTCCCAGAATGGGGCAGGCTATGCTCTCCATACAGAAAAAAGGCAGCAGCGGATGACAACGTAAAAAAGAAAGAAAATCTAAAAGTGCATATAAATTTTGATTTTGGGGGAACAATCTTCAAAATGGATTTTAACCTGGCCTTTTCTGCCTAATTCTGATATTTTAAGTACAAATCCTCCTTCATTTAATATGCTCACAAAGAATTCGTTCGGACCCTCAGCCCTCTACCCTTTCTGCCCAAACTGTTTGAGCCTGCAGTGTTATTCTGATCCGTATTAGTTGATCAGTCACAATCTCCACCCTTACATGATAGCTTTGGTATTTTTCAGAATTCCCTCCAAAGAATTCCTTAAGGACACCTCAAAACGGCAAATGATCGTATGTTTAGAGGACTCCCTAAGATACTCTCCCCATCAGGTGAAACATTTACAATTACCATCAAAGCCCATTTGGATATTCATGGCAAGTCTACTGCTTGCAAAGTCTACATCCCAGTTCACACATCATCCTGTACTGCTGCTAACATCTGATGCTGAATTTGGCAGAAGCCTCATCTCTACGCTTTCAGTATCAGTTGGCTAATTAACATTTCCTAGAAGACCATTCTGCTCGACCACAGAGTTCAGCAATCAAAACAACTCCTGCAACCTCTGACTTCTATTTCCTGCACAGTTAAGAGAAACAAAGGCGGAATATTTCTATGATATTTATTTCAACTGATCGGTTCCTGGCAGTGCTGAACTGTTCAACAGTGACGCTTAAAGTATTTCATAGAGAATGAACAATCCACGCTCTGCCACAAACATGGAGAGTGCGACTTCTGAAGGAGGTGAGGTGGGAAGAAAGCTGCTCAGGTACATTCCCAGCACTGCCCTGATATGCAGTACAGCCTCAAGTAGCCTGTCAGCTCACAGCATGGATCCCAAAAGTACATCTGAACTCTACTCAAAATCAGGGATAGCTTCTGATGCTTACCCAGTCTAAGAACGAGGCCACCCACCATATACAGTGGAACTTCTCACACCTGCAGGAAGAGCAATGCATCAAAACATACGGAGAACAAAAGCTCCCTCTAAGTAGTTGTCCTTGTTAACGGCAATTCTTGTGGTGGCTTTCCATCTGCAAGTAACAAATATCAAGGTCTCTACTGACATGGAAGAAAAGAGAAGACTGGAAAGAAAACAAACACGCATACAAAAAAATTCTTTCAGATGAAACAAGAATCTCAAGCAAATCAAGGGAGATGTTCCTGACTGACCTTCATACAAACCCAGCAGTAACAAGGGTAAAACGTCTCCAGTGAGAACTGGGCAACTTACATCATTCATGTGCAAAAAAAACCCAGATTTGCTTTTCTGAGCATCCTCTTCTGAAATGTGATATAGAGAGGCAGCGATGAGAAAAGGTGTGAGTGATATAAAATGTCAGCACAGCGTCAGACTACACCAAGTCATTTAATAATCACCCAGGTCCTCGATCAGAGAAATGTGATCAAGGTTGTGAGATTCACATACATACATCGCATACATTTTCAAATGTGCTGATTGATAAATACTGTTTTTCTTCTAGTACCTTAGAACTACAGCAGTGCTTCCCATACTGCAGAAAGCAACCCTTTATTTCCTGGTACTGTATGGTACTAGAACAAGGAATTCAAGTCTGATCGCTATATTAGGCACATTCACATTTAGCACTTACAGCTGGAAGAATCCTAAAGGAATTCCATGGATGTACTTGTAACAGTTAATTCTTCTAGATGTGGGCTCAGGTCTAAAGTCATGCCTGGATCTGAGTGCTGCACACTCCATAACTCAAAGCACTTGTACATCCCAGGCTTGGGCTTCAGCCAGATCCTATTGATGGGTCACTACTACTTTGAACTCAGCACACAGAGTCCATATGTAGAATATACATTACAGTGGTCACTCCATACTGCACTCTATTAACCCATCCTGTTATGCTATCAAGCGTTTAAACAACTACTGTCTTATGCCTTAGAAGTAACTGCACCTCAACAATAAATTTTGGCAGCATCTCTTGCCATGGAGGTGGCATCAAAACTGCAGTGACCTGACACTTAGCCAGGGAGCATGCAGGTAACAACTCGTTAACACTGCACAGCCCGGAAGGACAGAGAAGGCAGAGAGACGATGCAAGTTAAAGGAGCCACATCAAAGTCACAGAGCTGGTGAAAAAAATCAAGAGCAGATTTAGAAGTATGGGTTCTCTATCAAAGATGTGTGAGGCATAAATATGTACTACCAGGTTGCTATGACTGCCTTTCTCATTTCATCAAATGTAGGAGGTCAGACAGACTGGTAACATTTTGGCTGTCTGTAAACAACACATGTACTGAAAAGAAAAAGGACAGGCATGTCCCATCATACTGCTCGGTACCCACAGGGGAATAGCTCCCAAGACAGAAATGGAATGCTCTGCTGCCAGAAAGAGCTGCATGATTAAGAGCCTGAGGTCTGCACCACTCCCTGTTACTCTTCAAACCAGACCCCCATGCTAGCGAGCACAGAGGTACCAAAGCTGCAGAGCTCCGGATGAAATACAGACTGCACATGCTCCTCCTTCCCTCTCAAGGGATGGCAGGGTTTGACCCATTCTCACAAGGGGAATTTTTTGTGCCTTTTCACTGGAAAGCAATTTATCCCTATTTCCTGCTATTTAATCTGAATGCTGTTATTGCTCACTTTCCCCAGTTAAACAGCCCTTGTCTCCTTTTTCTGGTATGACCAGACCCTATCAGCTGTACATTCTCAGTTTCAGGAGCACAGAGAGATTTTGCTGTAGCTGCACTCAACCACACTTGGTTCCTGGCACCCATAAGCATCCTTAATGTGTGGAGAGCCCACCAAGGCAAAGCAAAGTCTTTCCAACATGAGCATTAATGAAGCAGCAGTTGACATTTCTGTCCCCATTCTCCTCCTCCCCTGTTCTCTTCATCAGTTGTTTTTCTCCTACTTTTGCAAGGCACCAGAGTGACAGCTCTCAAGACAACATCTCCTTTATCTTAACAAGCAACAAGGTAAAACCCCCACAACCTACCTCAGTCTTTAGTTCCAGTATTTCTAGTGGAGTCTGGGACTCTGTTGCTTATCGACTGAAATGCCAAAAAAGAACCAACACTCGTGGCACATTCTGCACTGATGAATCGTTCTTTTAGCTACTAATTTCCTGTATTCCTTTTCTTTTCATGTCGTTTGCCCCCTTTCAGATTTATCAGAATGCACAAAGTGTTTGCCCCAAGCCCTAAACGCTGGACACAAGTTTAAAACAAAACCACTGCTGACCTCAAACTCTGAAACACTCAAATCCAACTCACCCTCCAAGCAGAACACCAGCTGGAACTGGAGATATCCACCTCGTTTCCTTATGCTATGGATAAGCACACTGCCTCAGCTGGCTCTGCTCCCCACGCAGCAGAGAGCTCTGCCAGTGCAGGCCTCTCCCCGAAGGAAACATCCCAGGTCCACGTATTTCCTATTCAGTATTTTCAGTACCCGCCAGGCTGGAGTGCAATTAGCCCAGATACGCTACGTCTTCATGGAGCCTGTAAAGCCTGTACAGTTGGATGCATGGATAACCTCAGGCTATCCAAGCCTCAGCCTTGTTGCATTCACAACCTAGCAAGCCCATGCAGGAGTTCAGTGAAGGAAAAAGCAGATACATTTGTTCATCACTGCAGAAGAAAAAAAAAGAAGCTATTCTGTCCAAAATGGAGGAAAAGAATAATGCTAGAAGACTCTCTGCCATTTTAGTTAGTCTTATTAATATTGGGTTTGATTTCTTGTTTTCAATCCGCATTAGAAACTACCAACTCTTTCCCCTTCACCAAGTGTTGGACATTTTCTGCCACGTTTGTACAGCACAGCTTAAACCCATGTGCCTACAGGGAACGGGAGCATCTTCCAGTTGTCTAATGGCGAGAACCAACAGAAAACAGACTTCCTGCCCCCAGAAAGGTTGGGATGACAGAACATACATTGGTGAATAACAATTCATAAGATAAAAAAATAAACAAAGACAAAACACCACCCTAAATAATCTAGCCCATTTGAAGAGCAACTTTACTACGAGCAGACAAAACAGGCAGCAGCAAATGGACTCATGTCTACAAGTGAGAAAAGTGTGGAGGTCCCAGAGCTGCTCTCCCAGCTGGGAGGATTTTTGTTTCCCTCTGCTTCTCCTCTGAAGGTCCACGTGTACTCAAGGGGCAGATCTGGGGGAGGTTTGGACCAAACCTCTGCACATGAATATGCGACAGCGCTGAAGCCCGACGCAAAGCAAATCCCCGTGTACCTCTGTAGCCCAGCACATGAGAGTGCAGAGGTGTACCTTCCAACTCTGATACCTCCCCCTGGATTTTAAGCTCGTATAGTAAAGTTTATGTTGCTGGTTGCTGTGTTTTTTAGGTTGCCGTAGAAACCTTCAAAAAACTGACACCCTGACCTCTGCACACAACAGACGTGGTCCAGAGCCTCTAGAAATCTAAGGGAAGGCTGCCATGCTCAGCCCCTAGCTTTGAATCGGATCCTCCAAGAAGGTGGTGTAGGAACTAAACCCAGCTCGGGCTGTTCTGGGAGGCACACGGTGGAGCAGGAACCCTGTACTGCCCTGGGTCGGGGTACCACAGCCCTGAGGCTGGAACAAAGCAGCAGCTCGTGCTGAGCCCTGGTTTTATTCAAGAGACTACAAAGCATACCAGGGCACTGGTGAAGCACATCCGTTTATATTTGAACTCAAGTGTACTGGCTCTCTCCTGTATTTTTTTGGGTGGAAAGGGAAACTCAGTGGGTCATAGCAGGGTAATCTCTTTTTAATGTAGTGTGCTGTGCAAAATCCACACAAAGCCAGCCAAAGCAAGACAGATATTAATGATATTAGCTTGCCCACGTACAAAAATAAGACATCGAGAGTGTTATTAATCCGCCTTGATGGCTTTCTCAACACAGAACCACTCCAAATTACCAGGTCTGTTAAAAAGGACAGAAAGAATATCAATAGAATGAAAATGCATTTTCCAATCCTGTTGTGTATTTATTTTAGGTATTTATATAGTCCCCACTGCGTCAGTACCTGCACTTCGTACATTTTTAACAGAATTTCTCTACGTGGTAGGAAAGCATTTCCCCCCTTTTTGCAGATGGGGCATTAAAAGAGCAAGCAACTCACCCAGCAATGGCAACCAGAAATACTTAATAACATCAGGCTTCAAAACACACGCCAAAATATCATCTTAAAGCCACAAGTTTCAGGAAGAAACAGTACAGCTTTTTGTATTTGTCTTTTGTTTGCTGAACCCAAAGATGCTTCTTGGCTTTTGTTCCCAAACATCTCTGAGGAAATAGAAGATATTTCAAACAAAACAGGTGCACACAGGCATGTGGTTTCTGAACACAAGTAATGGGGGAAAGAACTGTGAAATGCATTTAAAAAAAGGCAACATTTTTGTTGTGCCACAACTGCAATGAGGAACACCAACTTGAGGCAAGTCGACATGTTGAGAAAAGCTGTTCAATCCTTATGCTTCTTTCTGCACTTTCTACATTTATTGCTGTATATTCTGCTACATCTTTCTGCCTGTACAAAGTACCCCTTCTACAGCAAACATGAAAATGAAAACCACTTTGAAACCAGCATTATGGACGCTACTGCAGTGCTAGCACTGGGACACCAGGCAGAAGCCCTGCCGCTTCCAGCAGGACCCAGCCACCAACTGGTCTGGGCAGCAGCAAGAGAGAGCAAGCCCCAGCTTGCCACAGTACACAGACACATCAGCTCACCAACTGTGGATCTATCTGTATTACATGTGGAAAGCTCTGAATTTGGTGGATAGTCAGCATATGCTCTGGTGCACGGGACCTCAACGTGCACAGGTACTGCAGCAGCCTGATTAGACCTGGAAGGAAGCACACAGGCTCTCTTGCAAGCTTCTCTTGCTCCCAGAGGCAACCTTTTTCTATGAAATCGTACACAATTACGTGATATAAATGAGCAAACAGATCCTCAGCCTTCTGCCAACAAGTTCCCTAGTGTTGCTAGAAATAGGCTCACTTCTCAGAAAACAGTATTTTCATAATCAGAATGAGGAATCTTCTGATGGAAACATGTCTTCAAGTAAAAGAAAAAACAACACTGAAAAGTCAATAAAAAGACACAGTAGTTTGGCAGGGATGGATTTGAGCCTAAGTGCAGAGCAGGTTGCACCGACCAGTGCCTTGGACAGAAATAACTGCAAGACACAGACCACTGGGCTCTTGGTAGTGATCCATAAACAAAATGTAATAAAGCTCCAAATCTTTAATTTCCTCCTTTATAAGGATAAATCTTATTTCTTCTGCTTGCTCTCTGCTTGGAAGCTCAGCGTGTACACCAGTACCCAGAAGACTCACCAAAATACATCATGCTACAGACAGGGCTGCATGGCAAGAATTGATTCCTCCTGATCTCGAAGTGACCACCAAGGCAGGCTCAGAGAGGAGATCCTCTGGGTGGATTGGACACAAGTCCTGGAGCTGCAGGTTTTCCCATGTCATCCAGTGAGATCCCATTAGGGATTTTTCCTTGGCTGACAGAAGTCATATTCACACATTTAAACTGCTGTCTGCATTCACCCATGTGGCTTACTGTTTCTTTACACAAACGTGGTTTTCCACTGTTGTGAAAACATCTACAAAAACAATAGGACAGTTACACCAAGTCACTTGAGCTTGAAGGTCTTGTAACCTCAATGAAGTTATTCTGCCTGGGTGTCAGCTACGCTATCAAAAGTTCCGAGTGTTTAGGATTTTTTTTCCTTTATGCTTCCAGAACACTCTCATATCAAAGTGTCTCATTCTTGGATTGCTGGAGGAAATAACATACCTTCTTTCCCAACGAAAGTTAAGATTTTGATCGCATTTCTTGCTTTATGAGGGAAGGCATTAAGGAGCAGAAGACTTGCTATTAACTTCCTACAGAATTTTAGTTCAGTTGGAAGGGACCCACAAACCCCATCAAGTCCAGCTGTCTGAGCTGAGAATTTAGAGCTGGCATCGTTGAGACAAGTACCTTAATGCAGTAAGACACAACCATCCAGGCTCACCACATCTAAGGAGAAAATACACTCAGAGTTCACACCTAATTTCCAACCCTACTGATTCTGTGACTCTCTGGCTCTAAGAACAAGTCCCGGGACTGGCCTGTGCTTTCTGCAGAGGTGAGGAGCAGTGCCCTGTGCCAGCACCGTCCCCAGAGGCAGCTGCTGTCACCCACCTGCTGCCCTGTGCCCAGCCCAAGGGACCTGTGCCAGGCTGGCATGCTGCTCCTGCCATATGCCTGTGTGCTTTCTGCCCCTGCCACGGGGTCCTGTGACCCACCGCAACACCAGTGAGGATGGCCTTGAGGGACACTACTGCATATTGAAAGACTGAATTTCTGGAGCTGCTTGCATGACATTATTATTTAGAGAATGAACAAGGACACAGAACAGGGGGGGAAGAACGAGGCTAAAGGATTTTGCAGCTCTCTCCACACCCAAATTCAGCATATCAGAATTAATTCCCATAGAAACGCTTCCTGCTTTGAGCATGAGGGCAGCTTCTCCTGTCCCGCTGCACACCTGCTCGGTGCTCAGCCTTGCACTAGCTCAGCTGTGGGGAACAAAGCACCAGCCGGGGCTTCAGGTCCTAACAACCTCGATCTACAGCCATGCAACCACGTCCTCTCATGTCATTAATTGTACTGTAGTCTCTATGGGCTTTAAAGCAGCCCAGTCTTCGAAGGGGGAGCTGGCTGGAGCCATCAAGTAACGCATGCCTTGCCGATACAATGCGCACTGCCCAGCAGCTCCCCACCTCTGCCTACTCCCAGGATCAGTGCTATGACTTTTGCTTGATACCTCAGTCCCTAACCAAAGTGAATCTAAGCTAAATACCAGCACCAGTTCTGCTTTACAACTGAATCCATTAAAGTTACAGATGAAATATTAAGGTTGTCGTGCAGTCACCAAGCTCATGAGGCCAAATTTATGTCACCTGGAGAACACAAATATTTTCAGTGACATCAGTGTGCTTTTGACTGAACACACAGAAAATAATGCTTCGGATGGCCAGGAACCTCTGTTTCAAAAATGATTTAACAGCTTAAATTTCATAATGGGTCACAGACAGCAACTCAAGTTTCTCATCTATTGCTCATCATTTCTCAGAGTACGTTACAGAGATAAACCCTTCACTAAGAAGGGATGCAGCGTTTACCAGGAGCAGGTATTTTGCTTTTTCTGAGCAATAGCCAGTGTTTTCGGAGCATATGGTATCCAAATGCCCCTTTGGAAACAGCACTCACTCTCCTGGGGCAGGCGTGCACATACACCTCATAAAAAAAGACTTGCAAGTCAAAATCCGCTATGATTTGGAATGCAGGTCCTTTTCTGTAGATGCTGCAGAGCACGAGGTGCTCCCCAGATGTGCCTATTGTAATAAAACGCACACTTGCAGGACCAGCATCCAACCGATTCATTATGGCTTCCCACTTATGTGATCGCATTATAGAGCGCAGAACCATCAGGGCCCAAAGGGCAGGTAAGGGAGGCACGGCTTGCTGTTAACTCTTTTTCTGCTGAACTAGAAGTGGGGTGTGCACACGGGTCATGGAGACAGCCCAATGGAAATAGCTATTGCACAACTTCACCAAAACACAGAGAAACTGAACCTCGCTCCGACTTGGTTGTAAACTGACTATTAAGATACTGGGACAGGAGCGTCTTCCATTTGGGCACAGAGGGCCAATAGAGAAATTATCTGTGGAAATATCAGCTCTCTTCCATCCTTTTGCCTTTTTTTCTTTCTGTGAATGACATACATCTGTTTTTATGGGGTTTTTGTTGCTGTTTGTTTTTGTGGATGCGTGTTGTGTTGCCTTTTTTTTCCCCTTTCTTTCCCGATTCACTTCATACTCCTTTCAGAGTCCTTTCAGCCTGTGGCTCGCTCCTCAGGTTTTGACTTCAGCTAGAAGACGTTCACAAGCCACGGCTGCACAGTCTGACCTCTGACTAATCCCACACTCCTCACCCTGGGAAATAACGAATGGCAACCAACCTTTTGTAAACACAGAAACCTGTGTTAGGAGCAGTCATCCCTGAAATATTAGTACCAACAAAACACACGCGTAAATTACTCCAATTGGTAAATAAGGACGAGACAAGAGTTGTCAAAACAAAGCGAGTTGTAGTAGATTTACTAAGTTTTTCTGCTGTTTAACTCTGCCCTAAGCGTAAAGGGGGATATTTTTGGAAAGTCTTATAAAATCCATTCAGCTGTTTCTGAGGTAGATGAATGTGGAAAGAAAACCTCACAGCTGTCAACTTTATTTTTCAGATTTTTGTGTGCGCTCGGATAATTCAGAAATGGCTTTGATTTAAAACTCCAGACTTGGCAAGGGCAAATGGTAGCCCTGACAGAAAAACGAGTGCTCTGTTTTCAGTTCTGAAATAACCAACTTAGGGATGTTTAAAACTGGCTACAGGAGCTGATGGCACCAACAAGGGTGCTCCACGATAATGCCTGGCTATTGGCAGCTGGAGCTAGCAATGCAAGCGCTGAAATACAGGAAGGGCCCATTTACAGAAAAATCTCCTTTATTCTGCTCCCCCTGCTGAGTCCCACAGCTAAATATCATGCAAAACAGCATCTTCTTGACAATACGCATTTTTTGTTCATTAATTCTGTACTTTTTCTTTCTATACTGAAATACAATATTGTTGGCGGCCCTGCCTGCAGCAGAGGGGTTGGAGCTTGCTGATCCTCGAGGTCCCTTCCAACCCAAGCCATCCTAAGTTTCTATGATAACATTAGCAGTGGACATGCCAAAGAAGTTAACCAACACATTCAAACTGGGCAAAAATGCTCACCTGTGTGATGAAGCAGTGCCTGGAAACCGACAGCTGCAGCGATTGGTCCTCATCCGTGTTCGCTGGATTTTCTTCCTGGTAAATGGTGTCTGAGTCTCTTTACACATAACAGCACCACGTGCTGAGCGCTCATCTTCAACTTAGCACTGGAGATGGTTTTTCTGTTTCTGTAAATGACCACTCACTCAAAAAATACAACTTTTGGTCAAGCACAACTGCTGAACTCCATAGGTTAAGTGCTGAACTCTGACACCTCGGGGTCTTTCCCTAAGGCCAACTCAATTTAATTCACAAAAAAAACTTACATTAGGAGAAAAATAAATGAAGAGTTTTGGTAAAACAGAGGGCTTTTAGTAACCTCCATTCAGTAGCCAAGAATTAGCAAGGAAAACACCATTTCCCATTTTTTAATTGATGCTCATGCCAAAATGCCTCAGGTCTGTACAATCCCAAACAAAAGCCCCTGGGGAGTTCCAGCCTCAGGAAGCATACTCTCCTGGGCAAAATGTGGTTTCCTGGAGTCGGTAGTCCTACTGCAGAATACTGGATGTTAACTTTGTTAATAAGAAAACATTTTTCAAATGAAAAATGACTTGTTAAACCACTTTCATGTCACTTTTTCAGTAACACATTAAAGTAAACAAACCTAAGATGTTAAATAAAATAAAAACCCACTACACCTGCAGAGTTTTACCAGCTCACATTACAAAGTCCTCTCTGAAGTGGCTGGTGAGCTATTTCCATTACAAACAGCAAGTGTTCTTGAAAGTAATTCAAAGAGTCAAATTAGGCAGATTACATCAGAGTATATTTCCCTGCAGCATAAGGAGTTTTGAAACACCTGCCTGACATATTTCAACCACCGTAGAGAAAAATGGCACCGACTGGTTTCAGGAACCGCTGATGCCTTGAAAGAAAGATCATTTTATATTTAATTATTTTCCAACACAACAATTTTGCTCGCAATTTGTGCTCTTGTTTTTAAACAGAAAACACTACCCATGCAGAGTGCCAAAAGCGGACTTGATTAGAACGAGGTATTTTACACTTCATATTAAACATCACATGTCTGCTATTTGTCCCGGCACTTTCCTGAAGATTTTTTGTCTGGAACGTGCTCTAGCTAATTAACTACACTGCCAACAAAGCTCAAGTCACAAGTTCAAGAAATTACAAACAGCACAGTGGGATAACCCAGCAGTGACAGAGA
This sequence comes from Pavo muticus, assembly GCA_016647715.1. Taxonomy (NCBI): domain Eukaryota; kingdom Metazoa; phylum Chordata; class Aves; order Galliformes; family Phasianidae; genus Pavo; species Pavo muticus. The sequence continues at coordinate 610,340 of JACDJE010000145.1, forward strand.
TGGAATACCCTGCTGGCCTGGGGGAAAAACGTGTGTGTAAACAAATAGATCCCAAGCCACAAATCAATGGCCGCAGAGGCATTTCATCCCTGGGTACTTAGAGAAAGTCTGAAAGTTTCAGAGATTGAAACAATTGCCTCTTCAATTCTTGGAAAAATACTGGAGCAAATGATTATACAAACAGTAAGCAAGCAACAGATGACTAACAGCCAACACGGGTTTCTCAAGAGCAAACCGTGTCAAAGCAATCCACTTCCTTCAGAGCAGACCGAGAGACTTTGTAGGCTGGGAAAAGCAGTAGATGCAGCCCAGGCTCTAAATTATCAAGAGCAGCAGACAGGGCAGCGAGACCAGGAGTACGAGTAACTTGATTTAGCAACACTTCGTCATTCTGGACGTTTCTTAGTCTAGATGTATGTGCACAGCTGGGTGGAAAGCCATGCTGACCGATCTGGTAACACTGATGGCTGCAGTGCACGAGGCTTACCTTGGGTCTGCCCTTCATACACTTTATTTAGAGTTTTCCTGAACAACTCCAATGATGAAATAGGTGGCATGCCTCTTAAACAGCTAACACCAAGCAAGCCAGGGCTGTAAAGAGAGAAGAGGCGATTAGAAACCAAAGCACAGACATAGAAATGGTTCAGGAAAAAAATGGGATTCCATTCAATGTGAAAAAATACAAGATATAATCCTATTAGAATAATGAGATTGCACAAATCAGAGCCTGGGAATGCTTCCTGTCTGATACTAAACACATTGAAAATGGTGGAACTGTAATCACGGAATCTGGGCACACAGCAACTTCACGGTGCAGAAAAAGACAGAAACCAGAGGACAGCCTGTGAGACACCACCTGCAGCATCGGATGGATCTCAGCTCAGACACTGCAACCTGCCCTGAAAACTTCTCCTCTGAAACACCTAAGCCAAGACTACACTAGCAAACAACTGAACAGAGGTCTCAAACAAAAAGAAGTCTTGAAAACAAATGAAGATTTTTAGAATAGAAAAGATTAAAAGGCGCTTAAATAACCTTCAAGTACACCTGGGATGAAAAAAATTATGCACTTTCTGTTTTCACTTAGGATATTGAAGTGGCATGTAGAATGTGGAAATATAGTGGAATCACCTCAATAAAAGCAGAAATTTGTCTGATACCTGCTACAGCCACTTCCATTATGGCAAAGTGCTGACTTCCAAAGAGGAGCTCCAGTTACGCTGGATTCTCACAGTGGCGGGATAATGCTACTGACAGTCATACAGAAGAGGTACAAATTCGGAACAGCTTTCCAACTGCAAAGACAATTATGCACTAAATTAGACTGTCTGGCAGTGCTAGAACTGAACTCAGTTTTTACAAGCACCATGGCTGCATTCTTCCTGGTGAAGTATCTAGGGAATTATTTATGATCTCTGTAGATTCTGTACCCACACGTACAGAAGCGAACAGCAGCAGAACGTGCTCTACAGATCACCAAGTGACTTTGTAAGGCAGGGAGCTGAGAATTTAACTGTAGATTCCTCAGCTCAAACAAGGCTCATCTCCAAGTCTCTGAACAAAAGCCACGATTTCTGCAGTATATTTAGAGATTAAAGACGTTGTAGTCATAATTAGAAATGCAACTCAGTTTCCTGAGGAGATCCGATGTGTTCATCTGTGGCTTTGTGCTGACCAAAGAACAGAACAAAAAAGACATGTAAGTCACGGTTCACTTCCTACTTCCCTCTTTTTGCACAAGTGCACGCACACAAAAATTGCTGGTCCTACTCCTCCAAGCTGTTAAACGCTCTCATTGCCGTGGCCTAAGAGAATAAGCTTGCTGGACTACTCACAATTCAGTTTTCAAACCTCATTATTTAAAGTGAGACGCAGTGATCCAAAAAGCTGAGCTGTGTGAGTGTAGCACTCCATTGTGATTTCAATCAGGAGAAAAACCAAACCTTCACACACATGAAAAACACCAGTGAGCTCTGGAAGGCGGTACTACTCCATCCAGCCTTCTCTCTGGACACGCTGGCTGCATTCATTGCACTCTGCAGAACCAGAGATGGGTGGAGTGCAGGACATCCTTTGTCTCCTCCTTTGTTTGAGAAGGGCAAGATGAATTACCGAGGTTAAAAACATCCCATTATTCAAGTACGCTGTTGCTCAGATGAAATAACAGGAGCCACATGTTCAACCGTATACAGGGGGCTGCGTAGGGAGCACCTATCCAGCAGTCATGAACACGAGGACCTTTTGCATCAATTCATGTTAAAATTCTGCTTTATGTTAACAATATGGCATCTGAAATTAAGCAGGAAAATATTTCCTGGCAGATTTCTCACTCTTACTTGATTCTATGATATGTGGAAAGATAAACCTAAACTGAAGCTCAGCATCAGGTTCCGAAGTTTAAGCTTTTTTCTTTATAACGGACAGAAACTCCTTAAACCAGCCGTGTAAGCCAATATAACGTATTTCCAGGACTGCTTTTAAAGATCAGTGATTGAAAAAAAGGGAAGCCCACTCCTCACTTTAGCATCCTCAGCAGTCTGAGGATGACTGAGTCCTCAAGAAGCACCTCTCAGTCTCAGCTACTCTTTCTGCCTTTTTAGAAGCTGTTTCAATGCTCCTGCAACATGATGGTCTCTGAGGAATATAGCTGCCAATTAGCACCCATCTGGCACAATGAAAGCAATTAGTTAAGCAGGGTGCATTATACCAGCAGCACTGCTGACCCTTTCTAGGGAACAGTGGAAGAAGTTTGTAAGGAGAGAGAAGTATCTTTTACTACAGCACCTGATGTAGAGCTGTTGAGGATTACATGTCCCAGTTTCTATTGAAATCACTGAACTACAAATCAGTTTAACACTTAAGAGAGTTCTTCACCTCTTATTTCTACCAACTGCAGGCATGCAGCATTGCAAATCTGCATGTCAGCGTTTTTGATGAGCAGCTTTTAGCTGCGTATCGGATCCTGACCATCAGCTCACAGTGACAGCCCTGTACATGCTTCTCTCACAAGAAAAACATAGGAGGTGATCAAACACCTGTGACTCCATAAGAAAACAACCTGCCTTTTCTCATTATACCAGAACAAACACAACAATTACAGAACAGAAGTAGGTAACATGCCCGGTAATACCCAGCAGAGCAGAGCTACCTTGTGCAGCCAGCTGAGAAGTACGGGAGCATCACTCAGAGCACAGCCGAGCAAAGGAAAAGTAGTGCTGAGCTGCAGCATGCTTCTGCCATGCAGACCTGGTGAGTTCTACAGGGCACTCCTGGGAAGGGGAGGGAGAGGAGGAAGCCAGTTTGATCAGTTCTTACCTCTTTATCTCCTCAATTTTAAGAACCAAGTAAAAGATTGCTTTCGGCAGAGTTGAAAGTTTTTCTTATTATGTAATGGGTCCCAGCAATGGCTAAACGTTAGCTTTAATTTTCTCACAGGTATGAGCTAGGGATCGTTACTTTCAAAAGCAACCTTGCAGTAGTACTATGTAAAGCACTGCAGATCAAGTATAATGAGGATGTCATGGTAAAAGCATCATTTTTTATGCTGCACAAGTTTTAAAACCAGCACACTGTGAGTCAAACCCTCGTTTTATGGAGTTAAGAAAAATAGGTCATAAAGCAGTTGCTGGGAGTAAATGAAATCAGTGCTCCAGAACAGGACCTTGTAATGCACTCTGAACTGGGATCCAAGAAACTGTGACTGTGCATCAGAAGCAGCTTGACAGAGGGAGGATGCTGCACTTCTAAACCTAATTGCAGATCTCGTGACCTCGGCACAACCAACACCTATTTCCCTTCTTATGCCTGGGTTTCACACAGTTTTCATCACCTGCATGACAAAAGCACAACACATGCAGGGGCAGTTTGTTCCTCGTGCATCTAAGGAATCACACTTGCAATGAGTTGTACCTAAGAAATTACTAGCATAAGAATACAGGACTATTATAAAGGTGACCCACAAAATCAGGCCCCAGTGTTTGTGATGAAGTCAAGGAAGCTCTCAGTCAAGAGAAGAACATCCAGAAAAGAATAAAAACGTGGCCCTGAAAGCTACATTCAGCAAGAAGAAAGTCTCTGAAGGGCTTCACACCACCCTGAGCATCGTCCAGCTGCGAGATACGCACAAGGACTCTTTCTGGCCAGCACGTGCAGCTGGATATTGTGTAATAGATGTGTATATATATGTATATGTACACACATATACCAGTATATATATCACTTTTGCTGTTCTCCTAATTGACTCAAGTCTCACGTCCCTTTCCTGCTTCCTGGAGTGATGACTTCCACCTCCAGGCCCCACATAACTAAAGCCACCATTCATATCCTTCCACATTGTAATAACGACCTATGTTTATAGAAAGGCTTCCATTCACAAGGCTCTTGAATTGCTGTACAAGGTCCATAAGGCACAGAAATTATTTACATGCAACTAATAGCACAGAATCCATCTGAAACCACAGCAGGAAGTACATGCTGGAGGCTGAATACCTGAATTAACAACAGCCTCCAGGCCATGCAGCTTCAGCCAGGACTGCCACACCTGGCACAGTACAAACACACAACAATAGAAACTACATCCTGAAGGTCATGAGAGTCCCTAATGCACATAGAGAAGAAGTGAGACGTGAAGAGCTTAAGCAACTTAATCAAGGTTGTATGAAGAACATAGTTAATTGTACAGGTCCCAAGCATGAGCTCAGTACCTTAATTGTGATGGCAGAGAACACTTCTCAAAGAGAAAATGGCACACCAGTTCAGGGTCTACAGAACAGCTATTTAGCCTTAGTGAAAAAAATCCCTTACCTGGAGAGCAGCTCCTGACAGACATCATAATCTTTACAGACACTGTGTGTGAAGCCCATAGCTGACACAATCCCACCAAGTCTGAAGCTGCATCAGCAGTGTGTCCATATACACGCTGAGTGCCTCTTGGTGGACAGCACAAGCGCGGCCAACCAGCTGGTACAGGCTGCAGAGCTCCTCAGGTCCTTGCTGAGTACATCATTAACATCCAGAGCACTTAGCAGATGTTATTAAACATTGTGAACCACTTGACAGATAACATAAATATCGTCAAGTGTTTGGCCTACAATACAACATCAGTCAATGCTTGGCAAACGTTGTCGGCCTCTTGGGAGATCCGGCAGTGTTTGTAAGCAGTTCGTAAAGCTAAGTGTGGTTCCCTCAAAATGGGGTTGTTTTTGTTTCGTGGGGTTTGTTTTGTTTTTGAGAATGACTGCTGCATGTTTTGGGCTTTCCTAAAAAACATGGAGGCATCACGAATGAAAGATCCAGACTGGGACCACCAGGCTTTGTACCAAAGGCACTGACATCTCACCACGGCAACCTTTAAAACCTTTATCTTTACATTGCAAGAAACTCTGAAGCTCACAACAGCACCAAGTACAGCAGAGTGGAAACGTTTTTTCAAAGCAGCTATAAACACAAAATTGTCCTGCCTGGCCTGCTTCTTATGCTAGTTAGTAATACAAACTTACTCCTTCATTCAGAATTTCTTTTTAATCCCAGTACTCAAATACTCTAACTCGAGTTTACCCCCCATTCTGGGGCATAATCACAAATAAATTAACAAATTATAAACTAAATTAAGCTACTTAGTAATTAGCTTACAGTGAAAACAGATGAATATTGAAATTACTTCTCCAAACTCTTCTTCAGAGTCTCTTGGGAAATCAGTATATAATGTCCACCTGAACTCATCTTCAACTCACACAGTTGAAGATGAGTGCCCTTCTCATATAGTTGTTGGTATTACATTCATGAGGACCACAACTGCACTTAAATGCATTATAAAACTCAAAACTGACACACTGTAATAAAGGAACACAGTGGTTTATTAATTGTCTTAAAATAAGGCTGTAAGCTCCCTCTAGCCTTTCTGAAGCCAGTTTCCAGAAAGGATGATGAGCAACAGGTTCTCCTAGAAAGATACAACTATGTGCCCAAACACAGGGCGTCCATTGGAAGCCCATCTCAAGGTTTCAGCTATTATTTACATTACTGCACTACTCCAGATTACACATACTTAGGGGACTGTAGAAATAAGAATGAAAGATCATTCCCTTGCTTAAGAAGCTATAAGCTAAAGAAAAGCCCACTGAGCAACTGGGAAAGTAACACCACAACATACTGACCACTTCTCTACAGTTACTCTCACATCGGCCCTGCTGCCATACTTCTTGCAAGAAACAGTCCAGAAGACAGTCTAATTTCTTGGGGCTATTATTCAGTAATCAGATTTTCAGTTATATATCTGAATTTCAGTCAAGAAAGGTATAGAATTGCTTCAGTAATCCCTTGCACTGAGAACAAAAGCTGTACAATGAGGTCTGACGGCTGTTACAGATACATGTTGGAAGTGTAATTCCACATATACAACAAAGTACCTTTTCCAGGTCATTTGCCACATAGACAGCATTCCTCTGTAACTTTGCTCTTGAGCAATCCCAACAGTTTAATAAGACAAGCTGGATGTTTGCAGGAGTTACTTCAGCCACTGGAAGAGCACCTATCTCCGGAGCAGAGCAAGGCAGCTGTTTAATAGCATGTCAACACCCATTCGGGGGAGGAAGCGAAGGAAAATACCACATCCACTGAAATTTAATTTGAAAGAATGCACACGTGGTTTAGGAACAGAGCAAGACAGAGTCATTTCAAGAGAAATGCTATGCAAACAACTTCCCCTTCACTGTATACCACCACTCCCATTTTTGAGGGACCGAGTTCAGAGACATAACGGGGCCAAGCTTGTTAGCTGCTGGATAGAGCCCTTCCACAGGAGAGTGTTCAAGGCGGGAATCTCATCCAAGTTAGCTCAGAAGCCTTTGAAGTGGGAATGCAGTTTATAGGCCTCTGGTAATTCCTTCCTTGATAGGATGGGGATAAGGTTTTTTGGTGTTGGGTTTATTTTTTTCTGAATGGAAAATGACCACTGTTAGAAGAGGGAAGACTGCACCAACCCTGAGTGCAGTTACTGGCCTCAAGAGGGAGTACGGTAACTTATAGAGATGCACCTTCTTATGATCAAAATGCATTCACGTAGAGTTAACTTTACTGAAAGGTAAGTACACAAAAAGCTGTGAAAGGCAGAAAGTCTCGCCTTGGGCCCGCAGCACAGAGACAGAAAGTGATTTCATTGTTGTCACAGATCTTGCCAATAATACAGAAAAATGTATCAAGCTGGCACTATCTTCTTCTAAAGAATTTCCTGGGCAATGCAACTAAAAAATCTTGGCAATAACAATATTAGCACAACAAAAGATATAATTTACACACCTGTCTGATTCCCCAGCAACTCTCCTCTTCAAGAAAATCCATCTTATTACTCCCCAATTACTCTCTGTTTTCTCCTGCTGTTTGCAAAACAGACTGTTTTTTCAGATGAGTTCAGCAGCTGATCACCCAACACTGCCCTACAGCCAGCTTGTCTCTTTACCCCACACAAGAAGGGAAAAACCTACCACTGCCATGACCAGATACATTGCACTGAATGGAGCTTTTCCCTTTTGTGCCTCATGTCCTCACCCTCTGTCTCCCTTTCCAATTGTAGGAACTTTGAAGACTCTTCTCCAGCCCAGGTTAACGGGTACAGTCCCAGAAGCGTGCTGAGGCTTTTAGGTGCTACAATACCAAAGTCCCCCTGGATTTTTTTCATTTCCAGACTGCAATCCAGCAAAGCTCTTGTTAGAAAAAATGAAGGATTCCAACCAAGCCTCAACTACAGACTCTGCCTTGGCAGAAGATACAGTTCTCTGAAATGCTTTGGATAGGTGAGCAATGACAAACAAACAAACAATAATCATCTATGGTAAAAGCCAGGAAATGTGAAGATAGTCTACAGTTCTTAGCACCACCAGTATCTACTTGATACTGGATCAAGGGAACTTGAGGGCTCCTTTGAATGATCATGTGGCAATGGGACACAAGCAATGCTTGCAGACAGCATCTCTCATTTATAACAGATATTCATGTGTTTTCTCTTAGATGCCATATACCCACTTGACTTCTCCCTGGCAGTGACCTACATTTAGCGAAGAGCTGTAACTGCTTCCCTTTCCCTGCTTCAGCTTCAGTTCTTCCAGCACGAACAGAGAGCGCAGGTTTGTTCGTAGAGCTACACCAGCTCTCAGTTATAGTCAGAAGTAACCAACAGATGTGGAGGTAAAAGGGGAAAAAAATGGAAAAAGAACAAACACACGTATGTAACAGGGCCCCAAAGGCTCCAGCAATGTTTCCAGATGTACTGGACACCACATGAGTATTAGTAAAAGCAGAGAGGACCAAAGGAGCAGTATCTATCACTGACAAACTATATTCCAAGCAGGAGAGCTCACTCTTCATTAAGAAGCTGGTAGCCAGTAGGACAAAACTTCATATAACTGCACTCTTTGAACCACCTACATGCAGTACCAGTGGCGGATACCTTACCTTTCTGTTCTGTATGCAGCTAGAGAAACAATCCTTTTCCTAAGCATGCTCGGTGCCTATTGCAGTTTCTCTTCCCTTCTAATTTTCTTAAATCTATGCTTTGGGGCATTCCTTTAATTAATTTATTTACTTTAATTAAAGGAGGAGTGAGAGACTTGGTTAGTAGCAAGTCAAATTTTGGCTAGTCGTTATAGCTCTAATTAAAACTAGGTTTCTGGACAGTCTCAGTATATAGAGACAGACAAAGTAACGAGTGTGCACCAGACCTTGGCACAGAACACAGTAGAAGACCCCCCTCCCCCCCCCCATTTGAACCAGCTAGAGATCAAACCTGTTACTAAGGTTGATTTGGGTGACACAGGGCTATATTACAGTAACACAAATCAAACTGTCTGAGAACTTCAATTCTGCCTGACAGCAAACTGTGCAGAAGAGCACGAGCTATAATTTATAACTGAAGTAAAAAGACTGAGAGACCAATGTTAGAAGTTACACACAACACAGACCCTTATGAGAGAGAAGCTAGCTGAAATCAGGCCTCAAGTGACTTCCCAAGGATAAACAACAAATCAAAGTAATTTGATTGTTTCTAATGCAAGTTAATTATTTACAGTTTTCACATCAACTTAAACATTCTTTAGTCATCAAAATGTATGTATGTAGGCATTATGTTATAAACTTTCCTTTTCTGAAGGAAAAGTAAATATACATACACAAAATCATCAAGGCTACAGACCCAAGCACTCAAAACTCAGGAAATGCCAGAATTAAGTTTGCATGGCAAAAGAAAATATTTTTCTCTTAATTTCATTCCCAGAAATGGTGAAACCATTTTTTGTTTAAGCTTTCCAAACAATTCATCTGAAGCAGACATTCAGCATGGAAAGTTTCAGCCCAAACAGTTAAAATTTGGCCAAGTTAGATGCCACTGAAAACAGGGTCTTCTAATGGGAAATGTGAGGCAAGTTTAATTATAGGCAGCACTACCAGCATCACTTATAATGTATTTAGGATTAAAATTTCATCCTGACTTTGCCTGGTCTGTTTATCTAGAAATACTGCACAGAAGGATTTGAACCTCCTTACATGTCTCAATTTCTTACACTGTTGGTAGGTTTGGGGTCTTTGAAAAACTTAGTCCAAACTACTGCACAGCTATTTACATTGGTGTCAGAAAGAGAAGTCATCACTCAAAGCAAGAATCCCAGATGCATGACACAAAGCAGCAGCAGCCACAAGGCTTCAGAGGGTCTCAATACCCACCTGGGTTTCCACAGGTTTTAATACTCTGCATATCTCAATCAATTCTACAGCCTTTCAGAAAGCCATGCATTTTTCCCTGCAAAAAGTTGATTAAAAAATAAAATTAATTAAATTGTTAGCAGCTCTGCCAAGATTAGCAGACCTGTTTGATGATTACTGCCTGGAATTTCATTGGGAAATCAGCTAAATTCAGAGTAGACCGTTTGCTCTGCTGCTGTCCGTGGATCTGGCTGGCAATGTCATTACAGAGCTCTGCGTTCTCCAGCTTCCTCTGTAGGCTTCTGCTGCATGCACACTGCATTCAGCTCCTATATTTAACGCTTAAATTTATAGGTTGCATCAGTTTGCAACACTGCACTAATGGCCAGGTACTGAATCACAATCTAAAACATTTCACTGATGATAAAATAGCACGTTTGTATATTAAAGAATTCTTAAGCTCCAAACACAGAGGCAGAGTTAAACAAAAATTAAGAACAGTACCAGACGTTAACACACTCACTGTTGGGTTTTTTGTTCTGTTTTTGTTCTGTTAAATTGCATTCACCTGCTTCTGGTCTAATACTAAACTACTCACCACAGTTACCAAATTAGACTTTTAAATTTGCAAAGAAAATGGCAGAACGAGCCCTGAAGTAGAAATTCAGTAGGGGCGGTCTCTATTGTAGCCTAAAGCAGAAGATGGCAGTCCTCCTACCTCATTCCTACTGACTAGCAATTTAAAGAATGATTTACAGGAACTCACTACATACAATAGTGTAGGGCTGCAGGAATATTTTTCAGCACTGCAGGATGAATTTCTTTGCTCAAAGTATTAAATTCTGGTTTATTCAAGCTCTAAGAGGAATGAAATCTTAGAGTTGGAAGGGACCTTTAAAGGTGATTTAGTCCAACTCCCTTGCAGTCAACAGAGATGTGCACAGCTAGATCAGGTTGCCCAGGGCTTGATCCAGCCTCGCCTTGAAAGTCTCCAGGGATGGGGCATCAACCACATCTCCAGGCAACCTGTCCCAGCACCTCGCCACCCTGACTGTAGAAGACTTTTTCCTTATATCCAAATGAAGATATATAAGCATCAGGTTACGTTTTGTTCTGTTGTTATGCGTTAATCAGGAGCGAAGGAGAATGAGCTGTTGCCCAGAGCACTGCCTGAAATCTGCTCCCAGGTTTCTCACCGATTATAAACTTTGTTTAAATTTGCCTACTGCATCTGCCTCTTCCAGGCCTCAGCTTCCTATTTCTGCACTGTAAATACCATCACCTCCATCTTCCTGCCCTGTTCTATTTAGACAGCAGGCTCTTCCATGCGAGCAGTGCTCCATCCTGCACGTTTAGTACTGCCACCTGCACAATGCCAACGTACCTTCGGTGTCTTTATGTTGTTGGTTACATACCAGCATTCCTTCCAGCAAACTTTGCACCCCTGTTAAGTGTTCATATTTTATTTGGTGCTTCTTCACTTCCTCTCTTCTGAGGCAGCCCCCCAAACTACATTTAATATCATACTCAGCTAAACATACAGTGGCTTCTTTATTCACTGCAATAATATGCAGAATATGGACAGACTGACATAAAGGAAACCTGTGAGGCAAGGCATCCATGGTAGGAAAAATAAAGGTGACCCATAAAGTACTTCACCAACTTTCCTAAAGCCCTGACATCTGTGATTTATGAATCATGGAGGTTTGTTCCATGATGGCTTTGCCAGTTTTGCTGCATTGCAGTGAACATCTCAACGAACTCAAGGTGACACAATGGCTTCTTGATGGAGTGCTTACACAAAGTTTCCGACATCCATCTTGCAGCACAAACGGAGGTGATGTAATAAAGCTGGGAAACAACTATCGTGTACAAAAAAACCCCCAACAACCTAAGGAAGCAAAGCATCACAGGTTTTATGGTTCTGGTTTATTGTTTTGTTTTCTGAACTGATGTTGAAGTTTTAAGCTTTGCGTGCAACATTCTTATGAAAGAACTGAGAAATAGCTTCATTTGTAGCAGCAGATTTCACACTAAATATAGCTGCACCCACTGCAGAAAGCCACTGTGGTCAGCAGCATGTAAACACATCCCACTGGCTTCAATTCAACCACAAAAACTTGGTTCACACTTGTACTTGACACTGAGGTGCTCAGCTGCAGCAGCATACAAGTAGGAGAAAGAAGGCACGTGGGTTTTCACAGTGAATAAAGTTCTCTGCTTTATACAATAAATTACAGCATACTTCTGTGTTTCTCTGGGTTATGTGAATCACTGTGGGCCAATATAACAGAAATGCAAGCAATTCCTCCGTGCTTTCAGAACCAGTCTGATATATTGTTATTCTGATAAAAGCTGCATCCAATCTGTCTCTAGGCTCAGAGTATTCCACTTCATCTCTATCTATACATGAAATAAGCTGTTCTTAGTACTTTTCTAGCTTGCACATTTATATACACGATCCATACATATGGATCTTCTCTTGGTTGACACACACATCTATTACCATCTCTCCTGAAAATCTGGGCCATAAATCCAACTAATCTTGTTTTTATTAAAGAACTCTGGCACATTTGTTGCTCAAGGCACTGCTCTGAAAATTCAAATGGTGACCATTTCTCTCCAGCTATTACCCAGGGACTGTTTTTAAAGGAATGAGACTCAGCTCAGTTTTGACACAACTACATCTGGTGAAGCTGCAGAGTAAGGAGAAGAAGCTGCAGAAAGGAGCTACACGCTGCTCAGAGTCAAGGATATCTATCAGCCGGGGCACCAGAATTTTCAGGCTCCCTGAAAACACAAGATGATACACAAAGTGCTGCCTTGTTGGAGGGTGAAGCTACACAAGTCTCCTTCAATAGCCTGCAGTCAGTTGGGCACTCAAACCATTTATTCAGACACTCTAGGAATAAAAAACTATTTCTCTTCCTGATTCTAGATATGTAATAAATACTTGGCAAGTTTTCTTGCTTGCCAAGACATTGTAAAGCCACATGAAGACAAATCATTTACCAGATTCTACAGACTGGTCACAGAACACCATTTCACTGGTGAAACTGTCCTATTTTAGAGGACTTCAACTAACTGGAGCACCTCCCCTACGAAGACAGGCTGAGGGAGCTGGGCTTGTTCAGCCTGGAGAAAAGAAGGCTGCGGGGTGACCTCAGTGCAGCCTTTCAGTACCTAAAGGGAGCCTATAAACAGGAGGGGAGTCAACTCTTTGAAAAGGTAGATAACAGCAGGACAAGGGCAAATGGTTTTAAGTTGAGGGAGGGAAGTTCTTTACTATAAGAGTGATGAGGTGCTGGCACAGGCTGCCCAGAGAGGCTGTGGATGCCCCGTCCCTGGAGGTGTTCAAGGCCAGGTTGGATGGGGCCCTGGGCAGCCTGGTTTATGGGGAGGTTGGTGGCCCTGCCTTGCAGGGGGGTTGGAGATTCGTGATCCTCGAGGTCCCTTCCAACCCGGGCCATTCTGTGATTCCGTGATTCTGTAACTGCCTTAGAAATGAACTAGCAGCCATTTCATGTTCACTCAGATGTGTGAAAATACAGATTTCTTTAGACTTTTCTTGTATCAAATACACAATGGGGAAACAAAGTCTTTATTCAAGCCAGTAAATCAAGTTTCCAGAGCAGTGTTTTAATGAAACTGATGAGGTACTCTTAGCATCACATTTCAGTGAGATGCAACATCACATAGCACTGAAGGGTTCGTGGAACTGCACAAGGACAGGCTGTAAACTCGACAGCAATCCCGAACTACTACCTACGCACTAGCAGGGCATCTAGAGCAAACCAGACTAATGCCTGGAAGATCAAGATATACAAGAAACTGTCAAAGCTGCATTTTTTCCACTAGAAATAGCTAGGATGCCTGCCAGCACTGTGAGGCGTTAGGGGCATTACAGCATTGCCCTTTCTAAGCACAACTCTTGCCTCTGCTGTCCGTTCCTATTAGAGAAGAGCAGCCTTCACCCTGTGGTCCCTGAACCACAGAGCCTTGTGCTGCATGGTTTCAGGGGAGCTCTGTAAATGGTGAGTAACTTGGGAACACTAACCTAAACTCACATCTGCCAGCAATTACACTCACTCACTGAAACACAAAAAAATTCTGCTTATTTGTTTTAAGCTGTAAATGCAACACAGCATTGGCTTTCAAACACAGAGATAAGCCTACCACTATCTAAGCCGAACGCTGTAGCTTACAATCACAAAAAAGACGTGCCAGCAACCATGTTCCTATTCCCAAACTTGAGTCTGGTTGCATGTAAGTCAGTATTGTTTGCTATCAAAATTTTAAGATTTATTAGTTCAATAAAAGAGATCCGCTCTCAAAAACTAACGCACCTTTTCATAAATACATTCCTGTACGTGCACTGTGACACCTGGGAAGTCTTTCAAGCCTAACAAACACAGTCCCCAGAAAAGAAAAAAAGAAAAAAATCAATCAACTAAAGCTAAAGCACAAAGATAAGAAAGCACTAATTAGGTAAGAAAACAAATAGTTCTTATAAGGTACATGCAACACCGCCACCAGCAGTAATGGGATGGCATCTCAAGGAAAACTTAATACCTTGCAACTCTGAAGAAAGCTGAGGTAGCAGCCAGAACCTGTACAGCACCAGGGCAAACAGAAGCACATCTCTGCTCTGCTATTTCCCAATAGGACCAGTCTGTAGTTGCATTTAGTTTAGCAGCAGACCACAGGCAGTCATGTATCCTCTAACTCCCCTGGAACAAGTGTCAAGCTTCCATCTTAGCTTCATGATGGTCATATTTCTAAAACTTGTCTATCCACATGAAGGAAAGAAGAGGAGCCAGAGCTCCTGAATGTTGGCCTAGCAAATAACAGGGAATCAACCAATCTAACAGGAAACTCCATCTTAGTAAGCAGATGAATAGATGGAACCAACAAGAAAAAACATTAGCAAATACATATTCACCTGGGCATCTATACAGATGTGTACATAGCAGCACACATTAATGATGTGTATGAGGACTGTTCTTAAGGTAATGCCTCCCATTATATTATATAGGCACAAGATATCAAAGGTGGATGTTGGCAGAATGGCGGAAGAGGTTGAAACTCCCGACATTCCATTTACATTTGTGGTTGTTCGACAGAAGGCAGCAAAAGGGCAATCTGACAAAATGGCATCTGACATGGAGTGCTTCTGAAGTAAAGGTGCGTAATTGAATTCCTTGTATGGGAACTGTTGAATCATGGCCTGAACCTCTGATTGACCACCTGAGGCAAGAACTGAGTCAGCCATGGGAGCACAGGTGAAAGCAATTCACCTGTGTGCCTGGAAGGGGTGGAGCCAGGCTCCACCTCTCCTAGACCCCATTTAAGGGCTGACTTCCACGAAGGAAGGATCTCTTCCTGGAGATCGCTCCTTCTGGAGTCTTGCGAGCCTACAACACCGGTGAGCACCTTTCCTTTGTTTGACTATTCTTACTAGCCTGACATCTCTATATACCTGTTAACCTTACAACCTGTTAACCTTACAATTCCTCTATGTGGAATTCATCAACACAAGCTGAACAATGATAAGGCCAAACAATGGATATGAGCACAGTGAGCTGGTGCACTTTAGCAGTGGCGCCAGGATGCACTGCCAACTCAGATTCAATTTACCACCAACCAGAATGCCCACATCCATTTTCGCAAGGCTGCTCTCCAGCTCATCACCCCCAGTCAGCACACAGAGTCAGGGCCACCCCATCCCTGGTACAGAGCCCAGCTCTTGCTCTTCTTCATGCAGATGGGAACCACCTTCACATTTGTCCAGATCTCAGAGCAAGGCCTCTCTACCCTCAGCGAAGACAACACTTCTCCCCGCTTAGCATCACCCACAAATTTACTTCAGACAACTGCCAGATCTTTATTGCAATCAACAGTGAAAACATTCAAGAGAAAGGATCTTAAAACAGAGCCCCGCAGAATCCCACTGGTGACAAGAAGGACAACTGTCAGGCCATAGCCTCCCCTCGCCCAACACTG
The DNA here is from genome assembly GCA_016647715.1 of Pavo muticus. Classification (NCBI taxonomy): domain Eukaryota; kingdom Metazoa; phylum Chordata; class Aves; order Galliformes; family Phasianidae; genus Pavo; species Pavo muticus. Next base: position 626,033 of record JACDJE010000145.1, read on the forward strand.
CCATGTTTTGGTTGTCATGGGACATTCTCAGGGCGGCACTGCCATGGCCCTGTGATGTCACGAGCCACCTCCCTGCTGGCTGCTATAGATACAGGGACCCTGACAACAGAACACCAGTCGCTGACCGACTTCAGTCGAGGAAGCACGTGCCTGAGACAGAGAGCTCAACTAACAGATCCTTCCCTCCCACTGCTGAAACTTTCGTGGAGGAGGATGGATCCTCCTCCACCAAAGAAGCAGAGGCTTCTGGAGAGCAGCACCGAGCCTGAGCCCGAGCCAATGGACGTAGATCCACCGAAGAGCGACGTCGAGCCCATGGAGGTGGACCTACCTCCACAGGACGAACCAATGGAGGTGGATCCATCTCCATCAGGCACAGGCAAGCGCTATAACACCATGCTTGCCTGGAGACGTCGCTATGTCCGTTGGCGGCGCAGCAGGGGCTCTCGATTTCCATCTCGGCGTTGAAGAGTCACCATCCGCCAGAGAGCCCCTGGGCCAGCTGCTGCTCTCCAGAACCCCCCCCTTCCCCATCCTCATCCTTCTCCAAGACCTCTCACCTCTTCTTCCCCAAGCTCTGAGGAAAAGGGCATGTAAGACTACAAAAGGATGATAATAGCAAGGTGGCAAAGCCTTTGGCTACAACAAACAAGAACAAGCCCAAATGCAGCAGCTACAGATACAGAAATGAAGAAAAAGAACTCCTTACCTTTGGAAGATCTCAGGTAGGCAGCAATCTCCCACAAGAAATACCCTCACCTCCACTGCCAACCCTTAAAAGAGGTGTTGGAAGGGGTGGAGCCAGGATCCACCCCTTCCAGTCACTCAGGTGCATTGCTTGCACTGAGCTCCCCTGGGTTGGCTCTGCCTTCCCACCAGGTGCTCAGTCACTGTTTCAGGCCATGACTTAGCATTTCCATTACAGGGCAGGACTGGTGTCCTCTATGCTTCTGCACTGACACAACAGGAGAAGTCCAGTGGACGGGCACGAGCTCCCTGCAGCCTCCAGGCAAGTCCCGAGGAAGAGGGCAGGACTGGGACTGGTGTCCTCTGTGCTTCTGCACCGGGACAATGAAAGGAGTCCAGTGAACAGCCCTGAGCTCCCTGCAGTCTCCAGGAGAGACCTGAGGAAGAGGGTAAGACTGGGACTGTTGTCCTCTGAGCTTCTGCATTGGGATAACAGGAGTCCAGTGGATGGCCCTGAGCTCCCTGGGGCCTCTAGAGGAATAAGGCATGATTGGGAACGGTGTCCTCTATGCTTCTGCACAGGGAAAATGGGAGCTCCAGAAGACAGCCCCGAGCTCCGTGCAGCCTCCAGGTGAGCCCTGAAGAAGAGGGCAGGACTGGGACTGATGTCCTGTCAGCTGCTCTGCACAGGGACAATGGGAGAAGCCCAGCAGATGGCACCGAGCTTCATGCAGCCTCCAGTAGTGACAGAGAAGGTACAGAGGCAGCTTCCATTGGAGAAGCAGAAGACTTTGGTTTGGACAGGAAGAAGGACTCACATTCAGCATGAAGGTCCATTCCAGCTGCTCCATTGGGACTTCTGTTTCAAACCAGGACAATGAGCAATTCAAAAGGACAATACAAAATGATAACGATAATAAAAACCTAAAACTGTTTTCTAAAGCCAAACCAGTCTTTGCCTCTCCACTGTCGGCACTCCCGAGTCTGCCTGGGCCTCCCGGGTCCCCTCCGCTCTCCCCAGAGGGAATGGCTCTGCCCCGCGGGGTGAGGCCCAGCCCAGGCCTCAGCGCTGGGGAGGGGCTCGGGCACACGGCAGCCCAGCAGGCTGAGGGCACGGCCTTTGCTCGGCGCCGGGCACACACAGGGCCGACGAGGGCGGAGGGCCACGGCGGTGCCCCCTCGTCTCACTGCACGGCGGCCCCGACGGACGGGAAAGACCTCGGCAGACCGGGGGCGGCGGTCGGCGCGGCAGGGCCGTCGCAACGGCCTCAGCCCGGCACGGAGCCGCGGCCTCCACCTCTCCGGCAACCGCTGCAGTGCGGGCGGAGCTCCACGCGCCACGTGCGGCCGGCCGGGCCTCAGAATTACACTTCATGCATGTGATTGCTTTTTGGCAGTACGTACATTTTAAACAGTTGCTAGGGATGAGGTACAGGATGAGTACAATTTCATCAAAAATCTCCGATGAACCCCTGAGGCCTCACCAAGAACAGCAGTCGTTGCCAGTGAGCCACTGACCTCCTAGCTGCACAAAAACAAGGCACATATCCCACTAGTTCTCATGTTTTGTTGCTTATATTTAAATGTCGTAATAAAAATGTTAAAAAGTGAAATGTTACTTCTATATTAACTATATTGTATAATTTATGAGGGTTGCTCTGAAAGTAATGCCACCTATTTGATTATATTGGCTCAAGAGGTCAAAGGGAGATGTTGGTAGGATGGCAGCAGAGGCTGAACTGTCGCACCAGTATCCCATTACATGCTGCTGCCGTACAACAGGCAGCAGCAGACGGGCAGGCTGGCAAAATGGCCGCTGAGCTGGAAGTGCTCATGAAGCAAAGGGGTGGAATTGAGTTCCTCCCTGCAGAAAAAAAATGGCACTCGTTGACATTTGCTGACACTTGCTGAACATTTAAGGGGACCAAACTGGATGTGAGCTCAGTTGTGTGTTTCATCGCTGGTGACAGTGGGTCACCTGCACGGGTGTAGGCTTTGACGAGCGCAGCATGCAGGCTCCTGTTCATCGCTGGCAAAACTGCATAGCTACTGCTGGTGACTATGTTGAAGTGTGTTTTGTAGCTGAGAATTTGCCCTTTGTATCTGCTGCTATTTCCATGGAAATAAATAGGAGGCATTACTTCTGGAGCAGTCTACACATTATTACTCATGAAGAATACAGCAAGCAGCTGTTTAGTATATATCCCAGTGGCTTTGTGGCCTTCACCACCACATCCTGAACTCCTTCTGAATCACCCTCTTCAATTTCTAGCTCCTGGAAACTGGAGTGACCTCAAGGAACCTGTTAAAGTCATTTATAGTCACACTGATTGAACTACAATACCTATTTAAGCCTCTGCTTTCCAAAGCTATCGTCTAAAGCTCAGAAAGTCACACTGCCACAGAGCCTGGATCATTCTGGAGGCTGTCAAGGACTGATAACATTGCTGTGATAATGAAACAATCTCACAACAGCCAGAACAGCCGTGCTATCCCAAAATGTCAGCTAGTACGCCACAGCTATATAGCTGGTGGTTACACAAATGGCTTTTAATGGTTTGAACGACATGGAAAATGCCACAGTTAGGGAGATTGTAGATTCCTCGTGGAAACGTTTTTTATGTGTCCTCCCATACTGGGAGGCATTTGATTTTGGGCTTGTTTCCCTGCAGAAACAAGGCTTATCCAACCACAAAGTCTGCATTCCTACCCAGCAACCTTTGTCATTCATTACTGCAGCCCTGTGAGATCTATCTGAAACTGGCAGTCATGTAAAAGTCATGAGAGCACATGGCAAGATAGACAGTAACCTTCATGACTTAAAAGGATGAACTCACACTGAAGCCTTCTTTATATACCTCTCATAGTTCACTCCCATACTAATGATCCCAGCTGCTGAAAACAAATCCCTGAGAACTCAGTTTTGTTAACTCTGCTACTGGTGCTGTAAACAAGGGCAGGAGAGGCAGTCCCATCTTTTGCACTCTCCTTCAGCTTAGCAAAAGGCAACTGTACAGCAGCAGCCACTGGGCATGGCCAGTTTTGTGGCAGACAAATAATGCAAGCAGTAGAATCATAGAATCACAAGGTTGGAAAGCACCTACCATCTAGTCCAACCATCCTCCCATTACCCTTGCTGCCACAAGCCACTAAACCGTATCTTGTAGTAGTAGGATGGAGATACTGAACACAATTGCGGAAGTACTAAAAATATTCAAATTTTAACATAAGATAATGCGTTTGTACCCAAACAGCATAGCATGAATTATCCTGTTATTAATGACTCCTAACCAGATGAGTGTTTTCCTCAGTAAAGGTTACTAGTAACTTTGGTCATATGAACCCCTTCTTTCCCCAGGAAGCTTCCCACACTGGTAACAGAGGGAGGATGGATGAAGAACTCCTTGCTGCTTCCCTCTCCGGGCAGTATTCGAGGGAGGACTAAACCATACTCATGATCCATAGCAACACTCAGAGCTGGTATGTGACAGTGTAGTAAATTAGAAGCACATGTGCATAGGGAGAAGTGTAATGTAATTGGCATGCTTGAGGCGTGATTAAAGCAAGACATTGACTGGGAGATTGAATTACGAGAGTGTCAAATTCAGACAAGGGATGAAGGCAGCAAAGCAGGCATAGTTGGCAACATGGGGAAGAGAAACATTACATCAGCAAAGATTAAATAAAATTGCAGGTTTTGTTGACACCGCAGAACCCACTTGCATTAAATAAAAATTGAGGAAAAAAAACACGAAGAGGTGGCAATTGACAGCAGCTGAAACACCTGAAGTCCAAACAGGACATTGTTTTATATGAAAAGAATGTCAGCAGGGCAAGAAAGGAGAAGGAAAAAAACCCAAGACCTCAAAAGTGCATAGTCCTTAAGCAGAAGCTTGCAGAGCATTCTGGGTGTCCTTCTTGAAAGGAAGCCAAACACAGCCAGCAATAAAAACTTTTGTGAACATGCAAACATCAGGAAGCAGGGTAAACACACACGATTGCTCTGTGGCCAATATCACATTAACATTAGTGCAAAGGAAACAGCGCCTGCTATAAAATAAAACAGGAAAGTGCTTCTCTCTGAGAGGAAACAGAAACAAAAAGATGAAGCATATGGCCTTTCTATATCCAGAATGCTACCAGAACATCTACTCACATGCTTTGCAGCCAACCTTTCTGCCCTTTGCTTCCAAACCACTTCCAAATTAGTAAATAGCTCCTTCATTTCAGTGGACACTGGCTTGCATATTAATCTTTGACTAAGCACAGATTGCATGTACATCCTTCCCCTGTTTTAGCAGTTTCAAGATCATATCCCAAAATCTCTATTCTTGTTACTTCCCTAGGAGATGAATATGTGATGAGAGGGAGGTTCTTCAGCTATTAACTACCAAGGGAATGTACAGATAGGTAGATAAAGAGAGTAAAGTAGTGTCAGTTATCAGAAGAGCACCAAAGGAGCAAGCCCAAGGCCCTGAAGGGGCAACCTAACGATAGCAATTCCTCTAGCACTCAGAATTCTCCCCTCCCAAAAAAAGGTTTTCTAAAAGCTAATAGACTGTTGCTGCATTAGCCAAGTTATCTAGCTGATCATGAACTCAGACAAGGTGTTGCCAGTGATAAACGTGACGTGAGACCATACAACCACACAAAGCTTAAAGGCCAGTAGAAGTAGCTCAAAAATCCCTATGGTAAACAAGTGTTAAATATCCTATACAGAATATCTACATCAACACAGAGGATAACCCACTTACACACACATAGTTAGCTATTGATTTTTTGTTACTTTTGAGATCAGTAAATTAGCTCTGTGTAAACTGTAATACCAGAAAGCTAAATGTTCAGTGTTAGAAAGTTCTTTTTTAAAGGTACTGAGATACCTTAAAAAAAACCTGAATCTTGGTTTCAAAGAGCAAAATAGAAAGCTATCTTCCAAAGCAAAGTAATTCACCTATAAAATTCAACTATTTCAGTTGCCTTCCTTCAAATTACAATAATCAGCTCAACTCTGTAAATACACAGAAGTTGTATAACCAGGACTATGTGTAGAAATGCCAAGTGTAAAAGCCATGTTACATGAACCTGAACTGACAAAAAGACAGGAAATCCCCAAACTTGCCTGCTTATTGGCAAAAGCTATCGGTGGCAAAAGATAAATGGGGGGAAAAAAAGCAACAAGAATTACTCAACACATTACAAAGCCCAGAAAGCTCTATTATAATGCCAACTGATCCTAGCTATCATACTAGCTTGCTGCAAGAGGCAGGAGGTGACAAGCAGTTTATAAATGGAGGCAAAGGACATGGATAGGCACTTATTCACCTTAGCTATTAACTCAGCCACTAGGCAAGCATACCAGCCCCCAGTTGGAGAAAGCCTATGAAATTTCACCTGGTTTCTCCACACCTCAACCCTTCACAGCCTTGTTTCTAATCTGTCTGCAATGTGATCTGAACTATCCACAGTGCTCTCAGACCCTGCAATCTTGGAATACTTGAACACAGAAAAGCATTTTAAGTTGAAATTTATTCGTTTTGATCACATTTACCTTCCAGGAAGAGATGTATTTGTGTGTAAAGTTTATAACTTCATTTCCTCATTGAATACTCCGCAAAAACTGTTTATTGCCTCATGTAGTTTCTGCTATGAACATTATCTCTTTACTGCTACCATGAACTATAGATCTCCTTGGTTTTTCCTGCCAGAAAACATTATTTTGACATACCCTTAGACTAGTCATACATAACAGCCCTACAAATCAATCATCTTTTCTACTACTGTATATCAAGGTATTACTATTTGCTAATGTCATGCTATAACACATGCTATAACTTAATCATTAGATTACTTCCTTGTTAACTTACTTCCCCAAGCAGTTTACAGATCTTCAGCCAGAAATCTCACTGTTGAAACGTGTTCTCCCATGAACACTGGTTGTTCATTCTGATCAGACTGGAGAGGCAAATCTTTTTTTTTTACCATTGCATTTCAGCAGTGCCAGCTCACAGTCTGACAATTCTTAACCACCCCAAGCCACTGTTTCCAAATGGAGAGATGAATAAAGTTGATTTCAGAATCCAGATCTAGACAAGAAGCCTTCTGAAGAAGGAACACAGTGGTGACTTAGAAGAGCTGTAACAGGAATATATGAGCACGTAGGGTTAAACAAGCTCTTTTTTTAACATATATTTCATTTCCAAATATAAACAATGACAACAAAAATTAGAGTCCATTTGCACCTGTACATGTTCCTCTAAATGAAAAAAAATGTAGAATTGAAGAGGAGGTGTTCAGAAAGCACAAGCAGCAAGCAAATGAATAGGGGAGAAACTTCAATGTCTTGTTCCTTTTTCACAGTATCTTACACCAGAAATAAATGCAGACAACCACTTAACACACTCACTTTCCTTCACATACTTCTTTTTTTTTTTTTTTTCCCCCCCCCACTCTTTTCAATAAGTGTTTTAAATAGCTCTCTTCGAACCTGGTCAACTTCACATCCGGGAACTTCAGACCCTGACAAAAGCCATGGAAACGATTCTCTCATCACTCCCTTCAGCACCCTATCTCACAAAGGAGACAAACTGGAGAGCCACTTTTGGGACCTGAGAACGATAGTCCATACCCAAGATGGGTCTTGGGAAGCTTCTGTGCTTCCCATAAATAAAGCATCACAGGCTATATTATAAAGAGGTGAGGATCTGAAAAAAGGGTCATGCCAGAGGCTGCAGAAAATGCTCCTGTAGTACAGACCTTGAGCAGATCAACAGCTTTTCTGAGCATTCTATTCAGTCTGATGGTAGATAATATAAAAAGAAATATCACAAACTAGTCATCCCACAGTGTTCCCAGTGTTATTAGAGCATGTGTAAGGTGATGACTGTTACGCACATGGCAGCCGTGCACAAAGCCATTCGCTGCTGCTAAGGAGATCTTACCATTCCAGTGCTCAGACGTGTCACTCAGGGGTAACCTCAGCAATTCCCCAGGCACTTGTTTACACTGCCTTTAAAAACTGAAATAAAAACAATTTAAAAAAATGTTAGGAAGGAAGGAATCAAAAATTGCTTGTCATGAGCAAAAACAGGAATGATTTGTAACTTAATATCTATATCCAGAAGGCCTAGCAAGAGTCTCTATAAATCTCCCATAGGAAATAATTAAGTAAAGCTTAACCCTGTAGAAACGAGCCCAATGCTGGTATCACAAAGCCCACTGCACCACTTACATCCAACATACTCCACACAGCTGTGCTGCCTTGGGGCTAGTTCCCCTTACCCTGGGAGGTTTTGGTTTTGTTTGGTTTTAAAACCTCAGTCCAGGTTACTCTGTCCTGCACTCAGAGCATCCTTTGAACGGTTCTGAAGGTGGCACAGCAGACAATGCCAGCAATCAGCTGTTAATCTGACAAAAAACTACATGATCTCAGCATAGCTCTTGGTCTCGGTCTGCAGTCTCCGGACAGATTTAGGAAGTGCTGGGGGCAATGGGCTTGCCTTTTCTGTTGCTTTGGGGCTGTGGTATGGAAATTGATGAGTCTCAGGAACAGCAAGGAAGAGAAATCCAACAAAGGCACTGAATCCTTCAGTACTATCTACGGAATATACTCAGAATCTTCTATTGATATTGCTTACTCTAGTAGGCTACTCTCACGCACATGCAACAATCTTTAAGGGTTTCTTATTCTGCTGCTCCTAAAAGCACCTGAACTATTGATCCCAGAAGAAAGCCTTGTGAGTTCATCTACTTTGTACAAGCCAATCCTGAAAGACTGAATCTTTCAATGAAGAAAAATAACAACAACAAAAACCCACTAGTACCACAAAATAAGCTATTTAAAATTAATGTGTAATTCTGAAAAACATATAAACAGTGTAATTAACTAATTTAAAATCAATTCAAACCAATTTGCCTTAGTGTCTGGTCCCAGCTGGTGCCTTTTTATCCCCTCCTTATTTGGTACTATTTCACACACTGTAATCAAAGTGTTGAAGGGTGCCTTCTTCTTTCACCCACCCAAGAGGCCATACATCAGACACAGTTAAGTTCTGTACTGCCCCTCAGTTCTTTTTCAACAAAAACACTGGCATGAATGCCTCTTGGTATTCACACTTCTCTAGACGAACCCTGGCAGCAACCAACCCAGCGTGCTGCCTCTACCCTCCATGCAAATTTGCCCTGTGAACACTTTATTACAGTCAAACAGCAATATCCTCAGCTGGTAATTAACATATACACTCTGAAATTATACTTGCTTACACTGATGACATAGCCTAATTAGCGCAGAAGCCACAGGCTAACACACTTGTCAGCTGAGTTGGAACAGTTTAAGAAATGTATAGCCTCAGGCTGTCTGTTACCACACTTCCATGGGTGGTTATGCTGGCCAATTTTCATTCCACTGAAACAGCACAAGTCTTCAAAGTAAACACAAAGCTGGGATTAATAATCCTCATCAGGGAGAGTGTTTAGCCCTGCACTTCCTCCTAGCTGCAAGAAGGATGCTCCCGTATTTTGCAGTAATTGTTGACAGCCCATATCCACCATTGCTCAACAGCAAAGCAGCAGTTCTTGTCAAAGGCTTCCTAAAGCTGTAGAGGGGAGAATGTTCTCAGCCTTTGAAAGAAAGCACGGGTGACCCACGGTTATCCCAGCTTCCTGTGCTAAAGTTGTTCTGGGTGGGTTTCTTTTTAAGTCCAAACAAATAAGAGAACAATATGCTTCAAACAAAGCTGTTTCAGACCAAATGTCCATCCAGACTCTTATCTTTGGTTGCCCAAAGATGTTGTGGATGCCCCATCCCTGGAGGTGCCCAAAGCCAGGCTGGATGATATTCTGGGCAGCCTAATCTGGGTGGGGGGACACCCATCCCAGGGCGGGGGGTGGAACTTTATGGTCCCTTTATGAGACCATGAGCTTTAGGGTACCTTCTAACCTGAGCCAGTCTCCGATTCTATATAATGTGATATTCTGACCCAGACAGTAGCAATAGTTGCTCCAATAACGACAGTGAAAAAGAGGACAGGGAAAACCTCTTCCACCCTCAGATCTTTTGTTAACTCCTGTTAAGGAACTTCTAATACATTCCTGTTGCCTGAGAAGATCAGTGTAATAGGTTATCTCCTTTTCCAGGTGTAGAGAACTGTAGGGAAGCTACAGGTTTCCCCACAACAATAGCAGGATTACTCTTTAGAACCAGAGATAAAACCCCATTCACCCGCTCCCGCCTGGGAGAGGGCCACACAGGTGTCAGAGTCTTCCATTTTCCTTCACAAATTGATCAGTACAGGCCATAAAGCAAGAGTAGCAGATCTTACAGTAAGATAATGCTCACCAAAGGCCACAATTCACAGCTGGGGCAGCCCAAGACAGGTTCTACCACAGAGAAAAATAAGAACTAGCTTCTACACCATACTGGTGTAGAGCTGACTCTAAAAAAGTGCTCTCTTTGTCATTCATGCTAAAATAACGAGGTGGAGCTGGGAGAATTAAGCAAATCAGCCACTTAACACTGCTGCCCTGGACAGAGACTTTTCCCCTCCCACCCGTCCCCAAGCAATGGCCTCCAGGTGCAAGAAGCCCCATGCTAAGGCAGTGTGAAAGCCTCTTGTTGCCTGGGCTGGCTTGCACCTGGCCCGCATTCAGTCTGAGCTGATAATTAAGCGAATTGAGAGCAATCAGCTAACCACAGGTGGAGGTTCCCCTCAGGAGGACCTGCTAACCCTCAGAAACAAGTGGTGCATCCCAAATGATCCCCTACTCTTGAAGGTCAAGTAACAAAAACAGTACGGTGCCCCTCAGACAAGCTGTGTGTTTGGACAACCGAGTGACAAAAATGGCCTAAAGTCCTTCCTGTTGGGGTTGATTTCTCCATAGATGTGTGGAACTTGGGCAGCCCCTGCTCTGCTGACAGGAGGGGCCCAGTAGCAGCTCCACATGGGGCAGTGAGGATTCCTGGCCTCTGCCACGGCCCAGAAACCAGCAGGCATGCAAATATTGCTGCTGTCCCACCCTCTGACATTTAGACTTCTGTCCTCCTTTCCTCCCTTGTTTGGCAGTCAGTCTCACCCACGCTCACAGAAACTCTCACTAGAACAAAGTAAAGATCATGCTGACTGTTGATGCATAATTGTTAGATGACCCCAAAACTCATGGTTACATAATTGATTTTCCTTCTTTTGCTTATGTTTTGCCTTTGCACCTCTTTTTTCCTCAAGCCACTGTCCCTCTACAGCTGCAGAGACCATTTTGGTGGATAAGGAATTAGGGTGGAAGGTCTCAGCCAGAGGCTGTGGTCAGCAGCACTACTCTGTCCCTGTGAGTGCCCACCTGGAGTATTGCATTCAGGTCTGGGGCTCCCAACACAGGAAAGATGTGGAGCTCTTGGAGACGGTCCAGAGCAGGGCAAGGAGAATGATCAGAGGGCTGGAGCACCTCTGCTACGAAGACAGGCTCAGGAAGCTAGGGGTGTTAAGCCTGGAGAAGGCTCCGGGGAGACTACGTTGTGTCTTCCGATATTTAAAGGAAGATTATAAGCAGGAGGGAAACTACGTAAATACAGGTAGATAGTGATAGGTCAAGGGGGAAAGGTTTTAAACTGAAGGAAGGGAGATTTAGATAAGATGCTGGGGAAAGTTTTTCACTGAGTGGGTGTGAGGTGCTGACACAGGCTGCTCAGAGAGGCTGTGGATGCCCAGGCCCTGGAGGTGTTCAAGGCCAGGTTGGATGGGGCCCTGGGCAAACTCATGTAGTGCTTGATCTTGTGGCTGGCAACTCTGTCTGATGCAAGGGTTGGAACTCGATGATCTTTGAAGTCTCTTCCAACCCAAGCTATTCTACGATGATTCTATAATTCCTTTTCCCTCACACCCTCCCTCCTGGCTTTGCAGCTGAGAGGAATGTAGTTCCTCTGTTGTTCAGAGGAGGGCAAAGATATTTTTTTATCCATACAACTGGTTTCTTCCTTTTGACCCCTCCTATCCCTTGATTCCTCTTAGATCCTCAGGAGGTGAAACAGAGCACTGCCTGCTTTCCCCAGCACCCAGATGTCTGTTTTGCTTGAAGAAGAAAGCAGGAAAGGTATCCAACCCAAACAGAGATTTCCCCTTGACAGGCAAGAACAGAGTGTGACAACTGATGTGTTTTGTCTTCATGCAAATCCAGAAGGTTTATGAATAAGCTGTAAAAGCTGGCAATGCTGGAAGGAATTAGTATCATAGAAGGTCTTGTAGTCAGAGGAGTTTCAGACTTATAAAGACAAGGACAAAGAATCTCAAGGGGAAGCAAATTCATCCCAGTCGCACTTGTGCTGCTGTGAAATGAGAGTAGTTTTCAGTGTTGTAGTTTTCTGTACCTGAAACATGAAATACATCTGGTTTACCGTGGTGTAACTTGAGACTGAACTTTGAATTTTTATGAACACAGAGAAACAGCTGCAGAAGTTAAAATGCACATTAATCCCACCAGTAAAGTATTTGGCTCAAAAAGGAGTATATAAACTCACAAGCTTTGTGCATCATTTCTCATATATGCTATTCAAGGTCTGTTGCTTCTCAACACACACACAGTGAGATAGCACATTCAGCCACATATGTAACCTTAGATTTAACAAAAGGATATAGTTTACAAGTACTTCAGACATTTACATCAATCCCACCTGACAAGCAGGTGGCCCTTCAACATACCTGCAGTTTATTTGTCATCGAAATAACCTAGGAGGTCCAAAATGACAAATCAGGGTAACATCATAGCATTGAATCACATTGGGAAGAAAAATAGACCTCATCTGTGAAAAAATTCTTCATTGCCAGTCTTAACAATCGTGGCCATAATCGTGTTTTTCAGGCTGTCAGTAAGCACAGCAAAACAGGTTCCGGGGCAAGACAGACTTCAGAGCAAGAGTTAATAGGATAACCTTGGCTGAAGCTAAGAATAGGCTGAGGGGACGATACAAACTGTTGAAGGTACCCTCCTTAGTGGCTTAACATTAAATACAGCCAGTAAAGCAGTTGCTGCTTGGCTCAACAAAAAAAGTACTTTTCTAAAGGGAAGACTCATCCCAAAAGAAAAGAAAACGTGTCTGATTTCATTTTGAAAGAAGAGAGTGCAGAAAATATGATTTGTAGCCTGCACTGGGCTTTAAGGTACTACGTGAAAAAGGTTGTTGTTGTATTTACAGGGTCCAGTGAGGCAGTCCTTAGTTACACTGAGAGATACTTCATTCCTTGAATAAAACCCTGGGGTTCAGTGGATCCGTTCATGTGAAGTAGTACTCAGGTGAAGAGCTGCAGTATGAAGCTCATTGCTTCTTCTTTTTCTTCATATAACGTGAGAGCTCCTAAATGGTTTTCCAAAGAAACCAGAGAGAACATTGTTTGCCTGTTCCTTTTTCATCTATGAGAAGTGCAGTACTGCCCTTGATGTCATTACCAAAGTCTGTGCTTTAGCTCTGAGACTGGCACAGTCAGATTTACTGTTTAAATTATTTTGGGCTACCTTCAGCTTTGTCTAAGTTGACATCCTGCGTAATTCCCTTGTTCTGGCCTCTCCATCCAGGGTACTGTGTGGGAAAACTGGTCATCAAGTCTTTTATTGAATCCTTGGTGCAAAGAATTGGCTTTTTAAGTGTTAGAGAATATCGAAGTAGCATCCCCAGACAGCAAATATACTAGGTCAGAGCTCTGAGAAGTGTGACATATATCATGTGACACAAAAATGGTTTTAGGCACTTGGGAATGAGCTTAATTTGGGCAACTGAGTTTCACATGAATATGACTGAACATGAATGAAAATCACTCTAGAGGATCTAGAACAAGAAAATGAGTCAAATCTACCACTTGATTTAGTTATCTTTTAAAATACCTTTCATTGGCATGAGCTCCTAGTTAATGATGTAGTGGCTGCGAAATGCCCAGATCACAGCTACAGTGTGAGGAAATAAGCAGAAATTGAAGTTGTTAGCCAAAAAACCTGCAACTCTGATACGTTGTTCCCTTCGTCACCATATTCAGGACACCAGGCATTCCAGTAAAGCTCCCAGTACTGTCCCTTCTGGAGCTGGGTGCCAGTGCTCAGGTGGCTGTGCTCTACATGGTGGTTCAGAATGTGAAATGAGACAAATTGCTTTCCTCTAGTATAGTGAGTTCCAGCAGCATTGTGAGGAGTCACTTTTCAAGGCACGCAAAAGGGGCCAGATATCACAGTTCTATTGATTGACCACAAGTATTTAAGCAGTGAACTCTTCCTTTGCACTTTGGGGGAGTATAAAGGAACACTAAGCTCCCCTAGTAATTCATCTAGCTGAAAATAATAAAGCTATTTTATAAATGAACACCAGAGCATTCTCAAAGTCATTGATAAGAGCTTTCCATCTGGGACATTCGTTGGAAAATATTCACAACCACATACAAAAGCCTTTTAAGTCTCATCTTTATAGTCAGAGAGAAAAAGCCCACGCTGGTATCGGACTCCATGGGGATCCCTGACGGACAGCTATCCAGATGGGTTCCAGCTCTGGGTGAAGTTGTCTCCTGCAAGACTTGCTAAAGCGTTTGTGCAGTCGTGAGCCCAGGCTGCAGGAAGCTAATCCTTGTCATCACCTTTGTGACTCACCTTGCAGTTTCAATTGGACGAGTTATTCCTCACATCTCCTCTTCAGAAAAATAAACCGCAGTGTTGAGTTGTTAGCGCAGAATGGCTGCCACGTTCCAGCCTGGGCAGCTGTGTTACAGTGGTGAGTCATCAAATTGAATGTACAGGCACGATGGATAAACTTGCAAAGAAGCCTACGCCTTATTTATTTCACTGGAGTTAAATATCCAAACCATTTACGTTCTGCTGGAAGTCCTAAGCAATGTTCTGATTACCTTTGATAAGCTTTAGGAAATCACTCCAGCTGTGTGCTATGCGCTGCAGAAACTTCAGGTCTGAAAAACCAGCAGTTGTTGAGCAGTAATGCTAACTGCCACATCATTTGCAATGTCAGTGTGTTTTGGAACAGGGGAAGAATTGTAGATATAAAACTTTGGTTTGATATCCTAGCAATGAAAATGTTCAGAATAAATGTGATGAAATATGTGTTTTGTTGTTTGTTTATTTGTTTCATATTAATATCTGCTTGTTCTGACCCATAAAGCAATCTGGGACAGAGCCAAAAGCTTTTATTGGTAGTGGCCTTGTTTGCTTTTACAGGCCAAAAACTCCAGGAAAAGGAGTCACTACTGGAACCCATATGCACACAGGCTGTCTTGCTGATTTCAAGTGAGATAGATACACCAGTGTCACTGAGTGCTTAACCTGAGCTGTGCTAAAGCTGAGAAGCAATTTGTTCTCCATGTTCAAGACTAGATTATATCCTATTGTATTTTTCACATTTTCTTTCTTCCCACTTCAGTGTTCACATCAACTGTTTTTCAGTTATGGTCCCTAAACCAACTAATGAGCAGGGAGCTGAACACATTGCATCAGAAGATACTGATGTAATAACCATGGAGTATAAGCATATGAGAAAAGAGAGCAGCTGGCAAAATAAATAAGGAAATGAACTCTCAATGTAAAATAACTGATTTTGGCATTCAAACTGAAAATCATAGCATGTCAAAGAGCAAGAGGAATCCTTATAAGACAGGCTGATTTTCGGTTAAATTACTTCCTCGTTGAACAGCCTCAGATAGATGGCTTTGTATTGCTGAATCTGTTTTGGTGATTTCTGAAAATGTAATTCATCTTGTCCAGCCCCTCCTGTATCCATTTTAGAACACAATTCGCCAGTGATTTCAGATCTACAAAGCTATTTCAAACGTTTCCTGTAAATAAAGTGTTTATCTGCTGCACCCAAAGTCAGACACTGTGGAGGTTGGGACTGATTTTTCTTCAGCTGCCTGATACAGATTGCTCCATCCTAATGTGTCACATCAAGTGCATCCTGTGTGCATAGTGCTTGTCTGTTAAAGACAGTATCCTCTGAGAGGCACCCTGAGGAGGAGGCTTTAGCCCTTTTTATGAGCCATCCAGCATTCGTAAGTTACTACTCCATCTGACACACCAAACAGCCCTCTGCTCCCTCATCACCTCATTGCCAGAGACATCTTTTGTCCATATAAAACAGGAAAAATATAAAACGAATATAAAATGAATTCTCATTGGGAAATATGAGCAGCATACACCTCACCCTGCTACAACACTGAGGAGTGTCAGAACTTTTTTTTTCTGTTTCTAACTCCAGTAAGATCCCAAACTCGCACAGACTACTGTTTAATTGGAAAGAAGAGATTGTTATGATAGCCACACTTGAGATTAATACATGCTTTGACTCTAAAGCTCAAGATCTCACTTAATCTCATCTCAGAAGTCTCTCTTTGGAAGATGACAGGTCTTTCTTTCCCTTTCCCTTCCCTTCCCTTTCCAGAGAAGGGGCAGGAAAATAAAAATAAAAAAGACTTATTTTTCATCAGAGTAAGATCTGTCCTTACACTCTGCAGTTGAACAACTTAATTAATTCCTAAGTCCATGTAACCGACAAACAGCTCCATCAGCTGTCTGTTTAGTTACAAATTATCTTCACTGACAACAAAATCGATCCTGAATTGGATGAAGACCATCTCCTGGAACTGATTTTCCATTTTCTGTGCCATCTTTTCAAGTAGCGATGATATCCTCTTCAGCTCTTCCAAACTCCTGAATAAAACAAAATGTCTGAATTACTCCCTGTCCTCTGTTTGGTGTTTTTACTAGCGGGACAGCCAACCACTTGGGTAACTTTGGAAAAAGCCATACCACAGGATTCAGGCAGCTGTGCTGCCTCACCAGCAGAACAGGAGTAGAGAAAATGGGCACAACCGGCTTCATCACTAACCTCAACTCTGGGCTTGCACTGTGGGGTACAACTTTGCATGATGTAAAGTGGCATTGTATCTTGCACTGCATATATCAAAGTGGGCAGGCAGATTTGTTACAGAGCAATGGCCAGATCTGCTGGCCAAACAGGCTTCTGTCATCCCGCAGCCTTCAAATCTGTGAGCAGGAAAGCAGTCTTCTAGATCCTTCACATAATGCACGGACATATGATAGATACGAAGGCGATAAAAATGATTGCTCTACCTTGTCATTATGGTGCCAAAAGCTTTTTGCTCGTTTGTTGCTATGTGAATAATTAATTGGCTTAATTATCTTTTCATTCTAGGTAAGGAAATATGGTTGAAAGATGGAGAGACAGAACACTAAGCCACCAAGCCTGAGTGCCTCCTGGTGAAACTGAGTTTGGGCAGAAGAATGCTGAGGAAACCACTCACAGTAGGAAAGCTGAACCCATCCTATAATGCACTGTCAATGGTGTCATTCAGTTCCTTAAACTCCACAAAGCAGATCTACCCCATGTAATGAAAGATGGCACAGAGCATCTGCTGCAGGAAACCTATCACAGAATCACAGAGTAGTGGGGGTTGGAAGGGTTGGAAAAGATCATTGAATCCAACCCCCAAACATGACAGCCTCATGAGTAGAGAAGCTGCTGATTACACCAAAATTAACCTCCTTTTGGTCCTTCTCTGTCTCCATGTCAGTGACAAACAAGATATAATCCTATGCTGCTTGTTAAATACTAAAGAGTCTTTATTTTTCCACATTACAGTTTTACCTGCCCAGATACATTTTTTGAGGTTTAAAACAGGGGTTTTGTGCATGTGTTTGTGTGCACAGAGAATTAGCACTGGGATGGAATAAGAAGCAAAGTCAGAACAACCAGAAAGCCAAGTTGAGATGTTCAGTTGAATAGACTAGATTCTGGACTAAATCTATATGACCTGCTTCTTTTTCCAGCTGACCATCTCTCTCTCAGGAAGTCTTTCCAGATTAGCATCTGGAAGGAGCATCTTGAGGAAAACAAAAGCAGAAAGAATATACAAAAATGACTGATACCAAAATCTAGGTGGGCTGAAGTAGAAAGAACAAAGGAATACGGATGTTGTAAGAGAACACAAAGTAGAGTTGTGAGGGCATGAAGGAGGTATGAGGAAGCAGGGTGGATTGGCTGTATTTGAGTGGGCCTGGAAAAGAAGCAGGCACAATGGGCTAGGTTCTCAGCCTGTTTGAGTTGGCATAGTTTCTCTGACTCAACAGAGCAGCACAATTTACACCAGCTGACAATCTGGCCTAATAGCTGCTAATTTGAGGATAGACCATATTCACCTCAAGGCTGTAAACCTTCCCCACCCTGAGAAAACAAGAAGCGTAATTTGGTTCCTCATCTTGCTGTAGCCAAGTGGAAAAGGCGCCAAATACCTCAATATCCCATATGTGAAACTCTTTATTTTGGGGGTAAAAAATAACAACAAAAAACAATTTTGCTGCCAAACAAGCATCCCTAATTCTTTCGTATAGAGAAACAATGACATCCAGTGGTGAGTTACATTCATCACAGGTGGGTTTGTATTAGTCCAATCTCGAGAAGCCGCATCTCATACCTGTTACAGGAAAATGATCAGTTGCTGTACTCCTTTTACCCATGGGTAGTGCTATTCCAGCCCTCGGAAACTTTTAAAAATCGTGTTTTCTTCCAGATAAGTAAAGTAGTTCTGCATTTTCCTGTCAGATGCAGTTCTGGAGCCCTTCTCCAGGCCATCAGTGCGCAATCTGTGTTTAACAGTTTGTAAGAGAAACATCTCCACGCGTCAGCAGTGTTGTTTTCATGACCAACTGAGGGCTTCTCAGCAGGTTAGGCAAAACAGATGTTTGCAGTGGCAGCAGGGCAGACTGCTGCCTGGCACTGTACCTCCCCTTCCTGTGGTGAGTACCTCTGTCCTGCCTCACCTAGATTACAGACTGCCAAGTAGCTCCAGCCTGGGAAGACAGAAGGGGAAAAAATATTGAAGGATACATATTCTCTGTCCTGGTTTTGGCTTGGCAAATGTTTAAGTAAGTCATGAGCTTACTGAAGAGAACAAAAGGGGTATTTAGATAAAGTAAAATGAGATACTTTATCCAGAAATGTTTGGAGTGAACTGTCACACCTCCACTATTCTGAAGGGTCTGGATAAGGAACCATTCTCCAGAACTGTGAGGATTTCTTTCCTAAGTTTCCCCTTCTAAGCTTCACCTATTTATTTATTTGCTATCTAGGCATCTGCTGGGCTGACGTACACTGCCATTGGGTACCACTGAGAGGAAGAGGTGCCAATAAACCTGTTGTGTTACTGGGAGGCACAGTGAAAGAAGACCAGAATTTTTTGTGCCTAAACTCTTGGGATGGAAATAACAAGCCTGGCAGAATTTTCAGTAGGAGATGGAAACTGGATTCCTATCCCAAGAAGACTTTGTCAAATAGGTACTTTCAAAAACCCCGTCAGACACTCAATTTTAATGTTAAATGCCTGAACACAGTCCAAAGAAAGACTGTCCCATCTGTTTCTATGAAATCTGCATGAAAGTCTGTAGCAGATCAGGTACTAAGAAAATGCTTAATATACACTACCAAGAATGAAGCCCTGTTGAGTGAACAGCCTTACAAGCCTACATTTTGGACTGATTCTCCACTCTATTTATAATTTTCATACAGAAGAGATGAGCAGGGAAAGCTTTGTTTAGAGGCACACAAGTCTCAAAACCAGCCCTATTTCTGCTAAATTGTGCTGTTTGTACCCATTGCTTGCCTACAGTCTTTAGAGTCTGAGTGAAATGGTCCATGCTGAAATATTTTCCCTACTTCATTTTAACTAACGGACCCTCGGCTCTCATATTAGGGAGCAATGTTAATTTGGGGAGGGGATTAATTTTCATGTTATCTTTCTTAAACACCTCACTTACATACTCTCCAGACCTTTCTCTTTCCAAACTAAACAATTCTCACTTTTGCACTCTATCCTCAGATGTAAACCCCACCCAGTCTTCTAACCATCTCATGACATGCTTTTGGTGGACTTCCAAACCAAAGAGGTTTCCAAACTGAACCTCCAAAATGTTTGAGGTTTCCCCATCTCTGTATAGTACTTTCCAAGAGCACACTCCCATTGATTCTGGAGGCAGCCTTGAATCAAAACTAACCATAACGCAGTCAGGAACAAGTCTGGCTACTTTTTAATGAGGAAATGTGCTCTTGGGAAGTATCGTGCAGTGATGGGCAAACCTCAAACACATTGGTGGTTCTGCTCATAAACCTCTTTGATCTAGAAGTCTCACCCAATGGCAAAAAATTGATGACCGTGCATGCACAAAAGCGTGCCAGCCATGGCAGGAGAGAGCTATTATCATGGTGGGCAGGCAGTGCAGTCCCCACTATGCACCCAGGCTGCTGATTGGAGCAGTCCTAAGTTTTAACAAGAAAAAGAAAAAATAACCCGAAAGTATGCAATTCAAGTTAACAGTCATCCCTCTCCGTCCCATAAACTCCCACTGCAGTCATATCTAGTAGAGCCAGTTCTAATGTTGCTTTCAAATTTGCAGCTGCAGAGAGCCCTGGCCAAG
Organism: Pavo muticus; assembly: GCA_016647715.1. Taxonomy (NCBI): domain Eukaryota; kingdom Metazoa; phylum Chordata; class Aves; order Galliformes; family Phasianidae; genus Pavo; species Pavo muticus. Next base: position 646,175 of record JACDJE010000145.1, read on the forward strand.
CCAGGTTCAAATAACAATGCAGCCTTTCCTGCTCATAGCTCTGCAGTGACAGAACAACCAGGCTCTGCTGCCACGCACCGCCCTCTTTGTTGTTAATCGAAACTAAAAGACTTGAGCTCAAGAAGTGCAAGTTTTGCTATTTGTGCATGTCACAGTTCTCCCATTGGGACAGGCCCATCTACAACACATTCCTTATAGCCTTAGGTTCAGGGCTAATTTTTTAGTGCAAACTGCAGAGCCTCGTGTCTTCTACATCAAAGATCTGCGGTGTTAGTTGTGTGGTAACCAATGCTGGACAAACAGAAAACTCAAGCTAAGATACAGAAAACAAAACGAGGAACCAAGCACTCTTTGGTACATTCTCTCCCTCTGTCTGCCTCTTCTCACAGCCCTGCACCTGAAGACAGCCGTGATTTTCCTTCCTGATGTTTTTTATTGTGCTACAAACAACTGCAAACTTTAGGATATTACCCATCTCATTTGCTATATTAGACAACACCAGGCTCTGCTGGCTGGTTTTCCCCAGTCTTCTTGTCTCCTTTTTCACATCTCTGTCCCCAGACAAACTTATGTGTATTAGATGCATCTACCTGGGAGTCTCATTGCATTGTCAAAGCACTGTTAATAGGCTTTTAATTGAAACAAAATTGTCCCTTTTTTTTTTCTTAAGAAGCCCAAGGAAACAAAGCATTGCTGTTCCCTTGTTAAGGACTGTGCAGTAGTATAGCAACAGCTATTAGAAGAGGTCAAAATAGGGTCAAGTAGGTGCACTCTTCAGAAAGGAGGGGAAGAGAGTTAGTCCTAGACCTGTTAGAATTATCCTGAGCAACCATACTATTGTGATGTCCAACTGAGTAGTATCTCATTTCTAATTTTAACATTCAAGAGAGACATTTTGTTTGGCCTGGCTTGGCCGGGGAGCCATTGGCAGTTGCCTATGGCTCAAATGCTAATACATCAGGAATTCAGGTTGGCATCCTTCGTCTCGTCACACCAACGAGGATGTGCTGTTTCTCAATGAACTATCACTTCCCATCTGCCTCTGAAAGCCACTGACCAGGGGACTTGCAGGTGGTGGGCTAAGTTCCTACGCTCTGTAGGCTCTTGTAACTTCAGATTGTCTTTTCATCCCTGTTACATAGCTAGAGCAGGCAGTAATAAAACAGAAGTAACTGACGGTTGCAGTTTTACCTTATTAACTACAGTAACCTTAACTCAGTATCTGCAGTTGCCATGAGGATATTGCTCTTGAAAGGCCTGGTGAGGATAGGAAGCTGTACCTTCTGTTTTCAAACCTTCTGGTAGCTAGGAAGATTTCCAGAGGCAACAGCCACTTATCTGCCCCAGATAAAAAGTTCGCAGTACTTCTGTGGGAGAGCTCAGATAAACATCTCTAATAGTGACCCAACCTATTGATCACGGATGTCCAGATAAGATAACCCCAAGTACATTAGCGAGATGAGACTGAATCAACCTTGAAATCAGAGATATAAAAGACTGACCTAATTTCTCCACTCTTTTCCTTTCTCCCCTTCTCCTGCCCAAATGTTAATCAAGTCACATACTCTAATGTTTCCCAGCACTTCCATGTATTTGGTTTAAATAAAATGAACTCTTAGGAGGTTCCACAGTCCTCTCTCTCCAGATCTTTCAGATTGCATCTCGTGTGTTGCACTGTGTGCTTCCTTTTCCCTTTTAAGGCTTTCATATATTTTAGCTCCTTCACACTTCCTTGTGGCACCACTTAACCAAGTTCTCCAATACATCCTTTCTTTTTAATAATCCCCCCTCCTTTTTTTTTTTTTTTAATCTTCCTCATTTGATTATTTTTAAGTCTCTTTAATCCCTACCAACTCGCTCATATCTCCCATCCAGTTGGGATACTCACAGCTGAACATAACACCCCAAGTTACGTGATGTCAGTGCCATCTTAGGAAAGAGCACAATTATTAATTTAATATCTGATTTTTTGTCTCCCCATTACTTACAGGTCATGTCCAATAATACAGCTTCCCAAATCTCTGTCTGATTAAGTACTTGCATTTTCCCTTAGACATATTAGCTACATTTTTCTAAACTGAATCATGTTTGTTTTCTTCTTATTATGGTACTAATCTCTTGAGGCTTCTTTTGAACAAGTGGATGGAAAGAGCTTTTTTTCCTTTATTATTGCACAAGAGGGTTTTATGTCTGTGGATGTGTCATAATAAAATGGTTTTGGTACCAGCAAACTTAATTCCCCTCGTTATTAAACCATAACACGCTTCAGGACAACTTAGTCATTGTGGAATAACGCTGTCTTGTGAGCACCACGTATACCTAGCAGGAAGTGCTGCAGTAAGAGAAAGTAGGTTAGAGATAGACAGAGGGGAACGACTTACAAGCTGAGTAAAAAATTAACCTTAGCTCCTTGTGATGAGTTAGTCTAAAGGAAAAAATCAACAACAGCTAGATGTTTATGTTAATCAAAAGTTTACTGCAGTCATCCCACTTTGTGTAATTGAAGGACAGCAAAAGCATGTTCTTAGATGTATATATATACACACACATATATATGTGTGTGATTTTTAATTACATATATATATGATGAAAAAATATAATAAGACTTTATCTCACGGGGAAGGCAGCAAACGTCCTACAGAAACTATTACAGTATTTGATCTGGACAGAAGCTGCTCTCTCCTTTTGACTCATGTGTAGTTAGCATATTTTCTGCATAAAGATGGGTTTTGAAGGATTTACTGCCAGTCACGGACCATTTTGGAAAGCTATTTCCTTCACATTCAGAGCTGGCCTTTCTTCACTACCACTCTGCCCTCTTGCCATTTAAAATCACTGCTTGCCCACTCAGGGCTGGTAGCCCTGGAGGTGGTGCATTTCCCTTTGGGAGAGCAGAGCAGCTCTCATGCACACAGCCAATCTGTAGTTTTCCCAGGCTCCACAATTGTCTAGAAGTCAAAACTGTGTCTATTTAAAGGTAGATACGTGTCTTCAAATATATGCATACATACAATGTGACATATATATGAAGATATTTGTATCTATATATAAAACTAGTAGGCTAGCTTTGACTACCTTTTTGAAATGCATCTAGGTTTCTGTAGTGGCTGGTCTATTCCCAATTAGTATATTTGGTATATTCCCAATGAGACATGTCAAAAAAAAATAATTCTTTGACCTGGACAGTCTAAGTTTCAGGTTGATTAGAATGTAAACTGTCCAGCAAAATGCTCAAATTGACAGGCTCACTGTGTGGAGGAGAAAGTTCCCTACAGCTTATTTACAGCACTGGAAGGTTATCCTCTTGGAGTCTATTGCAAATCCAGTACCATCTGACAAAGCTGAAAGATAAGACATGGCTGAAAGAAAATTCACATGTTAAAAAACATCTTGGTGGTGAGTTAGCATGGAAACTTCATGTCTCTTTGGGAATACTCCACAATTCCTACCTCTCTGGGCAAAGAATAGCTTGGGAGCTAGTTGGGGAAGAAGGGAACTGGCACACTGAGAGAGGAGAGCTCAGTGCCACCACCGTCAGCCTGGCAAGATCTAGGCTAATTCCACAACCCAGACAGCTGAGAGGTATGGAAGCAGCAGAACAGAAAAGCAAGTAAGAAGTAAGAGTAGGAAGAATTAACTCATCCCGGAGAAGCTGAAGTGGATCAGGAGCAAACACTTAAGTCAATAAATAGAGGGAGGAAACAAAGAAGAGAGAAAAATTCTCACTTAAACGTTTATAGCAACAAGTCCTAAGAGAACTCTCTTGAGTTTGCATCCCATGGAAACAAAACCATCAATAATGCAATCCTGGAAAAGCATCCCCACTCCAAGCCTTGAACAGTATGGATCCAGGAAATATTAAATCCATCTGCTGTGGAGAAAATGTTTTATCAACAACAAAAAAAAACATTTGATTTATTCTCTAGACATTGGGCTCAGACTCAGTCACTAAGCTGTGCTATCTAATGTGGTTAGACAACTTCTAGGGAACTAACCTCTTGTTGCCGTTACTCACAGTATTTGCTTTTCCCCTATTGCCTTACTCATCTGATTCCTCCCTTCTTATTATGACTCTGGTTGAGCTGATAGGTCATAATTTATAGTATGGGCTGAGACTTTCATGCTTTTGTTGGTAACTTGAGCCAAGGAAGTGAGTTATTCTTGCCTGTGCCTTGTTTCTCTGTCTCATTCCTTCTCTGTCTGGGAGTTTACCTAGACCTTGAACATACTAACTCTATATGCTACCCATGAAGAGGGAGGCTAATTAGCTTTGCTCCAGTTTAAGTTACAGTGCTTGTCTTTGGATGAGTTTGTTGTTTTTTGTTTGTTTGTTTGTTTTCTGGATACCAGGTAATAAGTAGAAGCCCACACTGATAAGTGCCTTTAGTCCCAAAGCATTTTTCAAACCACAGATTTATCCACCTAAGTCATTCTAACTAATGCTAAAATGTAGGCATAATTGGAGAAGAGCACAGAGTAGGCATTAACACATGTAATGCTGGTAACCAAACTGCATGAAGATGTCCAAATCACACACTGGCAGATAGAAGGCAGTAGATTCACATGGGGCAAAAAACCCTCATCCCCTACCCCACTGCATTTCATTTCAGAAGAACCCCACATACCAAGTGTTCTTGAAAAGATCCTCCATAGACAGAGACCCCAGGGAGGGGTCTACCCTCCTACCTCAGCTGAGGATTTTCTTATTATTTCAGTTTTTCCACACAAGCAGAATTTGATATATTCTCTGCATCTTCCACCATCAGGATTTCAGTATGTTCATGACCTACAGCAGGGTCAGATCTGGTTGGTTCTTGCCTAGGCAACATCAAAAGAAAAGCGTGAGGGTTCAGTGAGGTAGCAGTAAGAAATAAACAGATGGCCAGTTGGAGCATATGACATTTCTTCCCAGGAGAAGTTAAGAAGTTTAGCTCACCTGTCAACTTTTCAATAAGCAAAGCCTCAGAACACCCTCCCAATCCAGAGGACGGAAACATTACAAGGGAACTTGAATGGGCCCCAACAGTAAGGACAAACACAAAGCTACCCAATCAAAATACACCTTACCTGCTTCAAAGATGCCCTCGTGATCTTCTGAATGGGAGCAGTAATTCTCAACGTGCTGTGTGATGGCTGCCATGGCCTTGCCAAGGGTGGTTCCATGTTGGTGGTGAGCGAAGTGATTATTGTATCTGCAGTCAGCTAGACACTGCAGCGTGGAAATCTGGGAGATGAAAGGCACCATATAAATATACAATATTATTACTGCTATTACTATTATTTCACTGGCCTTTTGCCTCAACTTCTGGTTGAGTAAGAGAATATGAGCACTCCTGAATGTCCCCAGCCCTACATTTAGTCAAGCCTTGTCTTTAGCACTGTAGACCTCCAGATATAATTTTTCCCATCATCGCAGTTCTCAGAGCCACAGACCACGTTTCTTTACTTGGTATTAACTTCAAAGTATTTTTCCTTCTAAAATACAAGTCAATGTTATTTGTTAAATGACTGTTTTGAACTTGAATCCAATATTTTTAGTAAAAGAAAAAAAAAAGGTTTTGTTTTGTTTTTTAACTGGAAGGAATCCAAACTATCCACGGCTTTTATAACCCAGCTTCCTTATGAGTCAGGACATTTATTGCCAAAAAAATATTATCTTAGCTTTATTCCTACTATATAGTAGTGACATCTAGTGGCTTTCGTTAGCGTCATGATGAGCATGGGAGGGACGCGACTGGACTGGCAGGGCTGGTGGAATGGTAGATTCAGGGAAGTTATTATGCCATCATTGAGTCAATGGAATTTAGGTGAGGTCCTCTAAGATGTTTCTAAAATGTTTCTAATATTAAAAAATTCTAATACTATAATGACATTAAACTCTCAAGAGCCAAGCTGAAATACTGCACTGTTCGCAGCAGAGAGCTCCTTCCTTCACCACAAACTAAAGAAACCATATTCTCTAATTTCTAAACCAAAGCAAGGTAATTTAGTACCACATAATCTAAATATCACGGGCATAGCCGAGCTCCTTTTGGAAAATGGATTTTTGCCTCAGTTTTCCATAAAGCAATATCATGTCTTAAACATTTTGTTCAAAGGCAGAGCTCCTTCTCAGGCCTTCAGCCGTGATACATTTGCATGCAGACTTAATTTTATACCCAGAAGCACCAAAACAATGAAGATTTGGCCTCCTACTACAAGAACTGATGCCATGCAGTGGCAGAGGCTGCTCACAAGGCTCCTGAAGTTATACTGGCTCAGGAGTTTGGTGGAAACGTCCCATTTGCATTGGTGGCCTGAAAGTCTATCATTAGCTTGTAGATAAAAAGTTTGGGTTTTTTTAATTGTGGAATAACACTAATATTATATCAGTGTTTCTTTTTTTGTCATGGTAAGACTGCCTGCAAAATTCAGTTGGCACAAAATTTGTTGGATTTTCTGTCAAGACAAAGTAGATTCTGCTTTTAAAGTTTGAAAAACAATATTCACTTGGCTTTGGAGCTTTATGCTATTAAACATTCCTCTGATTTCAAATTCTGCCATAGGTTTTACATACATCTTCCCATCCCTTTGGCTCAGAAAGCTCTTCATCTCTTCACCTAATTTTCCATGTAAAAAAATCATTTAATAACAGCAAAAAAAAAATGCTGTAACACTGAAACATGCTGAAACAGCTAGTAATAATTGCTTTGTTTCATTGTGGACTTGCTCTAGCTATATACAGAAAAGGAGAAAAAAGATTGGAATCCTTATTTTGCCCAAGCATACTACTCTGTGCTGGCAGCAGCTTAGGTAAACCACAGGTTCGTTCCAAAGCAGACAGAACCCTTGCATTAGCATTGCTGGGAAAGCCTGTGCTATGTAACTGTTGTGTTATGGCTCTGCAGGTGTGTGCCTGGGTCTGTATGTGCATGCATGTGTTTTGTTATGAAAGGATTTGCTTCCCCGTGTGCTGCAGTGACAGCACTCAGGAGGAAGTCATAGCTGGGAAACATCTATTATGACATTTGCATTGAGTCTGCAGTTTGCATCAGTGCCAGAGCTGCTGCTCTCCTCTCCCCCCTCAGGATGACCAGAGGGGTTGTGACATTAAATGGAACCATCGCCTTTGAAGTTCAGACTTCAGAACTGAGGCGGTTTTTCCACGCTGGCAGTTAAGTCGCAGCCTCCTTCCATGGATGCCTGGCCAAGGAAACAAACAGCTCCACATCTGCCTGAAGCACCTCCACAGAGTCAACCGACCGCTTCCACTGCGGGCCCATCCCAGAGCTCACCTGCTGCTCAGCTGCACTGCCATCGCCTCCTGGAGTCAGAACCAGGTCAGACCCGGGGCTGTTCTCCAGTGCTTCCCAGCAAATCCTCCTCGGGGCAGCGCAGCCCTGAGGCCGCAGCTGATGCCCACAGGGCAGCATTCCCCGCGTGTTGGAAAGCGGTGAGTCAGAGCAGCGGCCTGAGGGGAACTTCAAATGCTCCAGCAGGTCTGGTAGAAATATTTATACACCTGCATTTCCAAATATGCTCTACTTTCTCACTTTATAAATACAGGGGATCCAGTTGAACGCTTGGTCTAGCAGAGCCAAGCAAGCCCTTTTTTATTGGATGAACCAGCTGTTTTTCTGGCCTGTTCATATAAACATATTTGTGTGTGTTGATTTTGCAGTCATCAGGAAAGAGAAATAAGACAGCTCGTGTGTGCATTTTTCTTATGTATATTACTAGCAGGTAGAACATTCTCTTTGGTCCGTTTACTTGTTTCCTTTGCTCAAGGGAAGCAGCATGTAAAACACTTCACAGAAGGCACAGAGGATGGAACATTAACGCTTTTTCAGCAAACAAATGCAAAATCCACTCATATAGGTGAGATATGGGAGTAGGTCAGTTTACAAATCACCATGAGCTACAATATCACGTAGTACCAGTCCACACACAGAACTGATCTAGCCTGGGCAGTGGGCTCCTCCTCACTCACTCATTCCTTTGCTTCTGGCTTCCACATCTGCATTTCCATGAACAGACTAGCACTGGCACTGAAGATTCACACTGGGATTTTCAAGGATCCAGGATAGCCCCAGGTGGCACTAAAATGAGCGTTTTATAGATTGCTTTGGCTATCTCCTTCCATGCAGGTAAATGAGGCATAAAGCTACCCACTTATCTCTGACATCACACCTGGGCAGACAACAAATGCAAGCTCGTGAAGCTCCTTGTGGGCGCTTGTCAGGAGCTAACGCGTCACGACAGTCCTCCAGCTCATAAAGTTATAATGGGATGTCAAGGAATTTATTGCCAAGCCTGAAAAAGAAAATCATTTCTGCATCCTATTATGGCCTCACCCCAGCCTTATAACCTGCCGAGAACTAGGCTTTAAAACACTGTGCTAGCCAATCCCTGTGAACTTCGACTTCTTTTAGGAGGCATTGTTTTTTTATTCAGCTATAAATAAGCTGCATTACGGGCTCTTTCGAGAGGGATGTGCATCTGGAACACTGCATGGAAAACCTCAGGTTAATGCTCTTGACAGTTTGTCTGGGCAGTAAAAGGTAATTGCATGTAACACCACTAAAGTTGTGCGATCCCCCACACAAGGAACTTCTCTTCACACAGATCACTGGAATTGGACAAAAAATAGGATATGATCCCTGGAAGAGTCTAATGTGATCCTGCTAATTTTATTTATTATTTAATTCTTTAACTTCATCTTAGGAATGCGCTTCTAACTTAATATTTTGTTCTATTTCTATTTGTCTTTGGAGCCCAGTTGAAAGAACTCGGGTAATATAAAGTGATTCATCTAGATAAACACATTTCACCAGCCACTTAAAATAGTCAGGGTGTATTTTCACAGCTATCTCCCACTTCCATTCATTAGGGATATCGTTGTTTTGTGCAGCAAATGAAATTTTCAAGATCTTATTTTCTGTGCATGACCTTATTGCATGATTCCACAGCCGAGCCAAAAGGGAGAAAACAAGTTAACAAAGGAAGCCCATTTCCCAAAGGAAAGACTTGTATTCTTGAAGATGTCAACTACAACAATGGTAATGGATGTGTATAAACCAACACGCACTGGAGGAGACGAGCCAGAATGATATTGGTAAGTTATGAGATGTTATTTCATTTTGAAGCAAAATAATATTTTATTCTTCTTTTGGAATTTTTCACGTTTCATTTCCATGCAAGACTTTGAAGCTCATATTCGAAGGCTCCCAGGGGGGCATGTTATGGGGACAGAACACCTGTCAAAGACACCTGCAGTCGTGTGCTCTTCACAATTGCTTCACGAGGGATAAGGGAGATATGCCCCATCTATTTAAATGCTAGCAATTCTTTGCAAGTATGATAAGCAAATGCTGACTTTTTCACTGTCAAAAAGACAACCGTAGTTGGACTGGCACCAAAAGTAAGTGAGGAGAACAACCTACTTAATCAATAGCTGAGCCAGGTGGCTGAGTATATGAGAGAGAAACGATTTCCAAGCTGCGTGCCAAGCTCGTGTTCTCTGCAGTGGGGCCCTGTTTTGTGCTGGGGAAGAGTCAGGACACTAACTCACAGTATCATGGGATGCTTTGGGCAGAGAATTGACTGCTGTTGGCTAGAGGTGCTGAAAGACAGTGCTGATCTTGCTGTAGCTCTGAAAATAGATCTGCACCTGTTATTAGTGTCAGTGTTGCCATTAAAATCCCATCCAAGGGCGTAAATAATTTGCAAATAAGAGCGATTTTCAAAATAGACTCCACTCTTCTTCCCAAATCTTTCTGATTACTCAGAAGTCAAGACAGAGTATTACAAGCATTAGAAAGAAGGAAACATAAGATAAAACCCCACACAATTAAAAACTGTGCAAGAAAGCATGCAACAAACTACTCCAGGTTTAAAATGTGGTCAAAGATCAACACACTGAATTGGATGTAGCTGAAGAAATACAAGGGCAATTTGAAGTGCCAGCTTCTCTCTTCCTGCTCTTCTTCATTCCTTCCTTTGCATGTTGTTTCCAGGCTTGCCAAAGCAAAGACCACCTCTTACTGCTTTCCACATCATACCTGCTACCTAGGATCACTGTTGCAGTTGAATGTGGCTTTTGTTCTGTGACTGACAATGTAAGAAGGCAATAGAAGTTATTGTAACAAAAAAATGAATCATTTCACAGATCTTTACTCTCAGGCATGACTTGAGCTGCTTGAAATTCAGCAGCTGGATTGTGAAGTGGTTCTGCAGCACCTCCACGTTAATCTTCAAGCGCAGTGACTTCAGAAAATCATACTAAGTTTTTCAAAATCTTTTCCCATGAGATTACAGTGGGGACAAAAAGAAAACCAACCCACTTATCTGTATACAAGGAGGCAAAGGATATTCACCCACAAAAAAAGTGGACAGAAGTACATTTGGAAGAAGTTCTTTCTGAAGGTGTTCACTATTTATAAGCAATAGGTGCAGTGATGCAGCTAGGAGAGAGGTGTAACAAACAGGTACAAGTAATGAAAGTAATGAAAACTGATTATACAGGGAATATAGATCCAAAGAGAGCAATAGCTGTAAATGTCTTTCCTAGCTGTACTCAATCGAAGGTTTGAGGTCATGTTATCACGTCCTTTAAATCAGCACTTTCCACATTGTACACAAAAGGAACACAGCAGTTCCCACTACTCCCCATCTTGTGCCCACGTTTTCCTATTTGACAAGATAGTTTTCTTTCCCAAACCCATCCAGAGCAGAGCATGCGCCAGCCTGTGAGTGAGTCATTTGGATGTGCAGAGGGTCTTAGCTGAGATTTTGCATGCTGTCAGCCCATGTGACAATGTATATATTTCCTAATCAACGTGGGCACCAGCTAAGCGAATAGGACACCCATCTAGTCCATTAAGTTCTCCCACACACAAAAAACACTGATTTTCCTTGAAAAGGACTATCATCTGGAAGCCTGTTCTGTCACTGCGGTAAAGGAGAAGCACGGCAAGCATGTTTGGGTTGTGTCAGATGGGACAAGTTCAAAGCTCAGCAACGGGACCAGGCATTGCCAAAATGTCATGGAGGTAGTGGAAGCAGTGGAAGTCTTGCCAGCTCTCACATGAATGTGTGCTGGCTCAAGCATTTTTGCTGGATGCCTTTATGTGGCAACTTGAATTTCCTCATTTCACTCCTCTTGTTTCAGTGATCCAGCCATGGAAGGAAAAAGCAAAACGCAACAGAAGCACCCAGCGTACATGATTAATCACTCACTCTGTGTAACTCACAGCAAATAGCCAATGGCAAGCAATTCAGACTGTTAGAAATAGGTATTTGTAGGAAATTCACCAACAGAAAAGAATATGCTAGTTATTCCTGGCACCTTTGTCAATTGTATAGTTTACCTAACGCAGCAGGAGGTACAAACGAACCATGATGGTCCCCCAAGGAAAGCAGCTAGATACATGGAGCACAGACCACCCGCAAAGACCCTCAGATCTATCGACATGCAGGGCTCAGCAGTAACAAGCATGGCACAGTTTTCAAACGTTTTGCTTAAAGGCAGCCCCTGTACACCACTTGTACTTTCAAAAGCTATGCGGCACCAGATATGATGCCGCATTGACTAATAGATTGATGCTAGACTGAACATGAGCCAGCAGTGTGCCCAGGTGGCCAAGAAGGCCAATGGCATCCTGGCTTGTATCAGAAATAGTGTGACCAGCGGGAACAGGGAAGTAATTGTCCCCCTGTACTCAGCACTGGTGAGGCCGCACCTCGAGTACTGTGTCCAGTTTTGGCCCCTCGCTGTAAGAAATACATCGAAGCCCTGGAGCATGTCCAGAGAAGGGCAACAAAGCTGGTGAGGGGTCTGGAGCACAGGGCTTATGAGGAGCGGCTGAGGGAGCTGGGATTGTTCAGTCTGGAGAAGAGGAGGCTCAGGGGAGACCTCATTGCTCTCTATAACTACCTGAAGGGAGGTTGTAGTGAGCTGGGGGTCGGCCTCTTCTCTCGTGTGACAGTGATAGGACTAGAGGGAATGGCTTCAAGCTGCACCAGGGAAGGTGCAGGCTGGATGTTAGGAAATACTAGTTCTCTGAAAGGGTGGTCAGGCACTGGAATGGGCTGCCCAGAGAGGTGGTGGAGTCACCGACCCTGGAGGTGTTCCAGGAATGTTTGGATGTTGTGTTGAGGGACATGGTTTAGTGAGAACCAGTGGTGATGGGTGCATGGTTGGATTGGATGATCCTGTGCGTCTTTTCCAACCTTAGTGATTCTGTGATTCTGTGATTCTATGATATACGGTAACCTCCTGAAAATCCGTTCATCCAGCTTGGTCCATACATGAGGACTAAATCCTGTAGGAACTAACCATGCAAAGACAGCACCTGGCTTCAGGCTCACTGTAGTCTCAGAGAGGTCATCAGATGCAGGAGAAAAATAAAATCTTAAGGGCAAAAGACCTTATCCAAGATCCAGGATCGTAGTATGGTCAGGTTGCGGTTGGACTTGATGACCTTTAAGGTCTTTTCCAACCTGAGCAATTCTATGATTCTATGATCCATAGAAATGCCTTGTTCTACAGACTTGTTTTCTGAATGGGCTTCCCTCCCAGCATACCCCAAGTGGCAAATGGGCTGAAACACAGATGGATCCACACCGGCACATATTCAGCTGTAAATAGATCATATATAATGTGTTTCATTTTGTATTCCCAGCTTGCCAACAGATATTAGGCCATGTGTCCGGTTGTGAGAGAGAGAACTTAAGCCCTGCAATAATAGCTACAAAATTTTCTTCGTTTATGGCTGTGGGAGAAGGGCCCCTAAGTGAGATGAAGGCCCTGTTGTGGCTGAATGTAATGATTCATGTAAAGTCATGAACAAGCAGATGAGTATCTGAGCTGAACCAGGACCCACATCTCCAGGAGAGGGGAGGCTGCCTACCAGCCCATGCTCGCTCTTGCCACCTCTGCTCAGCTCTGCTGCTATTCCAGTTCTTCCTCATGAGTGGGAAATGTACCCCCTTTGTTTGCCATCTGCTCTTAGCATTGTTCCTCAGGAAATTGGGCTGCTTTAACGTTTGTTATCCAAATACAGTATCTGTGGCTCTTTCATCCATGCAAATTAACAGGGCACTCACAAAGAATCACAGCAAATGAGCAATCAACAACATTCAAAAACAGCATGGCCTGTTTTTGTTGTACTTATTAAATGGTATTTGCAATTGCAACAAGATGACCCTGAGCAGCCCAGAGCATTTTGTCCACAATTCACATCCCTATGGTTGTGTTAAACCTCATCACATGTAAGACACAACACTTCCAGTGCAAAAGGCTTGGAGGTTTACATTTTTCCCCAGAGTCTAGGCAAAGTACAACGTGTGAACCTTCAGAAGGAGCAGTATAGAAGTGGCAAAGCCAGTACAAGCAAGAAGTTTACACATAAGGACACAAAATTGCAGATATTCAGGTTTTGGGACTACATGCGTCCTAGCAAGTACAGTGAGAGGAGCACTCAAGGACATCCAGTCAGTTTTCGTGTCCAGTAAAAGGATCAAGAGTTTTTCTTTACAGAAATAATTCTGCTCCACCTGTTCTGGATTGCCTCTCTGCTCACCAACATCTCCTGAAGTTAATGCAAGAACATGAAAAAGCTGACCAAGCACAAGGGCTTTCAAGGAAGGAACGTGAGCAAGGACATGCATGTGCAGAACAGCACTATCACTCTAGTTGCAATGTGCAAATAAGCCCAGGCACCTGCTAAACCCATGCCTGTCATAGTCCATCTCTGCAGCAAACCAGACTCTGTAAATGTGGCTTTGAAGGAAAAGTGAGTTCATTCTTAAACGCTGCCTTGCTGGTCATGCAGGGCTAATTTTGGTATTGCTTTCATGGCTACCCTTGCCCTGAATATATAATTTTTCTGACTGCTGCTCCAATTTTCTTTCCTAACCCTGTCAAGACAACTAGTGCAGGCCTTTCTGTTCTCAGAAATGTGATCTTTAGCAAAGCCAAGTTTGACCTCTCTTGCCTTTCAGGCTAGTATAACTCTCTCAAGATATCACTGGCAGTAGGCACACAGCAGCTTTTCCACTGAGCAATGAAGATGCTACTGGATGAAAACATTTTTGCAAGGCAAACAATGCAAGCACACACCCCAGAGCTGTGCCTTGATTGCATTTCCAGGGGACTGCTATGCATGACCAGAAATCAGAGCCATGGGGAGGTGAGGACCAGACACCTTCAGCAAGCAAGAGGTTTGAGCTGCAGCTCGGAGTCTCTCACGCATTTTTCCCCCCAAACAAACACATATCTCAGTACCAGGATCCGACCTCTCACTTTGCTTAACCATATGCTTGCCTAAAAAAGTCCCACAGGAACACAACTACGTCCATACAAACCTTTTTCCAAAGCCCTACTTGTAATTAAACTCCCTAGCACAGAATCATTTCTCAGCCCCCCAGTCCAGCAGCTGTCCCCATGAGTTTGGCAAATGTATGAAATACTGAAGCAAAACCAGGCACTGGCAGCTGCCAAGCCTCCAACAAAGCCTATTCCACACTTGAGGAAATGCACCATGGCTCCTGCCGTGGAAGAACGCTAAGCAACACATTGCCTCATTTTCTCCACTTCTCTCTTCTCTCCCCAACCCTTGCAGTTTGCTCTTCCTCAGCATTATAAGAAACGTTAGCATGCTTTATTGTGTGTTGAGGATGGAAGCAGGAAGCACGTCTGTGCATCAGCATCTCCTTCCTCACAGTGCCTGCCTGGGCTCCCCTGACCCATTTCCATTTGCGCTTGGGCACTGTATTTGTGAATCTGCAAACCTTCGTTAGTTTTTGACACCAACAACACGAAGAGACAAAACCAGATGGATATGACGTGGAGGTACATGTAGAGTGCATCAGCTGTGATGCAATGTACAGCTGAAACACCCATCAACTCCAGCCTGAGATGACCGCGTCCAAAGGAAAGCTGTGCTGTAGGGAAGGGGTGGAGAGGTTGAAGCACCATCTGGCCGCAGACTTCCAACAAAATGATAACTACCCTTCTCCTCCATGCCACAGTCCCTCAGCAATGGACAGGGGTAATACTTCCTTTCACCCATCCTGGTTGGTCCTTGCCTTTTAGAAAGCAACCTAGTCATTCAGATACACATACTTCTTTTTACCTACGTTTCCACAGCATACGCTCCTTTTTCTAGATACTACAAATCAATCCTTCCTAAGGTGAAATATTCGAGCCCACATCTTTCCTCAGATCAGAAAACCCAAGCTAAAAGGCTGGAATGCAGCTCACCATCTGAAGCCATGTAAGCCGACACGTCAGGACAGCAGGAAGTCTTGGGAGGGTGCTGAAATTAAATTTTTCCCAAGCAAAACATTTGTATTAATTTGATAACCAGCAGCATTTTATTTTGACATTAGCTGAGGTTCCAGTCTACATAATGGGACATGGCAGCTTTCTGCTAAAAGCTGAGGGAGTTTTTTATATACATATATAACAACATTCAAATAGTTTGGAAGCATTTGCTCCGTTTCTGACGGAGAGTTTCACCTATAAGCAGCATACCCTGCTATGTGTTTTAAAAAATATTTCCATATGCTAAAGGAATGCAAATGGCTGCCAAAGAAAGTGGCTGTTACAGCAGCAGGCTGGGGCTGTTTTTAAAGGAGAAACTGCTGCAGAAAGGAGGTATCCACAGAGGTGCACTAAAGCAACACTAACTGCAGTGACCTTGAGATGACCTAGGCCTCCTCATATTACAAAAATGAAAAGGGAGTTAGAAAATCTGAGGCCAATTAGACACTTTTTTTTTCCTGGAGACATGATGAAATTTCCTGAAACAAAAACTTGAGCAAATTCTATAAAATACTTCTAGCTTTGGTGGAAAAATAAATTATTGCCTTTTTATCTCCTCATTCCTGAGGAGCAGAACTGGCCCACTTCTGTTTGTGCAGATGGATTGGAGGGAAAACACCCAGAGAAGGGCCAAGTGGTGAGATTCTTGGCACGAGCAATTGAGTGTGAAGTTATTCTCAGGGCTGCCTATTTGTTATTGCAGCAGGAATCATTAAGATTATATGGAAAGATATTGTCTGGGAAAAAGTGTGAAGTAAGGATTATGTGTCCTGAAATGCAATTAGCGAGCAAAGCATTGTCTGCCCTTGATGGGATGTCTCTGAACCAGCAGTACAGAGGTGGCTGCATTCAGGTGGCTACCAGGGCAGTCGGCTTTACTTCTGAAGCACATCCATTGACCAGGCCTGGAAGCAGGAGCCAGCATTGCTCTGAAGATACAAGGTTGCCTCTTCACTGCTTCATACTCCCTTGTGTCCATCTCAATGGACGCTGGCCATCAAAATGCAGCTTCTAGGCACTGCGGTTCACAGAGCATCGCTCCTACCACACGCAGGCAGAAGCTGATAGAGAAATCAGTGCCCAACAGCCAAGCAGAGCTGGGTGATAGCTCATCTTCCTGTTGATCAAGCTTCCCGTTTGGTGAAGGCTCGTGATTCTGGACTGCCTTTTCCTCCACAGAATGTCTGAGAAGCAGCTGTTTGTTGCTTCCGGGGACAGGCACAACTTTGCCTGGCCTGCATAGCCTGCTGCCCACAGATTCTTGGAACATCAAGGCAATTGTCACGTTTTAGGGAGACCCACCTCACAGGAGAACCATGCCCTTGGCTCACAGCTGAAGGCAGCTCAACTGTGCAGAGCCATCTCCTCCCAGGGATTCAGGTGGGGTAGGGTCAGGAGTGCTGGTTCAACTCCATGCAGCCCAGCACATGTTCTGATGCAGAGTTCAGGGTCAGTGCTTAACTTCTTCACCATCGTATCGGTCACCGCTGCCCTGCTGCCACCGTTCCTGCTAATACCACCAAGGCAGAAGTGGATTTCTCCACCATTCTCTTTCCAGGCACAACAGTTCATTTCTTTGTGAGGAAAAAAATAGACTCCGAACAGCATGGTGTGAATGAGACTTATAGCTTGCTGTCAACACAGCTAGAGCTAGAACACAGCTTTTGCAATAAGCTCCCCAGTGAGGAGTCATGAAGACTGTGAGCCCCATGCTCACAAAGCCAGTCTTTGCATTCAACATGGGCACAGACATAAGAGCAGAGGGGCAGTCTCCATGGTTGCCCATTGCTGCCTTCATGCAGGAGGTGCTGGATACCACACTGGTATCTCTAAAAAGTGCTTTCAACCAGGACAGACATCTCTGCAAAGCAAACTTTCCCTGCCACCAATGCTTGTGGCACACTACACAGAGGCTGCTCGTCCTGCTGCTTGTGCTGCCCTTCCCATCCCTAAGACCCCTCTGTATCCGTCTGCCCACAGTCCATGTCTAGGGCTGTGATCAGAGGGGCTGCAAAGAGAAATGAGAACACTCCATTTCATGGGTTTCATACCAAAAGGCACCAGGGGTGGGGTAGGGGGAAAAATGGGCCTTCCCAGATGTCAGCCAGACCACGAATCATGGCCTGCCAGCCCATTTATGCCTGCATCCCTCCGCAGAACTGAGGGTCCATACGAAAAGCCAATGATTTTCTATCCTGCCCAACGGGAAGCAGAGGTTTGGGGCAACACCGTCCTGGCTGCCCTGCCTCTCTTCCTCACTCAGCTTAATCCCATTCAGGAGGGAAATGTGTGCATTTCAATCCAAATGCTGGTGGTTTGGATTTTTCCTTTCGCAGTTTGAGTCTCGTGGCATTTGCTGTAAACTGTGTCAAGGGTTTGTGTGATCGCCAGGAGCATGTGCCGAGGTAAAGGAATGCCTACAAGCACTGGGGAGGAGACAGCAGGATGTCTTTACATAGCATTTGCCAAAGCAGCTTGGGGGATTTGGAGGCAACGATGTGTGTCTGATACTCCGAGCGCCTTTTCTCAGTCAAATCCCCCACCTCACCTCTAAGCAGCCACCGAAACACAGACAAACATCCTGCAGAGAGAAGACATATGCAAAACTAATCAGAGACGTCATAGCTAGATAGGAGAGACCTGCAAGGTCATTGGGTTCATCTGCTGGCAAGAAGCTTCTTCATGCTGACACCAGGAGCTCCACAGGCAGCGGGAGCCCGCATCCCTCGGACAAAACTGGATCCCCTCCCATTAGGTCCATCAGGTCCATAGCAGTGCCCAGACAGCAGGAAATACAATACTGGGACAGAGAGGGGTCGAACTCCAAACCTTTGCAAATGCAGCTGTAACTAAATACTCCCTCATGTGAAGCAGTATTAGCTAATTACCAGAGAGGAGACAAAAAGTAGTCCTTACTAATGCCTACATGGATACATCCAAATACGTTTTGCAGGGATGTATAAAACCCATTGAAAATTCTGTGGAATCTCTCTTTGGTTCAGCTGCAATTTTTACTTGTTGAATTACTATTTGGAATATTTTTAAAGAGAAAACAAGAGGATTAAAAGTTAGCTCTTTCAGCCACTGCAAATGGCTTTTGTTGGGGCTGTACTGAATATTTGCTGATAGCGGGAACACTAAGGGAGCTCCACCAACTGAAACAAGAGCTACCAAGATTCCAGCAGGCCCTTCGTCCCGTTATGATACTCAGATTCAGTGGTGACTAGATATTCTAAGAGAATGTTAGATAGAAATGTTGGTATTTGCTGCTGATCTGCGCCATCTTATGTCTGGAATCACAGCCTCTTGTCAATAGTAACATAAAAAGTGGATGTCAGTGCCAATAAAAAGTAGAAAATGCAAGCATTTCTATGGAAGACACACAGAACTACGATGAAGATGCTGCCTTCCACGGCAGTATTTTTCCTGGTTTGGAAGTCATTAACAACTGACTTACATCCCGTAACAAAGAGCAAAACACAAACGCTTTTGAAGTATTCAGGAAAAAGCTGGAGCTTGGGAAAGCCAACAAATGCTGCAAGGCCATCACACTGCAGGGCAGTAGCAAGAGGCTACAGGAACACAGGGCCTGACACTGCACAGGGCAGCAATAAAAGCTGCCACTGACAAAAAGCACAGCAGTTTACTCAGCAGGCTGGGCCTGGATCATGAGAAAACCTCATCAAGCCTCGACAGAGCAACCAAAATGCAATTTTAGCATTCCCAAGGGATGAGTCAGTTTGAGTTTTAAACTGCACTGATGGTTGCAACCTGCTTCATCAGCATGCTAAGCGATGGATTTTGTGCCTGGCACATGCAGATTTTCCTCTGCCCTTCTTCCAGCAGAGCAGGGCTGCATTCCTGCACACTGGATCCAGCCTGGCACTGTTAGGGGAAGCACTGTTGGAGGCGGGGAGAAGAGGATCTTACCCACATTTTTTTAGCTTTTTATCTATGCTCATCCTTTAAGTGAAGCTGAACTCCCCGTGTCACTCAGAAAAGGAGGAGCAATGCCCACAGCACAGCTGCTCATGGTGCTGGGCATCCCCAGGCACGTGGGACAGCGCAGAGGAAGGCCCATGCAGACATGCTTTACCCATCCTTGTAACAGCTCTACACTGCCAGCAATGTTGTGCTGCTTAATTCAGGCTGGATGCTTCTGGCTGTCAGAAATCTGCAATCCAAACCACTACGCACCTTAAAAGCAAGGACTAACACCTTGATCTTGATCCAATGGGGTGTTGTGGTTGCTGCTGTAAAAATACCAATGCTGAGGGCACGAATCCGGGCTCATTCTCTTGAAGAAGTGCTGAGAACTCAATCCCGTAACGTGCTCTGCACATGAACCATAAGGCTCCCATGGAAAACTCTCAGGATTAGGCACTCAGGACGAGGCTCCAAGGTGCAGCACCAGGAATTGCATGAAGGCACTGCTTCCATTGATTCCAGAATTTCCTTCCAGGTGAAAGATTTGAATTCGGAAACATCTTTCCAGTTTTATTCTTTGTTTTCTTTCTTTTCATACACAATGATTTCACCAACCAAGAGAAACGTATTTCCTGTAAGTTCCCATATTTCCTTCACAACAGATTGATTTCATGAAAGATATTAAAGAACAATGGTAAAAACAGAAAAGGAAGATACAACTGTGAGTCCTCCTGTGATCTTTTTCCCCATTACTCTTCAACTTCAGTAAAGAAGTGAGCCCTGCTGGTAGCACAGGAAGGCCTGAGCAGCAGCCAGTGGAGCATCTTCCCATGAATTCAGGTACGATGGGGCCCAGATCACATCACACAGCATACAACGAGCCTTACCTGGAAGAGGCAGAAACATCCCAGCAGCACGTCTCAGGGAGAGCTTTACAGGGAGTAACTGCTGAAGGATTCACTCCTCTGAGAGCTATAGATGGAGAAAAGCCTCGTGGCTGCTCATCACAGCATTCCCCAAAGAACCTGCATAACAAAACTAAGTGATGTGGGACTTCTTAGACTGTTCTGCTCGTGAAACCCCAAGACATGGAGTTATTCCAGTCCTCTTGGCCTTTTATTTTATTTTAAATCATGGACTCACCCATCCTTCAAAACCATTCCCATTTGGGAGTTCTAATGATCTGACACAAAGGACAGCCCAGATTCCCAAATGAGAGCAGCCACGTCTTGCCACAGCAAGCTTGGGAAAGCCAGCTGTGTGCTGCACTGGAGACCTGCAAATGTCCCACTGCTGTTCAGAACAGCGGCTGCTCAGATCCTCCTAGAATGCCGAGTGTAAGGCATTCCCACTGGAGACCTTGGCCTGGGACCCTTCCACTACATCAGATCTGTAGATGAGAAGAATCCAGGGCACTTGGCTGAGAGCAGTACTGTAGCAGCACCTCAAGTCCCACAACTCCATACTTGCTTTCCAGAGATGCCCTAGGGAAGTTCGCAGTCATCAAATGAAATCCAGGAATTCGAGGCAAAAGAGTACAAATAATTGAGCAGAAAGAGGGCAGATCTCATGGCAGGAGGAGAGAGAACTCTAAGAAATGTGTAGTGGCAGCATAGTGAGCAAACCAACACAACCCTGCAAAGCTAGCAATACCTCAAGGGCTTGAACTTTTTCCTGTTGCTCTCCTCCAAGGCATTTGTGCTACTGCCATCAGCACAGGTTAAAGCACTGGGGAGCCAAGCCTGCTGCTGCTAGCAGCCCCACAGGAACGCTGCCGTGCCGCATCCTGTGCCTGGGGCAGCCCCACACAACCAGCCTGGCCGCCCAGTGCTTTGTCCATGGCAGATCAGCAGCACACAGGACACGGGGCAGGAGCACAAGGCAGCCAAGCACCACGCTCCTCTTCGTTGTTTGTAAACCTCAGTTCTAAGCAAGACTTCAGCATTATCCTTGGATCAGGCGAGGACATGGATTTGAGGACTGTTAAAAGCTCTGTTGTTTTTGACAGTGGGCAAACCTTGACTGTGCAGCCAGAGCTGTAGGGAGAAGCAGAGCTGTGCCTGCTCTGCACACCCGAAGCACTGCCAGCTTCTAACGTGGAAGTCTGGTGACTCAGATCATTTTTTGGTCTCTTTACTTCAAGGCAGGAATTTGGCTGCCTTGGCTGAGAGAACTACTTTTCCTCTAGGAAAACAGGACCTGCAGCCACTGCTCAGAGCCATTTCATACCTCAATCCCTCTGACAGCAAGTGTCCCATCTGTAATACCCCTGACCTTGAAAATACAGATTGCTGGCACCTCCTGCCTTACTAAGGTCACACAGATGGATGCTGATGGCTCTACCACTCAGGGACACCCAGTTAACCTGCATGGCTGTAGCAGGCACCGAATTTCCACCCTGCTGCTCCCCCACCTCCAGAGGCAACAGGCGGCAAAGCAGAGGCATGCTGCTCATGTGCTCCCGCTGGGAGAGATGCTATCAACCCCAGTGGAGGCTCTACATCAGGACAGAGGCTTTGCTGGAGAGATGCATCAGGTCCTGAGCAGGCTTTGCTACCAACATATCTTGATAGGCACCTCGTGGTCTCCTCCTACACAAAGAGCAGGCACCACCTCTTCACCCACTGCCCTTCCAGCCAAAAGGCTCATCTGGCAAAGCTCAAGCCCCCGTCCGCAGCTCTCCTGCTCCTCCAGCAAAGAAGTGCCAGCCTGTCTCAGGGGAAGACATACAGAAAAAAAGTAATCTTTCCTTCCAAGCGTGTGTTTGGAAATGAAAAATAAAACCTTCAAAGGATTCCTTCAAAGGAAAAAGGAGGAAAAGAAAATAGAAGATTTTAGACTGTGGAAAGAGAGCAGTCAAGAGATACAAACGCATCTCCCTTTATTTGCGCTGAGCTGTGCCAAGGAAAAGATGAAATCGCAGTTCTTTAAATTGTTCAGACAAGCAAAGCTGTTTCTGCTTCAGTCCAAGACCTGTCTGCAGATATTAGAAATGAAGAAAGGAGAAGAAGGGCCACCCAGGAGGGGCCGACTTACCACACCGGCCAGCAGGAGGTTTGGGTGCAGTTTATGGTGCCTGGCAGCCCCAGCGCCCTGTTTGTGCTGGATGAAAGCAAAGCCATTCCTGCACTGACACACTGCACACGAGCACGTCGGCTCTGAGCAGCGGCTGTCAGCGTGGGGCATCCGCAAACACAGTGGGAACGTCTCACAGTTTGTCCTCTGCATCCAGAGGGGAATCGTCTCTCAGGAGCGGCGCTCACTTCTATCTGTATTCCTCCTCCTGCTGGCATGCACAGCCTCTGCTATTCGTGGAGCCCTTCCAGTGAGTACCAAGAATAAACCTCCAAAAATACACACCCCTCTCACTTCTCCAGAAGGGAAGATTGCTGTTTCCTGTCTTCCTGGAGGCTTTTGACTTGTGGAAGCATCAGCTCTGTATTGCGGCTGAGCATCTCTTGGCAGGGGAGAACAGCAGCTGCCTCCTGTGGGCAGAGGTACGGGCAGCACCCATTTCTCCTGCCCTCCAGCCATGCTGTCGCCCCCGCAGGCCATGGCTGAGTTTGGCCACGTGGTTTTGTTGTTAGAAAGGGTAGAAGGGATCTGGGCAAAGAGGCAGCACTTTGCTGGGGACAAGGGAGTGGGGTACACACGGGAAGGGGTGGATTGCAGGAGTGAAGGAGTTCAGAGGAAAAACCCACAGTACCAAAGGGGACGCTCACTTGGAAAAGAGGCAGGAAATCTCCCACTCACTATACAGACAGGAAAAGAAGATACAGGGCAGGGAGAGAGGACCCCAGACACAACTGATGGCCCGAGGCAGCTGCAGGAAGCACCCACATTTGGAAGTCAGCTCAAATCATGGGCACACCAAAGCCTTTGGTGGACCAGAGTGATGCAGAGCAGACATCATAGCTTTCAGTCCCCCAAAGCCTCCCAAGCCCTCAGCACACATCACATATGCAAGCCCTCAGCACCAGCCCTCCTGTTGCCACTCCCAAGCCTAAAACTTGGCGGCCAGCGTCTACACGCTGCCTCAGTCATGAAGGGCTAGTGGTAAATAGCTTTGACCCCAGAAGTTCTGGTTTGTGGGCCTGGTATACAGCAGCCATACGCTGCCGTCTCCCTCTCAGCACTGCCACGCTGCTGCCCTGAGCTACACACCATCTCAGCATCTCAGTGCCCATACAAATCATAGATCAGAGATTCCTTTCTCTGGGCCAAGCTGAGCTGCAACTTTCAGAGGACAACTGCCACCAAGCCTTACTGCACCCCCAGCTGTGATGCTTGCTGAGATTTCAGCACCAAACCCTCCTGCTCTGTGGCAGGTACCTGGTAGTAACCATTCTTAATTCATTATCTGTAATATTCTTCTCTCTGTGATTAAGACTTGAGCCCCCAACACTTCTCATAGGGGTATAAGTCCATTTCTGCACCACAGGAAGGGCCTCTCGAGTTGTATGAGCACAGCAGTTCCTTGGGGGGCAGATTTGACAGCCTCTTCCCATTGACTACTATTTCTGAGCCTTCATCTGCCAGCTGACATTTGGACATGAGACCAAGAGCACAGCAGGTGCCCAGGGGAAGGGGCTGGCAGAAGTACCATTCACTGCATGGGGAGACTTGGGAAAGACCGACTTGGGAAAAGTCTGTCAAGTGAAAGGAGGCACATGGGGCTGTAGCAATGGCATATGGCTTCTACGGCACAGGGGCAGGGTGCATTTGGAGATGCAGAGCCACAGCAGAGCAGCAGCAGTGCAACCTCTCCTCCCCACAGCCCACAGCTGCTTCGAGGGAGGCACAGACTCAAGCAAGATTTAACTGAGCACAGACTGCAGGAAATGAGATGATGTTTCTCTGTCAAGACACGCAAATAGCAACAGGCAGGTGAAGAACTAGAGCCAGGAACAGGCTGGAAGCCACAATTCAGGTTGCATCTCCAGGGGCGCTGGTGCTCAGTGTTCTTCCACTGTGCTGGCAGCAATACTCAGCCCTGCAGCAAAGGAAGTACAGTTCTCTGCTGCCCTCCGATACCATCCTGCACCAACCCAACGCAGGGCAGGCAGGGAAGCATCCTGGCACCAAAAGAAGGCATTTTGGAGGGTCCTGGAGGGGAGCTGGTCATGAAGCTCCAGCTGCTCCACAGCACTTTCACTGGCCAGCAGGGCTGTGCAGCGTGTGCTGGGCCTGACCAAGGGACTGCCCTGCCTGCAGCACAGCCCTGGCCATGGTGTGCAGGTGGCTCGCTGCACCAAGCTTCCATCTCCACAAATAGGGTACAAGGAAACCTTAAAAACCCTCAGATCAGCCTCGGATTGGGTTGTTCTGCTCAAGCAGCAGGGAGGGCCTATACCCCATACCCAGCGCCTGCCCTGCTTTCCCTAAGCCTGGGGCCAGCCATGGTGACCCTCTCCCTTCCCCCTCAACCTCTCCTAAGCACTGCCTGTGCACTGGAGCAGTTGCCTTGACCCACACAAACCACTCAGGCTCTGGAAGGTGCAGCACTCCATCCAGAGTGTGGACTTAAATCAGCAAATCCATGAAGGTGAGAGCTCAAAAAGAGCAGCAAGGGAAAAAAAACAGCCTAAAAACCTGCCTGGGAAGCGCAGTGCACCTGCACTGAGGGGAGCTCACCTCTGCACACTGAAGGTCATCTGCCCCGCTGACCCAAGTCGTTTTGCTCTCCTCAGGTCAGTTCCAGCACCAGGAGCAAGCAGGCTCATCCCTGCTCCCTGAAAGAGTAGAGGGATAACATCTGCTAATTCTTTGGACATCCGAAGGTTTTGTAATGCTTCCTGCATGTGTTTGCACAATTTGCTATAAAGCTTCGGAAAGAAAGGCCAAAAAAACCCATTCCAGATGCTTCCTTAATTCAGCCCACTAGATAGATGTTTCAGAAACGGTTATTTGTAACAGGGCAAGTGTTTCAAGGGTCACCTCCTGGCTGCTAATCAACTGCCCTGTTAGGAAGCGGCTCCTAGCTCCAGACCAGCAAAGAGGTTTGGTGTCTGCCCAGCATATGCTGCAGGGCAGTGCTGGGCAGCTCCAGGGCTGATCCAGGAAAGAGCAAACACCTGAAACTCATTAGCTGTAATTGCTGCCATCCCCGGTAGGTGCTGACCCGCAGCAGGAGATCTGGCACAATCAGGTTCTGCAGCAATACAAGCAGAGTTTGCAGGACAGGAAAGCAAGGTGTTCCTTCGCATCCAAGTGCTCTCTGCACATGCTGTTCCCCTCCAGTTATTCTCTCTCTACAAGTTTTCCCAGTGGGTAACCACCACCCTCCCAAAGCCCAGGCCGTGCTGCTCGCGCTCCCCACTTGGATTTCTGCATCTCACAGCTGCTCAGAGACAAAAAAAAAAAGGCAATTAAGCTTCTGGACATGGTGAGCAGCAGAGGTAAATGAAGAGCAGACATCTGCAAAGGAAAAACACACTGCAGCAGAGGAGAGTCAGCAACTCCCATCATAGAACTCGGGCCTGGAGCGCTCAGCTCTACAGCTGCCAAGGGGAAAGCTCTGGGCAGTCTGTAGCACCCAGCCCCAATGCTCGGCCCAGGCACCTTCACCTCACTGCCACCACATCTTGTGTGTGCGCCATGAAGGACACAGTGCACACACCCACTGCCTCATTTCTAAGCACAAACCCTTCCCCACCCCCATGTTAACAAGCAGATCGGGCTAACAACCAACAGCCTCCCTGTCCCTCTGAGAACATCAAGTAGCAACACACAGCAGAACCACACGCTGCCATAACACGGTGCAGCAACGAGCAGGGTGAGAAACAATCCTGCTGTAAATTTAACAGCCACAGCTATTGCAAACTGAGAATACTCCATAGCCCATCCTCAACCACGGCCAGATTCACCCTGCTTGCCCAGTGCTCACAGGATGCTGGACAGCAGCGCAGACGTCACATCACAGCTGGCACAGCGCATCACCCCAACCTTCGGTAAGGATGAAGAGCCAAAGGAGGACCCCAAAGCACAGCACCAAGCTTTCCAGCGGGAGTTAACAGACGGCTGTTATCAGCACTAACGCAAGGAAAACCAAAGCCCACCCAACTAAAGTGGGTTATTAAGTCTGCCCCGGCAGTGTGTAATCCAGGCATCTCTGCAGGCGCATCTCAGAGCTTTTATTTGGGTAACGATACTCAGCAAGACATTCACAGTGGCTTTAAATACTTCTGTGAGGCTGCGCTTTCTCCAGTGCACTGCTGGCACATGCAGGTTTGTTCTCCTCTCTCTGAAGTAATCTGAACAAAGTCTCTTTGAAAGTTCTCCAGCATCAGAATAGAAGTTGCATACATCATAAATTCAGAATACTGAATTTGGTGATGCGCTGCCAGCACCTCATTCGTACTCCCAGCACAGTGGTTACAGCACCTTTAAAAGCATTTCAGGTCCGTGCACACAAGTTACAGAGAGCAGCACTTCCCAGGGGGGATGGTGAGCCCTGCGGTGGGGATGCAGGCACAGCAGGTCAGCAGATGGCTGCACCACGAGGGGACACCAACAGAGCAGGGAGCTGCCCTGGCACCGCACTGCCCTCAGCCCCAGTGCGAGGCAGCGCCAGACCTGTGGGATAAACGGCTTCTGGTTGGGCTGATCAGAAACGAACCGTTACCCAGCAGCAGCAGCGATGACTTCTCCAGTTACTTAAAAGCAAAATATGCTCACAAACAGAAGTGGCTGAACACCAGGGACGGAGGGAATACCAGCCTTCCTCGTGTTATCACCTGACTGATGTCAGATGCACCCCTTCGCATGACCGTGGCTGCCCTATGCAGGAGCTCTGAAGCACTTCTTCAACCTCAGCACTGCACATCAGCAAAAGGAAACCCAAGGAAAGCAGTTTTTAAGACACGGCCAGCACTGGGAGTCCTTGTATGTGAACAGAGCTCAGCACGAGCACAGACTGCTTCAGCAGCCAAAGAAATGGGCAACATTTAACACCTCTCTGCATCCTTGATCAATAACAAGGAAATTCCTGTGCTGGTGCATGGGCTGCCAGTGCTGCAGCAAAGCAGATGAGTTCCTCCAAGATCTCACCGTGCCCTTGCATTAACTAATGCATAATACCAACGTTAATGACGTTACTGATCCATTTATTTGACAAATTAAGTTCAAACCTCTTTTTTATTAAGCACATTCCACAGTACAAAGCTTTAGATCATGAACGATATCTGTACAATTTAACAGTTTCAATAAGCTGTTCATACACCAACTTTCCAAACAGGTAATTGGCAAACATAATTACAAGTTAGAATTAGACTATCCCAGTGCTTTGAAACATTAATATAGCAGTAATGTACAGTCGCTCAATTATGTTAGCAAATCAAAGTCCAGAGTGCAGCCAGGATCGCTACAGTGAATCCCAGGAGTTCCTTGGGTGCCAACCACAGAAGTCCACTGCTGTGTTACACAAAGCACAAAGAAGTTCGGACCGCATGTTCAAACACCATCATCTCCACAGGAAAAAACAGGAATTTAAATCTTACATGCATTTAAAAAGGACTCCATTCTTCAGAAACAAATACCTTTGCTTTTGTTTTTCTTCAGGGCTGCAACGGATTTTAAACCATTTGATATTAAAGCTATTAGATGAGGAGGGGAAGTGAGATACCTTCACACAGCGCTGCCACGCCTCCCAGCAGGGATCTCACGGACAACTAGGAGCACGTTTTTAACCTTCTGTACTTCATCACGCTTGGTCATCTTGATGAAGTGAAGACGTTGCAGTAACACGTGAATGGGAGTTCAACACTGATCCCAACACCTCCCTCAATGTGAAGAGGAGAAAAGCTCCTACAGCGCTGCTGTACCATCCCAGCAATGTCTCGACGCACGCTCTCTGAACTCGGCTGACACACAGCGACACCTCCCTGCTCCGGGGATCAGCCCCTCAGCCATCCGACAGCCCTCAGCCTTCCCGATGGCACAAAGGAAAAGCTCCAACCCAACCACGTGCTGCCAGGGCACACACACACCGCATGCGACGACCCACGGCGATCCATCTGTGCCAACACGGGTCTTCCCCAGGAAAGCGGGCGCGTTCCACGCTGAGGTTGCTGAAGCACTGAAGAAAAGCCAGCAGCAGGCACAGTCACACATGGCTAACGAAGACAGGATATTCAAGTCTGCATCTGTCCACGGCTTACTCCAACGTAAGAGAAATGCAGCAGCGTTTGTGACCACATAAATTAGAGGGGAGACCGCGACAACATAAAAAGAAACTACTGAGATTCCCAAATAAAAGCATGCTAACAAAGAGAAACCATGACCGGGACACTGCGTTATGGCTACAGCCGAGAGCTCCAGGGAAGGAGACCTGCGCGGCGACCAGAGCCTGCAGGGACCTCCGCTGCACCGCGAGGAAGGGTTACACACCTAACATAAATAAACTCCACTTTGGCCCATGGCACCTTCTCCACCGAGCAGCCAAACTAATGCTAAAGGACGCCAGCAGGCCGCTGTGAGAACCTACTGGTGGTAAAAGACAGACAGCTGTAAATACTGCGGCACAGAATATAGGATACAGAACATAAATTAAACATTGGTGCTTTTTTTTTTAATTTTTAAAAAGTTTAGAAATTACATTTTAAAATATGTAGTTCCCATTAAAAAAATCCTAATGAATACTGAAAACCTCCTTTTGCAGAGAAAATTTCTAGGCAATTCATATTAACCCCTACAGTGCCAGTAGTTAGAACATCCCGCTGCCAAGTGCTACCACAGCCTGCATTAGTGTGTAGTGTCAGGACGTCCTGACTCCTAGCACCTGGGGGTTACACTGCTATGTACATCATATCTACATGCTCATACAGTATCTGAAATGAGGCAAGCACACACGGAAAGGTTTTACTATACCAAACATCAGGGAGCGCAGGACGGCTGTCGTACAGAGCACAGTTAAAAGGAAAAGACAGTGCTATACAACTAGTTAGATAACCTAGCCTGAATCACAGGGAATCTTTAATTTAAAAGAAATTCTTGGTGCAGAAACAAGTAAACTGTAATCCAAAAATATTACTGAGCAATTCAGAAATATTTCTAAGAGTCCAACGTACACTGCCAGCAAACCAAACAGGCTCTGATCTGTCAAGAGCAAAGTCTAAAGGACAACGATGACTTTGAAAGCAAAGCTCTGTACATTCTGGGCATGTGTTTGGCACCCAAATTTCATTGGAGAATGTTTTTTCCTTTAAAGTCAGACAAAAGTGCAAAGCAATATAAATTAGGCCAAGTCCTTCCTTGACGTCTGATTTATTTCTGAAAAACAAGCCATCTGAGTTCAGGTTCTACGGACAATATACATGTGAAGCTTTGGATTTCTCACTGCAGGGAAGGGGAGGCTTCTGAAATTCATCTACTCGAAGTCAGTGAATTTGTAGTAAATTCAAAGACGACCACTGAGAGCAGGAAAGATTAAGAAATTTAGATACAGAATCGTGCTGCTTTGCATCTACACAGCATCTAGAACCAATTCTGACTTTAGCTGTCGATCAACATCTTCAGGCATGTAGGAGCCAAAATCCAGTAGTTCAAGACTGTGAAACCCTGAAAGAGACAAAAGACAAACTGAACTCGCAGCACACGCAAGTCAAAAAGCACCTTTTGGAGACAAATGGAGAAGGTTAAGCAGGCACCATCCTTGGCACTCCAGGCCGAAACCACCCGAGCAAAACACCTGTGAGGAGCACAGTGCTTACCACGGGGTAAGGAGGTACTCAGCCGTAAGTAATTCTGTGTTAGAGCCCTTCCTCCAAGGATGGATGCAGCTCCATGGGATGCTGCCTTTGCTGCAGAACATGCTCTGAACATACGAGCACTGCTCTTATACACCTCTGGGGGAACCAAAAGGGGAACCAAAAGGGGAACCGTCTGCTCGTCTTGCTAAATGCTCAGCACTTCATTGAAGGAGTGACAACTGAGCTTTCATCCCCCCAAGCTGCAGAGGAGCAAGCTTTGCTCAGGATACAAACCTCACTTCCAGTACATTGGACTTTAAGAAAACAGACAACACACCAAAATCAGCTTCAGACTTGGTTTCCCCCATCCGGTCACACGACCACGTAAATACCTGGCATAATTAAACCCAAACTTCACTTTTACTTGCCACTTTCCAAAACCACTTCTGTGGACTCTGGTGAACTACCCTGTTCTGATATGAAGCTCCCATGAAAGGTTAAAACATCTTTAGACGTTAACCAATGGCTTCTTCCCTTCCCCCTAGCACAAGGCCTAGTACTTAACAGCAGAATATCAGACTGTCATATGGTAACAATTTTTATCATGTTACAATAAACAACAGGAATTCAACAGAAAGCAATAAAACTCTCACAGCCAACTGCCAGGGCTGTCAAAAATGATCCTCTTTGAAGAGGCATAACATTGCGAGCCTTGTAAAAAAACAAGGGTGCGGGGCTGCTTCAAAATACAGAGAACTCCAATGTCTGAAGGAGTATAAAGCTGCTTCATTAAATGCCATAATGAAATATTAGCTGTTTGACCATAATTGTATGTAGATTTATGTTTTGTGGATTCTGATTTCAGAAAAACCCTTCAGAAAATGACATCACAGCATCCCTCCTGTACAGGAAACATCATTAAGGGACAGTCATTTATCAGCACTAGCAATTCCTGGATCATATCCCTGCGTGTTCTTAGCTCTGCATCATGGGACAAGTCAGACATAAGCTGCTCAGAATTGTCAAGTGTGCAGAATGTGAAAGGAAGAACACTGCCAAAGGCTCCTCATATTTCATCCACAGATCTCCATGACAGTGGATCTCGCAGGTCACACGTGGCAGGAAAGAAAATAAGACACCAACATATTCCTCTTGTGCTTAAGACAAACTACGTATCGCTTTTCCATGAATCAAAACTAGCAACCATTCAACTTCAACAAGCCTTGGAGTTCCCACAGCAGAGGTTCACCTAGGTATGGCCGCTGTGCCACATGGGGCAAACGGGAGCATCTGTGTCTGCAGAGATGGACAGAGTCCCTGGGGACACGACCATCAGTGGTGGCACCAAGCTGCCCACAGCAAGAACACTGCTACGCCACGCAGTTTTGAAGTGGAAGTGGTAGGGAAGCAGTGTGAAAGGACCTCTCTGTTTTGAACAGTTTAACGATTTATCTCCCACCAAAATATCATATTTAACTACTTCTCCACCCAACACAAACGTTACATTATCACCCTTTCTTTCACATTTGGCCTTCCACTGCACAAAGAATCAAGAAGCCACTGAGTTTTACTAAGTTGCCCTTGCAGCAATGTTCTGAACACCACAGTTCCTTAAACGAGCTGCTCAATGTTTATTCAATACTGCAATAACTCTTTTGACACTAAGAAATACGGTCAGATTTTTGAGCTTTAATTTAGAAAGGGAGGATAAGGACACGGGCATGAAATACTGCAGGGAATATTAGTGATTCCCTAACATTCCAGCAGGGCAGAATAGAAGTTCATGTGAAAACTGAGTTGATTTAAATGTACCTTACACCAAGGTCTAGTGGAGCTGGATGTATATATATATATATATATATCTCCTCTGATTTTGAAGAAAATAAGCAAGCTCCATTCACTGCTGACTCTGTGTGCTAACACTGCATCATCACATGAGACTTCTTCCTTAGTCACGGGCCTAATTATAGTAAATAATTACAGGTTCTGAAACTCAATCTAGCAATGCCCAGCTTTTGGCCTTGATTCTCTGTGGAACCTAACAAGCCACTGATCTGATGTCTATGCAGAGAGGACATCATCGTGTCCTGCCTCAAAACAAGCAGGCATTCACTCAGCAGGAACAGCAGCCGGCACTCTCCTGAGGGATGTGCACAGGGCAGAGGAAAGTGACTTTTAAGAAACTGCATCTCAAAGCAGCCCAGTGTTTCTTCACAGGGGAAGATGTTTCCTAGCCAGAAAGAGATCCTACAGAAGGAATGGAAAAAAGTCAGAGGAAATCATTACTATAGCAGGAACAAACATACAGATAGATAACGAAAATCCAGGCTCCACGAAGCGTGTTTAAGCCAACTACTAATTATCTACCTTAAGTAAATCCCTCCAGCTGAGGCAGCAGTAAGTACTCCTAATTCCTTTTGTTGTGTGCTCCCACTTCCCTGAAAGCACCCGCTATCAGCAAGGGCAAACACAGGGCACTGGAGAACGGGGCGACTGCTCTTTGCTAAGGCAATTTCTACATCTCCAAGCCCCAGCATTCACAGCTATTTATAGTGTGAAGTGTAATTGTTGGCAGCAATGCAGATGACATAAGAAAAAGAAACCACTGTTCTAACAAACAGATCTACAGCAGAGCTTTTACCCACTGTGCTTGAAGAACGAAAGGAAGCTGACTTGCAGAAAAACTGAAACAAAATAGGCTCAGTCCACGTGTTCTGTTTTTGACAGCTTTGTCACACTGCCTAACACAACATTTTCTGTTCTGAAGTCCTCCCACATACCTATGGTCATCATAGAATTGCTCGTTTAAGATGAGCATTTGTCCAAAGACCGTATGTATTTTCAGTTTCCTAGGAACACATGAAGGTGCTCATTACAAAGATTTCACCCTGAGATGCCTCAAAAGCTCCAAAAGATTCCGATTTCACAGGATGTTTGCAGTACCTGTAACAATGCACCAAAACCTCCCTCCATCGCCAAGACGACTGCAAATACCCAGTAACTTTCCATACTATACCTTAAGTATCCAATTATAAACAGGAGTTTGTAGGGGACACAGGGATAGGATATTGCGACGTGGCAAGTTTTGAAAGCTGAAGCGTGACCGTGCAGTCTAAGTAATGCAAGAAGTGGCATAAGAAATCCCTATTTTCTTAAGGAAAACAACAGTTTATTGAGTATTTGAGTAATACAGCCTGCAGGTGAAGTGATACATTTATAAACGTGTTACATGTGAAGAGACAAAGACTTACCTTCTGAGGGCAGTAAAGTGCAGACTGTTATCTGGAGATGTAAGTGTATGTTCTAGATGGAGAGCGAGTCTCGTTTGGGGCACTGGGTGGCACATTTAAGAAATCCCAGATCAGAATTGTATCGTCATGGGAACTACTAATGATCTGAAATTCATCGAACTGGAGCCTAAAGACACGTCCTGAATGTTCCTGTGAGTAACGAACATCAGTTAGCAGGCCAAAAGAGGATAGCACTTCATTACATTTGTGCTCACACAGATCTGGATGCAGAATGGTGTACTAACATCTTGGTGCACTAAGGAGCCCTTAGTTAAAATCAACACCCAAGTTTAACACCCAAGTTTAAAGAAAAACAGTTTTCATACACCAACTTTGTTCAGCATAACACAACAGCTTTCAAACAAAGTACCTGTAAGCCCTGACTCCCCCCTGCAGGGGCCCACTGCGCATCCTGAGGCTGACATTATTAAAGACTACCGCAGCCTATCGATCAGGAAGCATCAATCTAGAAGACTGGCAGGCACTAAGTATGCACCAGGGGTTCCTTCTCTTACATAACATTTTGCATTCAACACTGCTGCTAACCCAGTTATTGTATAACATTAACACACCACATCATGGCTTCATCTAGGACACTCTACTGCAAGGATCAGCACAGCTAGCTCATGGGGCACGTCCAAGTGCTGCCATAAGGAAAGGAGGTGTAGGAGCTCCATCAGCTCTTCTAAGAATCCTCAGAATGGAGGTCCAGAAAAGGTTTTCCTCTTTCTGCTGCTTACCCATTTGTTAATAAATTTAAGAGGAGTGTGAGACCTTTACTAGAGAACTAACTACAGCTGTCAAACTCCAAACCATAAGCTGAGCTACCGTATACCCACAGAAGGGAAAGAAGCAACTTTCTCCAGTAAAACTACATAGACATACGGATTAAATGAAAGTTAAATCTCATCTTCACACAAAGATTATTCAAAAGAAAAAACAGAAGTGCTTTTAAGAATATAAGGACTTCTATAGCATTGACAAGGCCAAACACGGGCTGAGTAAGCCAGTTACCATCACATGCAGACAGTAACTTTGGGCTGTTACCAGATTGGACAGATGTCTGACTGATTCCTGAAGTAAACTGAAAAAATAGTGCATGACATTTCAGTTTGCTGTCAGAAACCAAAACCCTCGATACAAGGAAAAGTCCAGCTTAAGCAACAGCCTCAACTCTGATAGTCCTCCGAGGCAATGAGAGTTCCTCTGGTAGTTCCTCCCACTTGTGCTCCCTACTCTTTGCATACCTCTTCCTTTCAAACTGAAAGGTCAGGAGAAAGGTTGAGGAAAGACTCGCAGAATTTCAGCCCCATCATTCCCTTTAAAAGGAGGCAATTCAAAGCCAGCATGACAGTGGTGTTAAGGAACCACACCAGGAGCTAAAATGATTTAACATTATGTCATGAT
Source organism: Pavo muticus (assembly GCA_016647715.1). Taxonomy (NCBI): domain Eukaryota; kingdom Metazoa; phylum Chordata; class Aves; order Galliformes; family Phasianidae; genus Pavo; species Pavo muticus. The sequence continues at coordinate 680,794 of JACDJE010000145.1, forward strand.
TTATTTTTTAGAGTCTCTGAGAATGTCTTCATTTTTCATCTAAGCTTAGGTTCAAATGATTGCTGATATGTACATTTTACTTCATTTTTAGCATAAGAAATAGCCTAGGCTTTACAGAGAGCCCCCTGAACTTCTCAGCTATCCTAAGGGAGTAAAATGCCTCATGCTTTCAAATAGAAAATATGAAACCTCAAATTAGTAAATTAATTATACATACCACTAACGTACGCAAGCATAATGTGCTTGCTGGGGCACGAGGGTCAAGAGCAGCTTGCAAGTCCCAAACTTTAATTTTGCTATAAGGTAAGATAAGAAGGTTATAAGCATTATTTCAAGTGTAAGCACAGAAACATCTAAAAGCAACGGACAGAATTCCAGATCTTCCCTTCAGCTAATTTATCAGATTCAAGCAAAATGTTATAATTTATCTTCACCAAATTACTAAAGCTGAATCTTGTAAAACACAGACAGCTTGGTATTTCTTTTTAGCAGCAAATACAGCGATGTCTTTGTGGTGGCCCAAGTGGGTTGTTTACACTCCAGACAAACTAACTACATTTGTACACACAAGCCAGTTTGGAACTGCAGAAGAACTCAACAGCCCACAACACTACTGATGAAGTGCAAAGATCCAACAGGAATTAAGCAGGGACTGCCAAGCCCCGTGAGATGATAAGCTCAAATAAAAGGCTGGAGACAAACAGTTCAAGAATTGTTCTCTATAGCTCTACTGTTCACTGGAAGTACAGTGGGGCTGCTGCCTTTAACCTAGGAGAAATAGCCACTGAGCAGTTCTGAGAGCCCCACGTGATATATCTGCCCTCACAATAAATATCTTCATTGTTGTTGTCTTGAAACAAACTACAATTGAAAAGAAAGCATCGACTGCTCTGAGCACGTGGAGCTGGAAAGGAGCAGCTCCTGAGGGAAGGAACAAAAGAAAGCACTTCTTTAGACCGATTGTCACTTCAGCCAAACAAAAGTTTACTTTCTGTAAGAAGTCAAGCATGAGTGCCAAATAAATTCCGTGTGCACTAGAATGCACCAGAAAAGCAGCTTCTTGTCTACTTAAAACTGCAGCCTGATAGGCTGAAATGCTGAACAGAAGCCACTTAAATAGCGATCCATCTGTCAAACCAGAAGAGAGCCTTTACACCACAACAAGGCCCAAAGGCTTTCAGAATGCTCTGTTAAGGAAGGCAGAATGTTTTGAAATTGCTCTCAAACTTACCCATCATAGGCTCCACTAACAATCCTCTTGTTGTCAAACCTGATGCATCGGACCAGCTCTTCATGGCCTTCCAGTACTCTTAAACAGGCACCACATTCAATGTCCCATAGCCTTAAAAGAACAGAAGAAAGTCTGAGCACTTCAGGTTCAGTGCTAGCCCTTCACCTTACACAGTGATTTAAGCATGCTGCTGAAGGGGTTTCTGCAGAAAATACCACAGTTTGCTAAAAAGAGCAGCTGGCAGAACCAGGAGATGTTCCTTGTATGCAATTCAGAGCAAACTGTGTTGCAGCTGCAGTACATAAAAACTAACCTAGACATTCAAAATTACATATAAGTAAAGGTTGTACACTCGCTAGTTTATTTTAAGAAACCTTAACATACTTTTCTTTTCCATTCTGCATAGATCAGTGATTACCAGAGGTTCAGACAGCATGAAAACCAGTGACCAATGCCTCCATCTCTCAAGTAGAAAACAAGGTCATAAACTACAGGAATAGACAGCTTTGTTTCCCTTCGTCTGAACCTCACAGCCTCACCTTTTCACATGGATGTGATATATTAACTCTCACACTGAATCGAGTTCCAGTTGTACAGCACCTGCCTCAATGGCAAGACATACTGAAGACGGTTTGCACGAGTAGGGCAGCAGCAAAGGCAAGGGGAAATCCTGCTGTGTGTAAATGTACACGGGTACACACCGAGAGCCTGCTGGCACCCACCTAATGGTGTTGTCAGAAGATCCACTGACAACTAGTCGATCCCTGTACTGCAGGCATGCAATGCCACGCTTGTGCCCATTGAGAGTACGAACAAACTCACACGTACTGGTACTCCAGACCTATGGAACATGAGAAGAATGTTTCTCTGAGAATTATGCTCAATAAAGGCTTCCGACTTCCAACAGAAGCTGTTACAAACTCATAAGCAGAAGTCTGAGGCTGACTTTTGCTGGACAGCAGAATGAAAACTTCCATAGTATTTTTACAGGCAAAGAGGAGCTACACGGTGTAAGTAAAAGATGGCATTATGGAGCCTAGCAAAGACGAGAGCTGCTGGCTCTGCTATTGTACATTGTGTCAATGAGAAAGATTGGCAGGTTGGAAGTAGAGGGTATACATAAAATACTTTCAAGTAGCAGATACTGGTCCAAACGAGCTCGAAGGGCTGATGACACCTGAATCTTGGTAAGTTAGTAATCCTTTAAAAAAGAGGATGTTACCTCATATACAAAAATAAGCTGTATTTTTTACCAAATAAATTGCTAGCAATCTGCTTCTAAGAGAAGACCAAAGCCACGGCCTATTAAAGCTTGGTGGCTGTTTCCTCTTTAACATCAAAGTATTTTGATCAAATTTGTCCATCTTTAATGAACTGCTATTGAAGTTGTAATGTAAAGGATTCATGCAGAGTAGCTCATTGTCCAAAAAAAGCGCAGTGGGTTTCTTGGCAGATATTCGGACACGGAACTGCCAAGAGCTTTTTGGCACAGTCTGGGGTAGCTCTGGTTCTAGAGAAGGAAGGGTGGAAATGCTTTTGTTATATTAATACACTCCGGGTAACTCAAATTTTCTGGTATGTAATAGTTTTCAAATACAGCATTTTAATTCTTTAAACACAGCAAAGACTGGTTTAGCTGGGAAGGTGTGGTACGGAAAGGCAGCTGCTGATAAATGTCATGTCTGGAGCAGGACTGCCAATTGAAATTAAGAAAAGACATTTGGAAAAAGGCACAAAATGTGCCACATTTAACAAACCCATCTTGAGATCAGAGTTCAAACAATGAGTAGGCTTTACTTCTTTGGAGCTGTACAACAGTAACCACAAAAACGTTACCAGACTCGTTATACGCACAAAGACATTAACAACTACCAGGAGGAAGCGGCCAGCTGAATGGTAAGGAGAAAGGCACAGAACTGTTCACAAAAACCTTGGCTACTCGGATTTGAGTTGTGACTTTCAGGAGCTGCTCTGGCTTGGTAGGCATTCAGACACACAGGAGAGCTCTGCCAACTTACTTTAATGGTCCTGTCACCTGATGCTGACACAATATACTTGTCATCAAAGTCTACCACGTTAACAGCAGCACGATGGCCGACCAAGACACGGCGCAGGGTGATGTCAGTAGGTGATGCCATATCCCAGACAGCAATGGATCTGTCCTTTGAGCATGTCACCATTAAGCCATTACTGAACCTCAAATGAAGCACTGCTTCATTGTGATGAATCAACGTGTTCAGAACTTCACCTGTATTTACATCCCAAACTCTGCAAAAGAAAAGAATTTTATCCCAAATGAAGGAACTGTGGACATTATACAGTGCAAACACATACAGCTCTGCTACCATCTTCGAGAGAGCTCTCTGGTTTGGTTTGCCAACACCTCTTTAGGCTATGGAAGGGCAGAAAGGAACTGGGGAAGTATCTTGGTTCACTTCTCAGTAACAACAATAATTAGCAGCAGTGAGCAGTTAGGCCAGGAAAAGCCTAAGCTGGGACCACTGCTAAAAGAAAGGGTTGCACAGTAACGAAGCATGACTCTAGAACTCTTCCTTCTAGGTGGATGAGAACCTGTGTAATGCACAAATTGATGAAGCAAACCAAAAATAAATACCGTATATTTTTTATTTTTTAAGAGTTTAATATCACTGAGAGTCAGCACAAACTGTACCAATTGGAAAGAAGCAGCCAAGTGGACTTACTTCAAGTAAATATCACTACTGATTTTATAGTAACTGACAGCTGCTATGATCAGTTCTTAATTTCAATAGATCAACGTTGATATAGCAATGCAAGCCACCAGGAGTCAAGGCCCTTCCACTGAACTGCATCTCAACATCTGCAGATTTGAAGTCTTGTGTTCATTGACGACTGCCCCGCATATAAAGTCTCCTTTTATTATAGATCATAACTAAAGTATGTCAGAAGGTGATGTAAGAAACCAAAGTGAGGTAATCACCACGTAACCAGTGCATTAGCCATTCCACTTCACGTTGTGCTTTGCATGATACAGGTCGCATCCCTTCACAGTGCTTAACGCTACAAAGCATGAGACAGACTTGGCAAAAATGACTGACTGTGATGCTCTGCCAAGTGCAAATACCTTATTTTGGGGATAATGGTATCACACTCACGTGAGGGATGTTTTCTGACATTTGGAGATTATTACAGATATTCCCAACCCCGACATTCACTTTTATTTTTTTTAACTTTCTTTCCCCCAAAACTTAACACTCACCTCACTGTAGAGTCTGAAGATCCAGTTACAATGACCCTTTCATCGTACTGCAGACAAAGAACTGAGCCAGTATGTCCTGTTAATACTTTCAAACATTCCAAGCTTGTTTTGTCCCAAATCTGTCAAAAAATATAAACTATAAACGGCTTGCCAAGATCAAGAACACGGGTTCAAAAAAACTTGAACACTGCTGCCACTGAGAGGAAAGGAAGAAATCTGGACACAGCAGCAAGAACCCTTGGCTAGGCTGCATGTCCAGACAGCGACTCTTGTCCTCCCTTCTAACTTGGTGAGCATCCTTGATGCAAGCTTTTGGCATCACAGTGAAACAACCAAGGATCATGAAAAGACAACAGCCTGTTCTACAAAAAGAAATGTCACGGCACTCAGGGACAGCTTGCATGAAAGCAGCTTGTTTTCATGAAAGCCAACCACTTGGAATGACAAAAAGACACAAATGATAGTAAGTGCTACACAGTCCTCTTTCATGCAGGCAACTCTGATTCCACAAGTGTTTCTTTGTAGCCAGTGGTATTGATTGCCTGTCTGCTAAGTTTCTAGAGTCAAACACAGGTGAAGACTTCACAGGGCTACAGAAGGCATTCAGCCCTCATAAACCCTGAAGAGAGAAGCGCTGTTGGAAGAAGAGACAAGAGAACACACCAAGGAAACAAACAGCTCCCCCTCCAAGGCAGAGCTACCATTCACACACAGAGAAAAGACCAAAAAAAGCGTTTACCTTAATGGAGTTATCTCGTAGGCCACTGATTATCTTCTCATCATCATACTGTAAACAGTAGACACCTTTGCTATTTTCAGAGCGGCACTGAATCCTCTGCAAATTATGTCTCCCACATCGCCAGTTAGACTCTATAGTCTAAAGAGGTGAAACAAGGGGAGTGAGGCACGAGGCTGCATGCTCCAGTGTGATTACTCCAACAGAGGCCCAGCAAATCTTTCTCACTGTTACCAAGTTCATCCTTAAGGTTTAAATGCAAATTTTATATACGTATCTCTCCCACCCACCGAAATATTTAAAACGCCATGAATTCAGACCTTCCTATTCGTCATGACAGAAGCAGCATTCAGTGCTGAAAATCATACTCAAGCAGCCTTCATGAGAACGTGCAGAGGAACCATCAGTAAGGTACAGTTCAGTTTCCCCTTGCATGTACGCAGTCATCTGACAGCAGCAGCAAAGAACTTGGATGGTGCGTGCCCAGCATCACTGAGTAACCAACGTACAGACCCCTGCGCCTTCCTGCCCCTGCCCAGCCACTTCCCACATTAGCTGCCATGCATCCAAGGGATTCTGAGATATGGAAACCTCTGCTAAGCACCTTAAAGCATGAAAAAAATAAGACTCAGCAAGGAATATAAAATTTAAACAATCTGAAGAACAGCTAAAACTTACTTCTTTTTTTCATCCTCCTTTCAGGTAACAGGCATGACACCTTAAAAGGAGGCAAACTATTTCATGGCAGAACAAGAATTAATTCCATCTTGTGATCAGCTTTCCTGCTTGTGAAAAGACCAATGTTGGCTTCAAAGACATGCGAGATATGGGATTTTGGTCGGAAGGTCTGCACACAGCTCTGGGACCACACCTGCAGTACCCTGGAGGCTGGAATGCCTTTCATCTTCCAGCACAGGCACCAGAGCAGCCCACGTATCTGACTGCTTCTCTGATGCTCTCCACAGTGCTGCGTGGAATCCCGGGGTGCAGCTGATCAACTATCAGTTAGTTTGGAAATAGTATTTACAATCAAATCCTAACTCTAAAGCAATATCAGGCACTTCTGCTGTTCCATGCAGTTCTTCCTCTCCTCTCCAAGACCAGAAAACAACTAAAATGATAATTAAAGACAAAAGTACCGTGCAACTATGACCTCCCAATTCCAGGAAGATATGCCCATTTTAGCAGAGAACAGTGTATCACTTGGTTTTCCGTGCACTTACTCCTTCAACTGTCTCCCATTATGCAACGGGGAGAGAATTGTCCACAGTTATAATACAAACCTGATGTACCACGGGAATTTGTCTAAATTAGAAGTACTAAAGGAAGCTTCTGGAAGAGCATGCTGAGAAGTTATGCATCCCCTCTCATTCTCTTCCAACTTGTTGGGGAAGCTAATGGAATTAAGATAGCAAGTCATCTGCCAGTTCGGGATCAGCTTTTCTGGCCAGCGAGCACGCTGCTGATCATCAGACTGAACCGGGCCCAGGCTGCTCTGATCTGACATTGGCTCCACTTGGGCTCCCGCCCTGAAGGTAGCAGACTGATGGACGTGTCAGGAAGGAAGGGCTCTCAAGCTTCGCCAAGATTTATCATCTGTGCTTGGAGGGCAGAACTGCAACTCGTTAATTCCCTCACTGTTACAGAGCTCACAGACTAGCCTTGGAAACAGCAGAGAATTTAAGACACTGATAGCACGAGCCGTTATAACTAGAGATCTGAAGGCGAGATATTTAAAAATGCAATAACTAACACTGAATACACTGGAGATAAAGCATCTCAGATTCAAGGCATCCAATTTAAATAGCCTCAGAAACCATGTATGTTCAGACGCTCAGTTCTAAGAAGCCGCCTAAGGGAGAGCTTCCCTGCAGGAACGTTCTTGGAGAGGTCAGAAACGAGCAGTTCTATGCACCACGTGTTGGATTACTCAGACCTGCAGGCACTGCAACACCATTTGAGCACCTCCACACCTCAGGTTCCTGTGGCAGCTACAGAACACATGAAGAACACCAGCAATCAGTTGTCTCTGGCAGTTCTCTAATCAGAGCAGCAGTCAGCAGGAGTATGCTGACCAAACATTTTGGGACCAGCGTTGGCTTAACTCTTAGCAGCTCTCAGTAGGAAGCGACATAATAAGCTTACCACAAGAAAACGCTGGCGTCAGATAAAAGAAACGAAGGTATTATTTACATCTACACGAAGGCACCATAAAGCAGCAAGTCACATGCAGGTGCACATGTTAATCCTGCGAGTAGATATCATTCCATTTGTACGTTATATAGTGTGGCTACTGTGGGAAAATACTTCATGTTTTTCAAGGACTTGTAAAATCCCCTTACACTGCGTAAATTTCTGTGTGCTGGGAAAGTAGCCACAATACACAGAGATATACAGCAGCATTTAAATTAGCAACAGAGTGAAAACAGATGTGTACGTATAGAGAAATAACATTATTTTAGATGACTAAATACAGCTGAGTGGGTGGGCAACCTGGAGGACCCTCTGAAAAGGAACATGTTTAGTACAATACTGGCAACCACATAAAAGCTTCTGCTAGAGGAGATTTCTGGTTGTTACCGAATAGTGCAGTTAATAGGTTTTCAGCTGCAGCTCCTTCCAGGAGATATCTCAATGCAGTACGTACACAGCCAGTAGGCACGCACGTGCGTACGAGCAGAGAGGAAGAAACTGCTCTGTTTTATAGACTGATACAAGCATCGTGGGGTCAACGCTGAGAGACTCCATTTATTTGCATGCTTACAGCAGCAAAGCTAACAGCAATTGATGCAGCACTCTACTGCATTTCTGCAGCAAGTCTCCAAGGTAACAGCCCTAAACACGGGTTTCACAGCTAAAAGCAAGCGGTGCAGAACACTGTCTCCTTGGCTCACAGGCACAGCAGGCAGTTTCACACACTTCACTAATGCTCACTTAGGGTGACAGCAGCAAGTATGCTACACAACCAACCAAATCTGGACAAGAGGGATAAGGAACAAACGTGAAGATAAAACATCTGCCATGTGGAGAGCCATTTAGCAGCTGAGGAACTGCAGAACTGGACAGAAAAAGGCACTTTGAGAGAAAAGCTCCCAGAGAAGCCCAAGATACGGAGCAATAGCCAAGTCTTAACCACACCAAGGTAAGTCCACTGGTACAAGGACAGTAAAAAAGATGCAATCCATCTGGACTAGCAGTTGGAACATTTGCTATACTTCAGATGTTAAGGATAATCTATTAAGAGCAGGGTTTTTTCCCCCATGTTTGTTGATGTACCCTGTGTTCAGTTCCTTGGCTAAAAATGGGATTTTTATCCTTGTGAATATTATTGCAAAGCAGGTTTATCTTTACCCCCAAAACCAAGGAGATTGTTCCCTGAAAAAAACACAGTTCTCAGAACAAAAGCAGCAGGAAAAGGAACCTACAGGTTTGAACCACAAATAGGGATTCTCCCGAGGCACTGGGCATTTAAGCAAGAGCAGCTGAAGCCCCAAACTCTTGTTCTTCACACATGGATAGAGTCAATCCTGAGTCATCAGGGTGAAGAGGGCCAAGTATCACATTCCTTATGAAGTTAAAAGGTTTGATAAGCAAAGATGGAATAACAGACGTGCATTTCTGAGGAATTTCTTCTTCAGACTCCCTGAAGATGCTATTACCACTGGGAAATTTAAAAAAGCACCAAACCTCTGAACAAGGATGCTGATCCCAGTCATCACAATGGGAGTCCCAACTTCACTGCTGGGTTTTCAATCTGCTGTTAGCCAGCAAAAGTTGAGCGGCTTCTGTGGTCTCTGTAAAAGTCTTATGAGGAAAGGCTGCGTGATGCATGCTGCCCAGGAGGCTTAAACTGCTCCTCAAGAGCAACCTGCAGAGTGCTGGCTGTCCTGTCCTTATACAGCAGCACTAAGCACAGCATTTCAGACCTCACAGGGCTGACTGCCAACAGCTTCGCACAACAAAGCTTCCCAGTTGCAAAGCCTACATGGGAAGGTGAAATAAACAGTGACATGGTAATTAAACACAAGAAAGTAATGCTAAGTAGAGGCAGGCTTGTGTATTTACCTGAATACCCAAGTGAGAATAAAACCCATCCCCATAAAGAATCACAGAAGCAAGACTAACAGAGAACCAGGGATTGATTATAACCCCATTAACATATATCACAAATGAACAGTTACACATTTTTTTAAGTTCAGGGCACACATCTGTGAAATAAAAAGCTCACTTTCACATTAAAAAAAGAACTTAGTAACTGGGCTTCTGACCTGACTTGTAAGAACACAGCACACTCAGGGGATGTGGCTACCTTGTGAAGAGCACTGAAATTAAGGCAAGGCCAAAGACCTAGGAGTGTACTACTGAGCCACTCCAAGTCCAAACAGCACATGGGCTTTCAGACCAGCTTGGGGTAAGGTACCACTTTTAGTCTGAACTCCAAGACCAGAAGAAAAGGCATAAATGGTGGAGTCCAAAAATATAAACAACTCTACAGAATGGGAAGCTTTTCCTAGCAAGTATCACAATGAAATCATGTGAGGTTTCTGGGGCAGAATTTAAGACCTAAAAATTACATTCCTATCATTTACAGCTGCTCAGATAAGATCCAAACGTGAACAATGTAAGTTGATGAAGTGTTGTCTTTCTGCATGCAACCAACCTGATACGTATGAAGCTGCTCAATGGTCCACCAAGTAAAACTATCCCCAAGTCTCACTGCAGCCTTGCAGAACCCTTTTTAAAGCCACAGAAAGATCAGATGTTGAGTGAGACAGATAGGGACAATGGAACAGGCTCATTTGTTACAGAGGAAGAGAAGACGACTTGCAGAAACTGTATGAAAGGCCAGCAACACAAAAGGAAAACCCTGGGAAAAAGCTGACTGTATAATAAAGACTACTTCATAAAGCATAACGTTCTCTCAGAGTGGCAAAGTAATGTTACACACCAGGGACATCTTAGGCAAAAAAAGAAAAATAAGGGGGTGGGGGGAGACAAACAGAAGTTTTAGACCTAAAGAACAGTAATTTAGTATTAGTAGGAGTACTGCCCAGGATGGCGGATGGCTCTTGCTGGCTTTCTCTTCGATGTTGCCCTCATCTGCAATGTCCATCAACAACACACAGCACACTTCAGAGACACAGCGCAGTGCCAAGCTTTCAGGTTACAGATGCAATATCAAAATATACTGAGACTTTAAACGGACTCCTGCTATCGAAGTGAGAGGAAAAAGTAACACTGCAACTGCACAGCAAATCCATCTCTTCCAGACCTGGAGAGGAAGTGTTAAAAACGTGAGCTAACAGCAGTGGAAGCAGAAGGCTCCTTGAAGTGCCCTGATGACACACAGCTGCTGTATACACACCTGACCAAGTGCAGTGCTGATGAAAAACTAAATTGTTGCATCTTTTAGTTCCCATTTGAAACAATAACTTTACACACAACGCCATAAAAATACAATTCTATTTAAACAGGTACTTATCAGCCCCTACCAGAGCATGAGGGCATTTGAAATACTCAAACAGGAACACAAAATCCCTCTTTCAAACCTTCAGAAGAAAACAGCAGCCTAGGCTGCCCATTTCTGGAAAGCAGGAGTGGTGTAGGGAAAGGGAATGAAAAAAGCCCAGCCGAGGACCAGCCCTGCGGCATGGAGATCTGAAAGCAGTTTCCTGCCCTTCTCAGTCATGAGAGTCAAGGCCTGTGCCATTCAGTCTCTGCCTCATATTGTGGGCCAGCTTCATGTTAAAGATGTGCCTTTCAAGTGGCTCAAGCCTGAAAATGTGAAGCAAAAATCACATTTAAATTCTCATCTGAATTAGGTGGACCTAAGTTTCCATGGAACCAAGATGAGAACTTGTCGTGATCTCTAAGATAAGGGGAACATTTGTGAAACAGCCTTCTCAACTCATCACACGGATACTTGTGCTAGATCTGCAGGGAAAACCAAATAGTTGGCCGGGCTTCACAAATAATATGGAAAAAATCCAGGGACTCGGGGTTCTGCAATCAGCAGTATTAAGCTTCCCATCTTGGCCCGCTGCCCATTCACACAACCCACTCCAAACAGCTGACCTTCACACAGCGCTTTGGGACTGCACCCAGCCACAGGACGCCCTGCAGCAACACAACTCCGTAAACAAGCCTCACAAACCCAGATTCCGTTTTCTAAGATATGCCCCCAAATGGGTTTTCCCCTAAAAAAATCCTACAGAAGCTTGGCAATCCAACGCGGGACTTGGAGACATTTAACACTGCTGGACCACCTCTAGTGAAATGAAACCTTATTAAATATTTGGCCTCACAGCGGAGAGACCGACCTCTTTCCAAGAATTTGGTTTCAGATCTCTGAACGTCCTCTTATTTTCAAATCCGATCATTTCAGAAGTGACATTATGTTCCTAAAACGTGTTTGGCACGAAATAAACAGACACTGGCACTGATAAACCTTCAGAGAGGCAAGGGAGCCTCGCTTGCTGAATCACAGCCTGTCCTACCTTGCAGTTAATGACACTTCGTGGTTGCATGGACTTTTGACCTAAAATGCAAATAGAGTCCGAGGGAAAGAATTCATATTTGCTACTTATCATTCCTCAGTTGTCCTTCCAATCATCAATTTAAGTTTGGATTACTTTTCAATTCTGTCAATCAATCAGAAGAATACAGGACATTGCATCTCCACCCACAGAGCCAGCTCAGCACCAGCTCCTGTAAACTGGTCCCTCCTCACATCAGGGACAGCATAGCCAAACTTCATCTTCTCCACAGGTAAGATACTGACTGATTAGATTTTCTGTTACCTCAAATAGCTCTTACTGTATTAAAAATAAAGAAACTGAGCCCCTCAGATGGAAGATGATAGAGATACTAAGATAATCACATTGCAGTGCTAATACAGTAGCCTTGGTAGGAGGACGAAGGGAGGGTGTGCATCTTTGGCTCATCACGAGCTGCCTAAGCTCTGACAGAAAATGAAGATCTTAATAAAGGCCCAGACAAATATTTAAAGAAAAAACATGTTGATATTCAGAGATAGAAAACTCTTCAACGCTGCTAAAATGAAAGTCTTATTTAAGAGATTCTGCATATTGCTTTGGAAAGTGAAGGAACGGGAAAAGTATGGAAGTAAGGGAAAGAAGAACTTTAGGTGTAAAAATCCAAACAAACAAAATCAAAACCAAGCAGAAGAAAGTCAGGAAGTGTTCCAACCCTCACAGTTAACTCCTGTTGCCATTGTTACCCACCACCTACTTTTTTAAACAAAGTTAAAAGCTTCCTTTGACAGTCCTTAAGGGAAGCAATCTGTGAAAAGTGCTTTAAAAAGGTGATTTATAAGAAAAAAAATCTAAAACACTCTTGGAAGCAGATGAATTACAGGGCCCTGGGTTATTAGCAATAACACCAACTGCACTCCAGGTTGGAAACCTAAAAACAGCAGTATTTCAAAAGCCTGAAACATTTAAGCAGGCAAAAACTGAGATGGTACCACACCACCCTCACCCTTCTGCCTGCCCCTCCAGCTCAGCCATTCCCAAGAGCCCACAGTGGGAAACGTGCTGCCCATATTAACCCAACAGTGCTGACGCTGGAAGCTGCCATTCAAGCAGAGCCTTCTCCACTCCAGAAGACTGGACAAAGATGCACTTGGTTCCTGAATATGGACAAATGGAGGCTTACATTTTTGCTGAAGTGAATTTAAGAATCAAGAGCCCACAGCTGACAGCTCCGGTGTCCTTCCAGCCTTACTCTTCTGCAGTAGTACCCGTGGGCCACGTACAGCTTTGAGATTACAGACAGTACCTTAAGTTCTACCCAAAAAACTACAGAAATAACTTGTAAAAGCAGCTGGGTTGGCAGGTAGTTTGGAACAGGCAGGAACTCACAGTTCACGTGCTGATGAGAAGACAACTCGTTTCCCATGCTCATTACTCACTTCACCATTCTCATAGTGGTGTTCTACATACAGCTCCAACCTGCCACAAGGTAACTCCTCACTTCACATATCCAACATTTATCACAAAAATGCATGAGCTGCAACTCGGATTGGAATCATAGTGCTCAACAGAATGCTATTTCTGACACTATTTCCTGCATATTTTGAATAGGTTAGCTACTTATCAGGCAGCACAGTGCAAAGATTCTCTTAAGGTGAGGTCTAATATATTTACCATTATTTTAACAAAATTGAGTTTTTCAAGAAACACGTTTGCTAGTACCTATTTTTAGTGGCACAGTCCTCCACTTCCAGATGCTGAAATATTTGACTTTTAATGTTTGCATTACTAACGGCAAGGAGTGGAACAAGAGAACTTGGTCTTCTCCCTGCTCATTTCCTGCCAGTGAGAGCCACCCATTTCAGGAGCACCATTTGTGTATCTTATCAGTGCATCTCTAGTAACTATAGAATCATATCATTAAATAACAGACTGCCAAAGTTTAAAGGCTGCAAGTCTTCATAACCCCTCGAAGGAACATTCCATCTCTAGTAATGAGAGTAAGTCCTATAGAGACGTTCCACTTATACCTTACTGAATGAGTATTGCAAGAGAATAACTTCTAAAATCTGGGATAATAACATTGAACTTCTTCAATATTCTATACAATCTCAAAGGTCACCTTTCCACACTGCTTTTCTCCCATTTTTGTTACTGAACAACACCAAAACTTTGCAGAAAACAAAAGAATATCAGACCAACAGCTCCCTTTAACTCCACGGGCTTACCATCACTGTAACACCAATGCCATTCCTTACACATACAAGACATCTCCTTTCAAATACTAAGATGTGCATCATTCAGCTAGCAAGTAAGTATCGAATTTGATCTTTCTTTGCCTATGTGACATTTAACCCTGAGTTCTGCATCTTTAGATGTTTACAAATTGTGTAATGGGTTAAAAATATTTGGAAATCGGATTATATTTTGCAGCAGTTACGTTTTACAGATAGGCTAAGAGTTCTCAATCATTTTACAGAGTGCCAAGCAACACAAGACTCATGTTTGCCATAGCAGAATGATTCCATTGGATCACATCTGCCTTAAACATCAAAACACGTTTCCCCACTAATGAACTTCAGACCAAAACTTTACATCCATCACGTGGTTGAGGTAAACACAACAATGCCTGAGGCATCACTGAAGAGCTCAGTGGTGGGTACACAGCAAACTGAGCAAGACTGACATCCTGCTGCTAAGCAGAACACCGAGATGATCCTTACCAGGAATACCTTTAAGAAGTGAGCCCAACATTGTTACTCCAGCAAGATAGCCACAATTTCTGTGTCAAACAAAAGATTTGTCATTTCTCTCACCTCCTTCCCACCGACACCCCTGCTCAGTTTGTTACCGTAGGACTAATTTTTCTATCACAAAAATCTTCAAAAAGGATTCCCATCCACTGCAGAAAGCTGTATTTGTATCATTTACAGTTTTACAAGTAACAAGTTACTACAGGAGCTACACTTCAAAATGATCAGCATTTAGTGTTAACCCCCAGATCACGTTTTCAGTGAGTGCAGCAAATACACCACAACATTCTGAGGTACGAAGGACTGTCTCCAAGTAATCAGTTTCCTAGAACTGCCACTTTATTAAAAACCAGACCAAAACAGTTCCAAAATCTTTAAATGCAAAAAGGACAGTGTTAACACAAACCCTGAAGTAACACATTAAAGCTGCTGGGGCATTTCTTACGTCTTCAGAGCTCAGAAAGCAGTAGCAATACAAATGCACATAATATGCTTCACCATCCCAGCATGCACCTTTGAAACACTGCCTACAGAATTATCATTCCTGCTGCAGATATTACATGTCAGAAAACATACCTCTATGTCCTGTATTATCTTTGGGTATAAGGACCTGTAAAACGAATTTGGGGGCCCATCTGTTGGTCTGTTTTTAAACAGGTACTGATCCCTAGAAAGAACCAGAAACATATTTTTCAGTTTACCACAAAGAAACCAAACTGCAAAGGAATTCAGAATCTGCACAGAACAAGAACTCACAACACATTCTTACAGAACACTTGTAATAATTTTTAGTATTGAAATTATAACCCTTGTGACTTTACAATCTGACAGCTGTATTTGAAAAGAAACAGGTGTTTTCCTCATGGCTTTCTGACTGAGGGTTCTCTGCTTCACAAGGCTTTGGCCAGCAGGGTGTTCTCCTCTTGCACAGCTCCTTACACCATGCCTTGCATTTTCTTAGGCACACCACTAGAGAGCACAGAGAAACAGGTTTCTAAAGCAGAACACCTGATACCTTCACATCCTTGTGAAGGATGAAAAGCTCTTTGCTGCCGCTGCCCCAACAGTCCGCAGAAGGGATAATGCAATGGTACTATCAATTGCTCTCAGGTGGAGCTCACGATTAGCTTAGTCTATCGAGGAGAGCACAGTAAAAGATGAATTGCTGTCTGGGTACTTACCAACCCCTTCTTTCTGACAGTCCCTTCCACAGCGGATCTGTGCGTACCATCCTTTCAATCAGTTTTTTCCATAGCATTCCCTCAGAGATGACTCTCTGCCACTCCTTACATACCAGCTCTGCTGCACACAGTGATCTGGCATCGAGATAGGAAAGGATGTTTTCTGCTATGTGATCTAAGCCTTGCTCTACAAAGAAATAAAGGTGATCAACACGTCAATCACTTCACAGTAAACTACTAAACACGTTTCACAGTACACTGAGAGAAAGCTAACACAGCTTTATTTAAGGCACTGGAGCAAATGTGATTATTCATACCATACACAGAAGCATCAGTTACAGATGAATCCCACCAGGTACACCAAAATATTTATCTCCTTAGTCCTTCCCTACTACTAGACTGTCCCATTTTCACAGAAAGAATGAGAGCAAACTAAGCTTCACCCTGTGCATCAGCAGCAGAAAGCCTTTTGCTGCCTCTCAGCACAGAACCCTGGATGTTTTAGGCACATAATCCATGGGCTACATGGTCCAAGAAGCAGGTACTCCTCAAGATCTGTAATACAAGGTTGTAATATTGATTCCTGCTGCCTTACGTGTAACAGTAGATAACTTAGCAGAAGACAGACTCTACAGCAAAGAACAGAGACACCTCCAGAAGCATTAGCAAAGACTCTGCAAAAAGAAAAGATTAAACACGGGGACCTCTTCTGTATTTCAACTCTATAGGTGCCAAGGGCTCTCCTTAATGTTGGGCATGCGCCATGCCTGCAGCCTGGTGTAAGCAGGAGAAAGCAGTGGGAAGGCATCAGACAAACTCATTATGTGGACGTGGTGCTTTAACACCTCAGGCAACTATGCTGATTCACGGGTGGCTGCCACCAGCCTCCATGCTCAGGGAAGTTATTACTGAAGGACTACACCAGCAGTGAGGATGGCTGCAGCTTCTGTCTCTGCAGCTACAGAAAAACTCAAGAGGGATCATTTTTTTAAACAACTTCAGGTTTAACATAGTCGTATTCAGTGCAGCACTTACTTTTTGTCCCAGCAATGTGATTGTTTCTAAGGATAAGAATCAACAAAAGCCAGCTCAGGATCACCAGCAGTCAAGTACTTCTGAATAGTGGCAGGTGGTGGCTCAGCTTCTGAACCATACATGCTAGTCCAAAGTAACTCAGGTTTAGCTTCAAAGATTTCACAGCATATGTAAAACAGCCATAACAACAGATAGTATCTTTGGAACTCCTCTTCACCTGCTGGGAGAGGCTGTGGATGCCCCATCCCTGGAGGCATTCAAGGCCAGGCTGGATGTGGCTCTGGGCAGCCTGGTCTGCTGGTTGGCAACCCTGCACATTGCAGGGGGTTGAAACTTGATGATCATTGTGGTCCTTTTCAACCCAGGCCATTCTATGATTCTGTGATTCTCCCAGCCCTGGGCACACCATGGCAGAACAGAGGTACATGCCTGCCTGCTGACCATGCGGGCTTTGATGAGTCAAAGAACAAGTTCAGCAATGTGCACGACAGAACTCTAAGCAAAACTCCATAGCTCCAAGTGAGAGCCCTTGGGATGTCACAGACACAACATCCACATGGAGCCTCTCATGCCCTAACTCCACCTGCAGCATAAGGCATGACAGCAGTAAGCCAATACGCAATAGTTAATAGTGGACTGGAGAAACACTGACATTTTGGATGAAGATCCTAACTACCAGAAGCAGCTTAAAACCATGCAGAAGCCACTTATATATCTCACTGACTCTAAAATAGCAAGCAAATTTCTCCTGTTCACATTCCCACTCCAGTGCCTCTGCTCCAACAGGACATCACCGGTAGGCTTCCCATCAGCTCTCAATTGCGACATGAGAAATCTAAAGTAACTTCATTTTCACAAATAACATAGGCCAGTTGGTCACACATGAAAAACAACTTCCAAAGTAAGAGATGATCATCTCCATTTCCCACTCTCTCTCATGATGGCCTACTGAAAAATACTGGGAAAAAAAAATCAAAAACTTTTTCTTGTAAAGGATTAAAGTGCTGATTAAGTCCTCCAGTGCTCTGTACAAGGGCATAGCCTTGGTGAACTTGAGCAGCAATGGAAAGAAAACAACACGTGCAGCTGGAGAGCACTTGGTTCAGTTCTTCCAAACAATTCAGAGAGCTACAAAAAGGCAGCTCCTACAAAGCACGTTGGGTTTATACACAGTATTGTTATGACTGCCAGCCACAGCAATAGACTCCAACAACTGAACGGTGGCAAGGCCTAAGTAACCAGTGGGTCTCCAACCCAACCACTCCCAAGCCAGGGAACCCTCTCCCAACAACAGAGCATCTCAGGGCAGCTATGAGCAGCAGCACGTCCTGCACTACTAGCAGCTTGTATTGGTACACACTGTCAAAGTTGCCTTCCAGTCTGCTCCACCCCAACCTTGCTAGTAACTACCAACTTAAGGATTCTAAGCACTGTGTACATAGGATACATTGAAGTGACTGTGACTTGCCAACTTTCCCAAGGTTTCTCAGGGCAATGCAATCATTGCAAGGTCCTTTCCCAAAGTTAAAAGCACAAAACCACTGGGAATCGAGATGACAACTCCACTCAGTGAAAACCAGAGGACACAGCCTGGGAAAACAAGACAGCTGTGCTGAGTAAGCAGCTCTCTGATGCTGAAGGTTACAGGTGTTACCAACAGGGCACATGCCATGCTCTAACAGCAACAAACCTAACAGTTATTCAGGACTTAATATCCACTTTATGATCGTGGTGCTCAACAACACAAGATCAGCCCACGGGGAGGACGTGGCTGTCAGGTACAGCTGTAACACTCTAATCACACTACAGTTCTCTCAGTGTTTTCCCAGCACACAGCAGGGCATTCTGAAAAGGAAGGTTTTCCGCATGAAGCACTGAAGTTCCCCAAGCAAACAATGCAGAGGATATGGCAATTAACTCTGTAACTGCAAGCACTGCCCACAGAGCAATACACCAAAGGCTGTGTACAACCTGGAAGAGCTCAGGGCTCCCATTTCACTGTGCCATTTTCCTTTTCAGAGCACCCTCCTCATCCTCTTCAGACCGAGTTGGTGCTTTCACTGTTCTCCCAGCACTGTGCCATGGTGTGGGGCTGCAGGTGCATGATGATTTGCACAAGGATCTTCAGTCATTATGCAGTAAGACTAAGAAATGCTAGGAAATTACAGAACTGATAGCGTGGCCAGGATCACGCTATGTTTCAAGCTTAAAAAGGGAGGTAAACATTGATGCCAACAGAATGTCTGTAAAACAGCAGAAGGACAACAGCACTGACTTTCAGTGCTCTGCCACCCCAGAGCTACAGGATGCTGTCCTGGCTCTGCCACGTGAAGGACAGGTTTAATCAGCTGCAGCCTGCCCGAAGAGCAGAGGCACACACAGAGCTAATCTTTTCAGATGACCTTAATTTGTCTTTATGTTAGAGGAATAACCCACTCCAGCTACGTCTGGTTCCATAAAAGCCAGCAGCATGTGAATGATGACAGGTAAACATTTCATCATCCACGCCTTAAAGGTGTGAAAGAAATCCTTCACTTGAGCATCTGAAAGACTGCAGGTGAACGAGCAAAGAATCACACAAAGTTCATCAAACAATCTAGCTGTACCACCAAGGGGACAGCTGTCCTCAGCAGGCACGTTCTGGTCAGTATCACTACGTATCTCTTGTCACAAAGACGGGACAGCAGGATCCATGCTGAACAAACCCTCCTACTTGATGCTTCTCTAATTCCAGGCCTGAGAAGTGTAACGCTGCCAGAACAGCTCCACTTAAACATAAACCTCACCACACAGGCATACTAACGTTCAGATGGGGAAAGTTAAATGTTTTTTGCTAATTAGTCTTAAGCAAACCCTAACTGCACTTTTTTCAACCACACACTCAAAAAGGAAGGGTATGGGACAAAGCATCCACGCCGGCAGCCGACTGCTGCTATCGCCTTGCTCGCAGCTCTCAGCAGTCTCTGAAATGCAAAGACCAAACAGACACGCCGGGGGCAAAGGCTCAGCTCCCAAGGCAGAACATGACAGATAACGCAGGACGTTCAAGCAGTGTTCATACACACTTATACTGCTATAAAAGTTTATCTGTTACTGCCATCTCCTGGCAATGAACTAAATAATTACCCCACCACAAAGCAAGGCAAGAATGCCAGGGAGCTGCAAAGTTACCAATAGTCAACCCAATAAAAAAGCCACACTGCAAAGCAGCCTCTGAACTGAACGAATGCACACACTGGCCTCAGCCCCTGTTCTACCATACCTAGATCATCTTTCAGAAAGCACCAAACAGACCACACTCCTTTGCTGGAAATCCATACGTACTATTTGAAATCCTCTGTGTAAGAACTTCAGTGTCACTCAGGCAGCTCTGGTAGTTTGATTCCCATTGCTGCTTTGAGACTACCAAAGAGCATCAGGTTCCCAGCCATGACAGCAGGCAGCAAACACCATGCTGGCTCTCCATCTTACCTCTTGTGGTGCTAAGCAAATACAGGATTTGCAATTCCCTATTTAAAAATGTGATCAAGTAATACAAGGTACATTCATCAGCTTCTCTAGTCCAAGTGCTTTTAGTTTTCTTTTCCTTGTGAAATACTGTTTTTCAGAACCATAGTTCTCCAGATTAAATGCCACTGTGCAGAACTGATTAAGAACAATGACAGACAAAAGCAGCAATGTTTTATAATTGCTCAGTCTTCAAACAACTGCATTTGAAAGGGCAGTAATACTCCTTTGAAAAACAGTTGCGAAAACCTGGATCCAAATCCACCTCATGCTGCAAGTCCAGAAATGCAATCAAATTAAGTAGACAAATGCAACCTCATTAAATAGAGAAAGATAATGGTTACCAGACAATAAAATCTACTTTAAGGTATTCAAAAGACATGGTGTGCTTTCTAGCAGGCAATAAAGCCAGCCAAGCTGAGGGCAAGGCAGCAACCAGCTGCCAGCACGCTGACCTCAAGCTGCAGCCTGAAGGCCCAGCAGTCTCTCCGCAACCTGTGCTGTCCTTGAGGGGGATGATGTGCAGTTACTTGCTGGCTGCCTGCAGACATCACGAAGCTGGTGATGGCTGCTGTGCTACTAGGAGCCACTGTCCCTGCTCCTCGGGTGAGAGCAGCAGGCACGCAGCACAGCTCTGGCCAGCTCGGCCTCCTGCTGCACATGCAGGGCCCACAGCCATCGGGTTGGCACCCAAGTCCTGCTCAGAATCCTGCTTTATAAAGAGCATTTCACTGTAATACAGCAAAATTTTAGGGCTGGAATGTGGTTCCTAAGGAGAGCAAGTAATCTAATTAACTTAAAATACACAGAAAGCCTTCTTTCCTAATAAGACTTGTTTTTGCAGGCTAGGAATGCTCTCAGAGAGTTAATACCTGAGCACCCACCAGCAAACAGATGCTTTAGGAACACGGAGACTTCAGGCCTGGGGAGTCTTCAGGCAGGAGAGGTGCTTGGCTGCTTCCCATCACTTGACAGACCCACAACTGCTGCTGAGTGTGGTGCAACCCTAGTACCAAATACTCATCAATTCTGCATTGAGTTAACCAAGGCTTTTCAGAAAAGCTAGCTGCAATCAGCCGCCACAGCTTCACAACAGCAACAACGTCTCTACACGTCCCAGCCTGTGGCGGTACACTTTACACTTCAACACATACAAACTGCTTTGTATGAAGGCCGTATTTCACCGAGTTTTAAGGACCAACTGCAAATTATGAGGTAGAAACACTTCATTAGCAGACACATAATTTTTACAATCCTGTATAATGGTTAAAAATAGATTTGTAAAGGTCAGCAACGAGTGCCCTCTGATGCTGTTAGAATACAGCAACCTCAACTTCCATGAGAACACACGGCCTTGAAAGCTGCATGCAAAGCACAGATATACAACCTCTTTGCTTTGCCACCAAGCCTACTCTTACAATTCTTTCTGCTTGCAAAGACATACAGATTGACCTCACTCACACCAAAGCCATGTCAAGTGAAATATTTACGTGGAGCTGCACAGTGGGACCAGCTCTTACACCACAGCTCAGGTGGGCCTGCGATAATCCCATCAGACCACATGCAGGACTTCACTTTCAGACAACTTAAAGCCCAAAGTGGCTGCAAAACGCCTGTTTTACGTTAAAAGTCTGTGAACATTTAGTTTGAAAAGCAGTTTCTAAATTAGGGACTAAAACCTTTGAATTTTCTTCAGTAGAATGCAGCCAGCATCTATTGGTCTGCTTACCTAGCAGCAAATAACATCATTCCCAACCCTCAGAAGAAGGTGAAAAAAGACAGCTGTTGCTCCTTATAGGTACCAGATGGAGATTTGGTTGAATTTCAACAGTAAATTAAGAAAAAAATCCACAGGGATTTCCAAGCTCGATGTGCAAATATCGCTTTGTGTGACAATGGAACCCAAACGTGGGATGCCAGCTCTATGATCTGACCAACACTAGACACAAAGCAGGCACTTGGATCGTGCAATTGCACTGCCTTTGATCACTGCACAGATCTGGGTGGGATCTGCAGGAGCTGAGGCAGCATCAGCTGCATGCCAGGCTCATGGCAGCAGAAAAGAGCCCAAGCACAGCCTGACCTGCAGGGAGAGAGCCTGCAGACTAAGCACTCTGCTACTACCTGTAGCAAAGTCCACCACAGCGATCACTTTTTCCACTGAGGCAAAGGGAAGCCAGGCACTGCAAGTGCTTTCCATCTTCCCTGCATTCTCACAGGTGGGACAGTAGCAAGCAGAAATGATTGCAGTTTAAAACACAGGTTTTGCTTACTTCAGACCAGCGGAACTATCTTTTAAAAAGCAATACTGCTCTTCTGTTTAACTGTGGTCCTTTTCAACCCAGGCCATTCCATGATTCTATGTCATTCTAGCACTGATTTCAGTCATGTCAAATTAAGCTCTTGTGTAAATCTACACAGAAACACCACGTATTCAAATCCAGTTTCCCTCGTGCCTGATGGTAAGGGAAGAATTACCGTCTCCTTCCTTCTGCTCTCACAGGAACTGATGTGTCCTACTGCAACTCAAGAAGTAACGAATCCACACCAGCAGTGCAGAGTTCCCACCTAAATGCTGAAGACTCAGGAAGCAGACAAAAGGCAACGAGCATCACTGTTCTCTGCAGAGACATTTCGGACAGGTGCACGCAGGGCAGCTCCCCGCTCAGCAGCCCAGCACCACGTGAACACTTGGCTTCTATTGGGCATTCTGGGTAACTGCGTTTTCTATCGTGGGTATCTGCAGAAAAATAACTCTTTCAAAGGAATAAAACCATCACAAAGCCCACAGGGTTTCCTCGTGACACAAGGCGGCTGCTGATTCTCAGAGTGCTGTAAGGTAGTGCCTCACATAAGCAAACCAAAGCACAATAACTGAAAACAGCAAACCATCCCCAGCCAAGTGTCTCTTTTTACAATGTTACCTTGAAGAAAGGCTGACACAGGAAATAGGAACAGCTTCCAGTATTCACATCTTCCAAACAACAGAAGTTGTCAACATAAATATCTATTTGTTACATATATAAATGCAGTAAAAACAACTGCCAGCTATGAAGCTCCCAGAAATGTCTCAGCAATACAAATGTAACACAAAAGAACCATGCATCTCCATTCTATCTGCCCTGACACGTAACATAAAGGCAAACAAAAGTATAATTGAAGCTCATGCTTGCACATGATGACTGTGATGGTCTATTTCACTTCAATTTTTTTGTTACATCTCAGATATTCCCCTAGAGAAATCAGGAAATCAAGAGCAAAGCAAGCTGAAAGCAACGTCCGCTAGTGAAAGGAGAGCTCTGCAGTTAGAACAAGGAGCACCTTTCTATGCACGTGCCTTGATAAGCTAAGTCTTCTTTTAAAAGAAACTCCGTGAAATGAAAAGGCAATTTCCTCCCTTTCATGGCCTCCGTCCTTATTTTGAAGGCTTTTTTCTTTTAATAAAAAGGAAATAGAGCACATGACATTCTGTATTATTTCATGTCCTACTCCATATTCTTCATCCTCCTACTTCATCCCTCTGGCTACTATGAATTTCATTTCAACCATGCTTGACAGATGAGTCAAAATCTCATCGCTACCTCCAAAAGTTGAATTCTTCCAAGCTTTGGGAAAAAAAAATAATATGTGTGTGTATATATATATATATATATATATCACTATAGAGAACAGAAACCCACAGCATCCAAGCTACAACCACAATGTTAAAAACCAAAATAGCAGCATTCAAAACTTAGATACCAGAGAGCCTGTAAGGGCCAAGCTGCTGGAGGAGCCTTCCTCACCTGTCCTGGCGATTACCAGATCACTGATTTCCAGTCCTTCCCATCTGTATCCCCTCTCACTGCTCACGGTTGTGGCGTTCTTGGGATAACAGGCACAGGCCACGCGCTGCAGGTGTCAGTCTGTGCTGCTTTACTGCCAGTGGCAAACAGGACACACCTGACTACTAATGTGATGCATACTTCCCACTCTGAAATGACACCCACATGTTTACCTTTCAGAAGAAATCTTTTCATAAATCAATGGGAAGAAAAACCCACAATTTTCCAGGGAATTAGAAGTGAAAGACTCTGTGTACCTACTTACTAACGCTCCATATTTTTCAAAGACATGAATATCTTAAGAGTAAGAATGTATTTCATATTCAAACTGTTGACAACGTTTTACTCTGATTTGTAGCACTGGAGGTTCTGAACAACTGAAGAAAGGAATCGAAGCTGGACAACACACTGAAATCCCCAACTGTTTCTGCTCTCGAGTCAGCAACAAGATCAGACAAACCAGACTGATTTATCTGTGCAGGCAGCCCTTCATTCAAGATTTGGAAAACATGCTGTTCTTCAGGATATGCTCCTCAAACTGCTCTTCATGGAACAACACTGGCATCCAGTGGCCAATCCAATTAATCACAGAAGCGAATGACTCAGCTGCCCTCCTGCACTTCCTATGACTAGGAAACATCGCCTCATTTAAAGCAGACAATCTACATCTGGAGGATGTTCAGAGAAGTCTGCATGTATTCCATGTATCAGAAAAACGCTGTCATAAACGTGCTTCTTGTGAAGTGAACACTACTTTACCTGGTAACGCAGTGATGAAGTCCCGCTGTAACATGGGCTTCAGGTAGGAGTTAATATGTCCATGCTGATAGTGACACATTCGTGAAATAAGGTGTTCCACAAATTCCACCTGATCTGATTCAGACCACTGGTCAAAATACTTAATACACAAGTCTTTCTCCTTCTCGTAGTTTCCTTCTGATGGTCTTTTTCTTGAGACAATCACAGATGAAGTTCCATTACTTATCTGTTTTTAGAAACAAAACGTCAGTACTTAAAGTGAACAAGAACAGCCTTATAAGAACTCTCCAACGAAGAGATGTGAGAAGAAACAAAGACAACAATCAAACTTTTAAACACTGTTCAAGCTACGAGCAACGCCACACACACCTCATCCTCCATAGATAAGGCCAAGTGAAAGGCCCTTCTTCCAAACCAGAAGCTAGGAGTTATGCTGACACCTGAATTCTCCTAGCTCTTACAGTTTTAACATCAAAGACCTTACCTGCTTTAGAACCAATTTTTCAAACTAAGTGGTTCCTACTGCACATGCCAGTCTGCCTTTGCTGCACGCTGCAGTCTGCCTCCACAATGCTTTGCAGAGGCTCTAGCAGTTAAAATAATACATGCTCAGTTGTGTACCAAAGCTGGCTACAACTTCTCCAATTACCATAAAAACCATCTAGACCCTCCACGGCACTGTCACACTGTTTGCCCACAAACAAGGCCCAAGAATGATGTGATGTCAAGCAGCAATGCTTGTTTTGTTTCTGAAAAACAGCTGATGTCAATGTCTGAGACATCCACATTGCATAAATCCTGGGAGCGTTAGTGACAAATAAAGATGCTTCAGAACCCCACCCCAGGACTTGCTACTTATCAGTAAAGAGAATCAAAGGCTCATGCCAGGCTCTTCTGAGCTCTTTATGACATCAAAAAGGGCTTCGGAGGCTCTCCTAAATATTCCCAAAATAGTCCAAAGCCAACTGGCTGCAGCTCCTTTCTATGTTCAAGTGTTGGATTTTCCTTTCAAACAAAGGCCACCTGCTCTGAACGGCTGGACCGTACTCACACACATCCTTTGAAGCACAGCTGTGCCACTTCAAGGTCAGCACAACCACAGAATTCAAGATCTAACCATTTCTCAAGCATTCATCGATGCCATCCTTCACTTGAACACCGAGCTTGAGGATGATGGAGCCAATCTACATAGAAGGATGATTATGCATCTGCAGACACATGTGGAAGCTTCCCAGGGAAAGCCACGGCCCACCTCTCCCCGTGCACACAGACCTACCTGCCATAGGGTGTTTTTCTTTGGAGACTCATCTTCATTCTGATCCTCCATCACTGACGTGTTCTAGGAAAAACGGAACGAGGGTTTTAATTTTCTCTTTTTCATACCATGGCAATTCCTTGCTGTACAAGCATGATGAAAAAGCAAATTAATTCAACAGGTAAAATTAATTTTCCCAGTGAATGGAATTATCAGAGATTTCTGGCCACAAAACCTGTGTCTTGTAAATAAATTCCCCTTCTAACTGACACGTTTATCAAACCCACTTACTGGAAAGACAACTCCCCAGCCCCTCTTCAATTTCTCTGAAGGGTTTTCATGCAGCCTTTCAACGCTTTTCTCAGTGGGAAATAAATTCACTTGCATCCTACTCAGGCCAAAGTAATTAAACCTGTCAAAGCAATCAACTAGCACTTTCTGCCAAAGCAAAATTGCACGCATCTAGTTGAAAATAATAATAATAAAAAGTCACGATATTCTGCTTGCATGCAGCAGAGCATTAACTCCCCTTTGCAGACCTAGCTCAGCACAAGGGGAGGGACCACCCTCTGCAGAACGCTCCTGCAGCCTGCAGCCAGTCTGTGGCCACGGCCCCTTGGCAGTCAGCAGCTTCCTTCACCCCGACTTCGTTTCAAGGCTCGCCCTCCATCACCACTGCTCCTCCCTGCTCCTCATCTTCCCTTTTGCTCAAGAACAACAGATGGAAGAATTTCTAGCAACATTCAGCCACAAATACTTCTTCTTAGAGGTCACTTGACTTTGTAAGATCTTTCCTTCTTTTAATTACCTGCTCGCTTCTGCTGTCAGTACCCAGCTGCCATTTCGTTCTGCCTGCTCACTGGTACTCCACACTTCAGCTTCCCACCAGCCTGCCCTCCCCACTGCACGCTGAATAACTGCCAGATGGCCATCAAGAAAACTTGAAGGTCTTAAAAAAAATACAGGCAATGTTTTAATCCTCCCTCCCCTCTCTCAGTGGAAAGAGGAACAATACACTCCAGTCAAACACGTGATGAAAGAAGTCACACATCTCCTTTACTCTTGCCATTGCTGATTATGGATTACCTCCTTAACAACTACATTCCCAAATCAAAACACCCACATCAATAAACATTTCTCACTTCGTCTCCCTCTCCCTCTCTTATTAGGAGTGAACCACACCAAAATCAGCAAACTCGAAACCAAAAACTAACAGCATTACCCCTACAGGCAAGCCCTGCTCCGCCACTTGACTCCAGGGCTGGTTCCGAAGCGTACCTGAGCCCTCTTCTGCCTTGCTGTTACATATGAAAATCACATCTCACACAGAGGGAAGGTGTCATTATGAAAACTGTCTGCTGGCTGATAGAACACTCCAGTCTGTCTGGTTATGGCACGCACAGCAACACCAAACACAAGTCCAGGAGATGTGAGCAGGGAATCCAGAACTGGACAAAGGCAGTGAAGGTACTTTTGCTACTCCCTGGATAGGTACGTTCCAGTGCTTCTGGACACATCAGAACAGCAACACTGGAAAAGTAAGCCCCACTTCCCACACTTCCCAATTACGGTCTCTGGAGAAGCACACCCCAGGCCCTAGCAGCCCAGCACCAGCACAGCTGTGCCCATAGACTCCGTGCTGCACAGCCCACCGCAGCCCTCCTGGCACCCAGCAGCTCCACGCCAGCTAGTCTGGCCCAAAAGGCAGGCATGGCTCCGGGGAATTACGCCGGGCACGTTTCTCAGTTTAAAATCAAACATATTAAAACACTACTTAAAAGTTCCCATATATTGTTGACAGTGCTTTCAGTTAGTATGCACCTGAACGAGTAAGGAACATCACAATTTCTTTTGATGTTTAAGGTTAAAAACATGCACTGATTCTACGAGCTGCCATTACCTAGGAGCCAAGAAGAGGAACTCTCAGAGAGAGAATCAAACCTGGAAGTTTCCCACTGCCATGCCTGGCTCGGATACAGCAGAAATCCCACGTTCTATCAGTTCAGCCCAACCTCTCTTTCCTTCAGTAGGTCATGGTGTGTCTGCCACTGCTTTCTTCTGCTTCTTCACTGGGAAAATTCTCAGAGGTCACCGTTATCTTTTTCTGGGTTTAGTCTAAGAATAAAGCTCTAAATGCAATGCCTTTCATTCCAGGAACACACAACGGAGCTACAGCAGAGCTGCACTCTGACACAAAGCGCGCAAGAAAAACCTGACCAAGATGTTCAGACTTGCACACTGTGCTGACTACAAAGCAAGCTCTTATTACAGAAATTCTGCTCTGGCTCTGATGCTGCTTGGGTCAAGGGTAGCAGGCTTTCAGGAGGTGCTGTGTCCCTGGTATGTGCTGCTGTACTGGAGCAACAGGAAGGCTGCATTTCTTCCACCCCTCTCCACTCATCCCCCGTCCTTCAGGGGCTCAGCACGGTTCTGCCCAAGGACAGTTTCTTGGTTCCACAGCAACCAAGCCTGGCACACACAGCAGTGCTGCTGACAGGCTCGTCCAAGTCCTTTCGACATCTGGGCCACGGAGATGAGGGCAGACAGCATGGGTCCGCTTTTAGCTGGAAATTTAACTCTGCCTATGAGACTGTATTTAACACACAGCTATGTTAATTTAATGGTACCAACTACAGTGTTTATTGCGTCTCCGTCTCCTATCCTAAACTTGCCCCAAACTGCTCCCTATTATATCTTCTCTTCCTAATAAATTCTTTCTACTTCTGCCCTGTACAATATTTAACTTTCCTGGTTATTCCCCAGATTACATACATCCCAGCTCACGTGGGATTTACACACTGTATCCAGACTAACACATCACCACGACTGAGGTGCAGAACACAAGATGCCCAGGTGGATCCTGTCCTGGTGCCAGGAAGAAGCGATCGGACAAGTCTAATTTGTCCTACACGTCCACAGTGCTCATCAGAAGAATTCCAGAACTCCTAACAGCTGGTGTCACTGGTCCTCGCATGGGAAGGTCTCCAGCTATTAGGCAAGAAGGCAGATAGGCATCTACAAGTTGGACACTCCTTATCATGCCATTCATTCCCTGCTCCCCACCTGCGTCTTGCTGCCTACCCCACCCAGCCTCGACACACAGCTACCAGCTGCCCTCCTGCACAGCTTCCCAGTAGCTCCCAAGCACCAGTAACATCACCCACACCCTGTTTCCCCATGCAGCGAGCACGGGTGCAGGCGGTGAGCTCCTTCCTGCTCAGCTGTGCAGCCCTGAGCCCCTGCAATGGGACTGAGCAGCACTCAAAGGCAGACAGAACAGGCGGGATGTGCTATTGCCAGGACCACAGAAGCCCAGCAGCTCCTCACAATAGAAGCTGAGCTTCTGAATACTGCCAATTAATCCTGCTTCTAAGTTCACTTTTTTCCAGAAATTCTTGTTAACTTACTCATAGCTCTTGCAAAATTAGAATGATATTTCAAACCAGCTGTCATTCCTTAATTAGTCAGCCTGGAAGAAGCACTCTCCATCCCCTACCAGGAAAGGCAGCGACAGCGACGCAGTAACAATGGGTCTGAGCAGACATTTCGTGCTGCCCTACGGTCACGCTCAGCTGAATAAAGTCACTCCATGAACAGCCCGTCTCCATTCCCACTAACAGTAAATCAGCAGCTGCAATCAAGTGCACCAACTGCTCTCCGTGCTGCAGCACCCCGTGTTCCTTCTCTAGCCCTGCAAGAACTCCAAGCTTTCTTCAACTTTGCTGCTCGCAGTGCTTCCAGTCCTTGGGGTTTCCACCCTTCCGTGGGATGCAGCTGGACGTGGTGAACAGGCTCAAAAGTTTCTTGGGGAGAAGAAAGAGATACTGACAAGCAACACCATTATGTAAAGCTCACTTCCTTCAGAAATCTGATTCCAAAAAGTTCAAAAAATAAAAACAACCATCAACGTTTCCAAATGGGGAAAACATTGCAGGTATTACAAACAGTCATAAATCACAGTGCCAGTCAAGATCCTTACATACCTGGTAGCAACTAAACTCTGGCATCTCCCCAGGATTTACAGTTCCACAGCTGTATAAACGTATGACACCAGGTGCAAAAGCACCTCCATTCCCCTGCTGAGGGATGCCAGCAAGGCAGGTCTCGCTCCCAGAACCCAAGAGAAGAGGTGCCCCTCTCCCAGCAGAAAGCTACCTCGTCTTCTGCCAGCAGTGCCAGCTACAGGCAGGTAGAGCCGGGAGCTCCGCACCACGCTTCTGCATTTGGGAGTGCTTTCAGACACCTAATCAGCTGAACAGCAGCAGCACGGTGCAGCTTTGTTCTTTAACCCAGTTTTAGTTCCAGTACCGACAGAGCAATTACTGAGGTGATAGCAATAACCCTGGGAACTGGGACGAGGCTCACTATCAGCTGCAGCAGCTCCCAGCCAGGCAAACAACATTGCTGAGACTCTCCAGTAAGTAGCTCCTCCCTGCTGAAGGCTGGGTCCGTAGCTTTAGCCAAAACTAGACAGGAGCTGTGCTGCCTTGAGAAACGGAATAGCAGCATTACGGTTTTCAGCCATAATGAAATGGAAAGCGGAGGCCAACAAGAACTTTCAATGCCCCACCGTTAGATCAGTAATTCTAATCCGAGATCAAGTAGGCCAAGTCTCTCAAGTTCTCACTTCTGACAAAGCTCCCACTCGCTGGAGGAATAGTAGTTAAAACTACAAGATGAACAAAACCGATCAAAGCAGGTCAGCCAGACAGGCTCTGATTTCCTTCAGCGAATCATGCCTACATTTAGCCTTACTGAAGTTGAAGAAGTGACAGCAGTAACTACATACATACTTGGGTACTCAGAAGTCGAATGCAGAGGCTGAAGCTGGCTCCCTGCAGACTCACACTGCCTTCTGAAACCAGCTCTGCCAGGCAGGGACTGCTGAAGGCACTAATTATCAGCACCCAGGGGAGGAGAGGCATCCACCCCCAGCACAACAGGACCACATCAGGAAGGGGATTAGGAAGAAGAGCAGCGAGACACGTCTAACATCTGAAAGTGATGGGTATGTGCCTCTCATGGATTCTTGCTTTTGAAATAGCCAGGAAGCCCCAGATGGCTTAAGAGTGCTTTAAAATGAATGCAAGTCCCTCTTTAGGGAGTAACGGTCACTATTTTCTAATCCAGGAATCTGTTAAATGATGTTTATTAGAAACACCTTGACATCTTTTAACTACTGAGAGCCCAAACACTAAGCGAAGCAGGAGAACCACCAATCTAAGCCACATAAAACACGTAGCAGCTCTTCTCACATCAAGGACAAAACCTCTTCTCATGTCCCTCCAAATCTGCAGAGGAATGCAAAATACTCTGGTGGCTCTGAATTCCAGCTCAGAAATAGGCAGCTGCTGCCAAAACGCGCCTATGCTAACGACTGGAAAGACTCATAGCCTCAAAAAAGTCCCTGCAAGTATAGCCAAGGGCTAGCTAGGGCGGAAGCACATAAAAGATTCCTGTATCAACAGAGTAATAAAAGTCACTGAAAGCAGGGCAACAAAGATGGTTGGCTTCACAGAGGAGATGGCCCCAGCAACACCAGAGCTCCAGGTCTCAGCTCAGGGTGCCTACAATAAATGGGGCCACACACCATCTCTTGTTGTCACTGGTTGTTGTTCATCCTGATTTCCAACTCAGTCAGATAACTAAGCCATCCTGCGTGAAAATAGTCCCCTGAGATGAAAGGCAGACAGTGGAGCCCACGGCCAAATGGTCTGCCAAATAAAGAGGTTCAGAAAATAGAGGATGGTAGAGAAAGCTCTTCATCCACAGCTCAGTCACTATGAAGCACTGAAAACAAAGCTCTAAGGGTCATCGAGTTCAACTTGAAGGGTTTCAAGGAAACGGAAAGTTAGTTCTGCTGATCATGGTCATACCTATATCAGATCTGTGCTAATGATTTCTTGTTTCAGCTTAAACTGAACTGTTTATGTAAGCATTAGGTAACCACGCAAATCAAGCTCAATTCCCTTCAGCCCTCCCCTAGCAGCCAGGCTCCCAAGTTGCCAGGTAGTGCAGTTACTGCTGCAAGTTCAACCGAAAATACACTTGAAATATTGAGAGCGTACCACGATCTAACAGCTGAAGGCAAAATTAGAAGGAAATCCTCACACTGAAAATAAAGCATCGCTTTTATTAGCCTCTGACTAACCACAGAAAGGTTTGCAAGAAGATTCAGCACCAGCAGACACCTTAACACAAACGGGATAACCGTGTGAGAACAAACACTGCTTGGACCACAGCTCACAGACCTCACAATGCTTTTACGTACCCATCTGTACATCTCCCAGGGGCCTGACTTCCAGGAAGCTCTGCCTGACCAGTAAGAGCTCCCAGTACCCAACAGCCCTATCTCTGCTCAGAGAAAGAAAACCTCAAGTGTTTCTGCACTTCGAGTTACCCTGCAGGTGAGGAAGAACAAACGGCCACTAACAACTACAGCTGTGTACAACAGGTCATCCTGTTCAATCACGAATGCTTTGAGGACTGCAGTTAGTACCAGTATTTCAACTCGGCTTCTGAAGTGTCAATTGTTGCCTTATGTCACTGCAAAATTGGTTTGCTGTTCTTCAGTAAACACATGACCGCCTATCTCTTAATATTTAGCACGTCTGATCTAACATTAAGTTAACCTCAGAAGTCAGTGTGGGCCACATCCATGGAGTACTAAACCACACAGCCTGCTTTTAAGGTGAAATTCCACCAAAATAATCACAAGCTTAGAATTCTGCTGTGATCCAGCTCCGTGAAACACCAAGCAAAGGCTGCAACCGAGGGAAGGACTCGCTGGCAGCCAGCCATGTGCAGGGCACCCTGCAGCTGCCAGCAGGGCAGTGGGCCTGGTAATGCACAGCCCGACCTGCACAGCACAACTGCTGAGCAACTGAGAAAGCAAAACCACCCTGCTGGCTGCTCAAACTTCAGAAATAGCATGGCCTTCATACAGATCAGAATCATGGAATGGTAGCTCGGTATAAAAACTTAACTGACTGATTAAGCTAGCAGTCAGTTCAGGCTGAAACAAGAGAAAACCCTGCTACTTCTGTCCAAATTACCAGCTGTTTTCCAGCATGCATATATTTTCACTCCATAGACGTTACTAGAAAAAAGCCATATAATTACTGCAATCCCACGAGACACCAGTGTTTGCAGCAGCAGGTGTAACTGCTAAAATTAGGCAGGGAGGAGAATGCTTTTGATCCACCAGACGATTTCAATTGCCCGTGCCCTCCCCTATTTTTTTTTTATAATATGCAACAGCTTTGCACTTCTTAGGGGAGAGCTCACCTCAACAGGTACTGCGGGGATGGTGCCTAACATATTCCTTGCGTAACCGTCCCAAACACACCCTGCTCTCATTTCATCTTCTGAGTGTCAGCAGCAAAGCGTCGGTAACCAGGAGCTGCCTGCATCCATCACATCTTAACACGCCGTGTGTGCAAGGACAGGGAGCGCTGAGTTGTGTAACTGTGGCTCAGATGAGTCAGCCCTGCACTGTTCTGAGCAGCACGGTGCAGGCTTGCCCAGCACGGACATCAGGCAAACCGCTTCCCTGCATGTAAGGATGGGAGCCCTGCAGAAGGGCAGGTGGGAGCGCACAGCCCTCGGCTTGGCACCAGCTCCTACCAAGCAGCTCCTGCCCTCCAAACCCACGCATTAACTTGGTGCTTTCCATACACATCCCTCTCACTTCTATAGCTTAACTTCGCTACGCGCTGATCACATTTTCCTTTCAGCTGAAAAGTGGCTTTATCTTCCACCAGCTGCACCGCGCAGCGCTCTGCCAGCCCGCTCGGAGGTGGAATTATACCTCCAGCTCACAAGCCCTGCCTGTTTTCAGCCGGGCACCCAGCCCTCCCTGGCAGGCTCAGTGCTGCATGCAGCCGGCCGCGTTCCTGCCCGCAGCAGAAACATCTCAGTGCTTCTGCAGTGCTTACTGCCGACACTGCTGAAATCCCTCAACCTGAGGAGCGTGGTAAGCTCTGAACTGACTGAATTAAAGGCAGCTGGAGTTGTCAGAGCTTCCACTGCATCACAGGCACCCGTCTGAGGTGCCGGAGAACACAACGCATGCTCTTCTGCACAGTTCTCATCCCTCCTCAAAGTTTTCCAGAGTAAAGGTAGGGTGAGGAGCACCTCAGAAGCAGATTTCAGATATAGCTGGTAACCGGGTCATCCTCAGACGCCTTCAGATCCAGCCAAAATAAATCGGCCTATGTTAAGATTAAATATGTTTGCAACTTGGCTGCCTGGTGCAAAGCTAAAATACTCAGAGGGTTATTCCTGGATGCCCAGAGGGAATTTAGGTTCAGACTTCTGCTTCTGGATCTACATGAAACCCATTCTGCCCAAATTTAGTTACCTCAATGTGCCAGACAGCAGCTGAGCCCAGCTCCCAGCACAAAGGTGCCTTAAAAGTCATACGACGAACACAAACGGGCATCAGAGACTTCAGTCTATTAAAAGAACCCCAATCACCACGCCATTCTTAAAAGTCTGACCAATTCTCCTCCCATCCCCGCTGTCATTTGCTGCATGTGCTAGTGCTCATCCTCCTCCCCTTCCCTGCCACCTCCAGCCCTGTGCCAGAACAGCAGAGCACAGAAGGAAGATGGCCTGTGGACAAGCAGCCCCAGCTCACCGAAATGGGCTGAGCCACACACACACACACACACACTGAAGCACACGGAGCAACTCCCAGCAACCACAAGGCCACAGGATCAAGTTCATTGACTGATGAACGAGGATTTAATGATCGAAGTATGAGCTTCAACTAAACAATCAATTCTCTAAGCTTGCCTGTGTCCCCTCTCTAGTGTCTCTAGGAGCAGACCTGGCACTTCCCTCTCCTGCTTTCAGTGGCCACCAGGATGATGCCAGAACTTGTTCTCTGGCTTTTGCCCCTCCCCAGGCAGCAGGAGAACTGCAGCCACACTCTGAAGAGGATCCTACAAAGGCTTTTCTTTCTGTAAGTTATAAAAACATTGCTCAAAAACATGGAGGAGCCCGAAACAGCAACATCTCAGAATGCGTTCGGTAACCTCAAGTATTTGTCCTCTGCTGAACAGAAGTGTGGGAAGAAGCATTCTTGCACACAAGACATTATAGAAGCTAGCACAATAAAAATATTCAATAAAAACAAAGCATCAGACCAGCCAGCTGCTCCAGGAAAGATTCCAGTGCCATTCCAGAGCCATTGTAAGCCCATGCTTTTCTCCAAAGATGCACAATGTCCTTCCAATGTGGCAGCTAATGAAGCCATATTAATCCATGAAATCCTAACCACTTACTGATTGCATGAAACAAGCCCTAGCTTAACACCCAATTTCAGTGTGCATTTTTGATACTCAACCAAAAGCCCCGAGAAAGCCTTTTCTTAGAATAAGGCCGTGGACGAGCTCTGGTTAAGAAAGAAGACTTCAGCAATAAAAGATGCTAAAATCAAATACTCATTTTCATCCAAATCTCCACTCAGCCTTGCCTGGGCTTAGCCAAACACTACACTCAAGTGCCACTTTTATCTGGCTATTAAAAGGAACGTGCCATCGCCTAATTTGGGTTTCACATGATTCATATAATGGAGGTCTAAATGCTCTTGACCTCCAAGGTCAGCACCACTTCTCCCTGCAACTCCAACTTCAGTTAATTAATAGCAGAAAGTCACTGGTCTGAAGGCCCTACAGAAGGGGATTTGAGAGCAGGGGAAGATGTGCGCGGCGTCTTAGGTTCCGCTTTCGGGGGGATTGTTTTCCATCCATCACCTCAGCAATTCACTTCATGTTACAGCACAGCACGTTGCACAGCCCCACGGAGAGCCGGTGAGGTTTTGCAGGATCCAAAAGGCTGCGTCACAGCCAAAAGCAGCACGCTGTGCAATGAAGCCCTGACACCAAAGCTGGCACCGCTGCAGCAGGCCAACAATCATCTCCTCGCTTTCTGAAGAAGTCCGAGTTTCACATCACCTCGGTAGGAAAACTGCTGCATGCTTCTGAACAGAAAGAGAGCGTTCTCCAGAGCTCTGGTTTTCATGTCCTGGTTTGGAATCTGGAAAGGCTTTGGCTTCCAACTAAGCAGCACTAAGGATGGCTGATGGCTTATGTAGAATTTAAGAGACACTGCAGATAAACACTAAAATCCCTGCAGCTAGGAGCACCAGGCATCCTGGATTTCCACTCCTCAGATACTGAATCCCAAGGCCCAACATGTACTGTTTCTCCCAAAGCACACACCCGTATGCATGCCCAAGACTTTCAGATTACACTTGCTCTACCCACCTCAGCTGGAGCGCACAGAACTGCTCCTGGATTCCTGCAACATGATGGCTGTCTTTCATCGTGTTGTGTCCTGAATAAACCCTCCGGTTCAAATACCTTCAAAAGCTCAGCAGACAAGAGCACCATGAGCTCCCAGAGCGAGCTGCGGTGTGCACTCACATTCTGCAGCCACGAATACAACTCCAAACATACCTCCACTAAGCCCTTCTTTGAGCCATTCTTCAAACAGGGCATTTAATTATGAGCTACTAAATATCACATAGAGAGAATTTTCAGGCCCGCTGTTCCTCACTACCAAATTTATTTACTTTTTAATCTTTAGCTCTTTCCATATTTTATGTTAAACCGAACACTTTGCAGTAAATATTTCTGCGTTTATTAAAGAAAGCCCTGCAAAGCAAAGAGCAGAGCAGATGCCCAAAAAAATCAGGGTTACTCAAGAAGTGTAGTTCAGGCCATCCCTAAAACCTGGCTTAATATCTGTGTCAAAAAGTATCTGTCAACCTGCAGAATGAGAGAAACCCTTTGGAACTCAAAAGGAAAGAGTTCAGCTTCAAAAGGTCAGAATCCCTCAGTGCACCAATGCAATGCCATGCACCAATTCAGGACTTAACACCTCTCTGTAGTGAAGGGCTGCAAAATAGTCACGTTTGCCATAGAAACATCCTACAGAACAGTACAAAGTTTTGGTTACAGTTCCTCCTTTCTCTGCTATATCACTTCTCCCATATTTGATATGTGGGTGTCTGAAGATTGGCTTGGTGCTGTCAGGTTTGTCAACTGCTGGCATATCCGTGACTGTGATTTATGCCCATTCTACCCATGAAAACCAAACCACGTATTTTAAGGCTTCCCTGAACTACAGCCACTAAGACCTCTGGCACACAGCTCAGACACAAACAGAGGAGGCCCAGATAAAGCAGGGAACACCCTGCCTGCTAATCCTGGGGGTTCTCAAACTGAAAGAAGGAACACAGATCCCTACAGTGACGGCTCCAAGAGCAGTACTGCTCACACTGGCACAATCACGACTAACGCTGCTATCAACACTGCAGCTCAATTCCCCACAAGCGCCCTGCCTGTGATCCTGTGACCCAAAACCTACCAGCACCGGGTGAAGGAACTGAACAAATTGAATTTCCACCTTAGCAGGAAATTCTTGTTTATTTCCTGTTTCTTTGCAGATTCTCTGACGGGAGGCAGAGCAGACATCTCCAAGGATAAGGACTGCATTACACACACACGGAACAGACCGCCTTGCATCTCCTCTTCCCTGCTATGGCAGGCTCCACTCCCTCCCAGCACAAGCATGGCATTATTAGCAGGCAGGCTGAAGAACGTGGCAGTTTACTTCACAGATTTCTTTGCGCCCTAACAGGGGCAGGGAGCAAAAAACCCCCACTTTCCCAACAGAGGCAGAGGAAGTGTACACACAAAGGCGCACCCAGCATCTCTGTGCTCCGAGATGCAGGTTCTGGAAGGGCTATCGGGAACAACAGCTCCCACCCACTGCTTGTGAAATGCATCAGCCTCAGCACTACTGTGTTAGCTTTCCTGAGGAACATAAATTGATGCTTGAAATGATGCTTATCTGTGGCAGATAGAAGCCATGGCTCGGGATTTGCTGAAGCAAGGTCTAGCATCTTTGGCCGATAGGTGAATCCATCATCAAGAAGTGTGCCTGCCTCCTTAGGGATCCTCCCAGCCTGAGAGAAGGCAGATTGGGATCTCTAACAGCACCACAGAGAAACACCAGCAAAAGCAAGTTAGAAGTGACTGATGAGGAGTGCATTTCTAAGCTCACGTTTCTGTTCCTACGTTCAGAAGACTTCTGCAGAGAGCAGCTTAGTGAGATATCACAAAGAGGGTCACGGAACTACAACTTCCTTCTGATCCCTATCACAGCCATAAAGATTACAGATTAGGCAGCTGATTTTTGAACACTAAAAGCTTCTGAAGAAAAAGCAAAGGTGAGAGAACTGCCCTGTAATTAACAGTCACTAGTCAGGGAACTTGAAACGCCTGCATTGCACGGAAATATTTCAAGATGGGGGATCAGGAATCAAAACTTACAGACACTGAGTGCATGTGCGAGGCCTCTGACATCAGGGAACACTTCTGCTGCTCAGTTAAGGAGGCTACAGAGGAAGAGCTCTGGTCCATAGCTCCATACGAGCTCACCGGCTAACACTCAACGTCATCTAGCAAGTAGCCATCCTCTGCTGCTTAAAAATAAACACCGTGAATTGACCCAATAAAGTGAAGGTCTCTCCTCTTGCCCTGACAAAACAGCAGGCTCAGTTAATAATTAAAGTCATAAAGCTGAAAGCACTCAGATACACAAAGGGCGACTGAAAAAAGTGCTTACTGCAACGCTTTCCTCTGGATAATAAATCATTCCTGGGAGAAAAAAAATCTCCCTGCACTTCGCATTTCCTCATCCTATGGGTGTCCAGCCCTCATCAGGAAGCTGTGCTGGGCACCTGGGAAACCTGCTTTGGGCACCGCATGGTGAGAGACGCACCAGTGAGAGGAGAACACAAGAGCTGGGTACAGTCCTTGCAATAGCAGTCTGTGCAGCAAACAGCAAACTGAGACGTTGCAGCAGCCCTCAGAGCCTGCAGCAGACACTAAGAACTGAAAAAGGATTTGAGAAGCTGCTGAAAATTGATCCCAAATTGATATTCATTTTTAGAGGCTACTCCAGCTCCAACCAGGAGAAACATCCATGCTGGGAAGTCCCACTGCTGATGAGCAGGGAGAAAAATGGGCATTTACCATCAGGTTTACAGACCCAGCATCACCTCACTGCACAAAATAGCAAGGGGTGTGCTGAGCCACTATCTACAGTTTGAATCTCCAAACATCAAGCAGTCATTAAGGCTGGAAAAGCCCACTGTGATCCTCGAGTCCAGCCACCACACGAGAGCCTTCAGCTAAGGCTGGGCTCGGCTCTACAGCTTTGTGTCTCAGAAAGAAGGCTGTTTAAGCAGAGGGGCAGCACAAATATTTCAGAGATCGGAGAGAACGCCGTGTTCCTTCCAAAAAGAAACAAGAAAAGGAATCAAATCTGCATTTCTTTTTAATGGACCTGCTGGACTGCTTCCAAGAAGGAACGGTAACAGCCCGACTGTTTTGAGGCAAAACACCAGAAAACATGTCAAAGAAATATTTGTAAATGATTTCAAACCTAGGAGGAGAAGGGAAGCAGTTGTCTGGCCATTACAACTCATTTTAACAGCTGCAGGGAGGAGTAACGCCTTCAGAAGGAGGCGGGCAGCACGGCGACAGGCTATTCATCATCCTCCATTTGTGATTCTGCACACCGTAGGAAGAGGTTTGAACAGAACGCACCTACTGCACTCACTGTGATGGCAGGCGTCCTGCTTCCAGTCCGTGCCCGAGCCTGTGCTGTGACAACGACAGCACGGCAAGAAGAAAGTAAGCTGCTGAAGTTTCCCTATTGATAGATCAATTCTTGCTTCTCAGATACAGTTTCCTGCAGTTCCAGTTTCCATTTTCATACTTCCATCTGGGATCTGAATAGAAACGCCAACCACCAGGAACTCAAATCAGCAAAGAATAACAAACAGAAGTGTTGGCAAGTTCACATTGTACCTTAATAAATACAGTTAATTTTCTTCTTTGTGCCCTCGCTCAGCTGTGATAGCACTGAGATCCCTTATCGCTAGAAAATCATTTCCTCTGCAGAGCGTGCCATCGTAACGACAAGAACATTGAAGCCCTAACGCCCCATAACTCCACTTGCAAATTGTGAGTTCCTCCAGGCAGCAATGAATTATGAATTGGTCAGTTCAAAAGGCTTTTAAGACGTTTTTGCAAAGACAGCTTCCAGTTATGGGGAGTAAATCAATGCACTCCTGCTGCAATGTGCAAGCAGGAAGGGCTCTGGGAAGAAGCACACCAATGTCACCTCCCTGTGGTGCACAGCCCTGGGAGAGTGCTAAGGAAGCACGGGACACTGCAGACAACAGGGCAATGCCTGACAGACAACAAATAAAAAGGAGCAGCAAAGAAACCACGTTGGAGGGGCGTGAGTAGGGTC
The DNA here is from genome assembly GCA_016647715.1 of Pavo muticus. NCBI lineage: Eukaryota > Metazoa > Chordata > Aves > Galliformes > Phasianidae > Pavo > Pavo muticus. The sequence continues at coordinate 721,147 of JACDJE010000145.1, forward strand.
AGCAAGGAAGGGCACACAGGTAGGAACACTCAAGTGAGACATCAGCCTGCTTTCCGCCTTCCAGCCAAATCTGTACTAAAGATAGGATGAGAAGAGCAGCTATTTGAATCCAAGTGTGTTCAGAATGGAAAGGTGAACACCTTGTTACTAAACCACTATTAAAGACAACTCAGTAGTTACAAATAAGCTCTCAGACTCGCTACTATTTCCAATAGTTAACTGCCATTCAGTGCATGCCTTTCCAAGCAGTAACACCAGCCACGTTGTGGGTTTTTTTAATCATGTATCTCTGTCCATTCCCTAACAGGTCACAGAAAGAGGGCAACTGTTCACAGAACGGCTTGGGCTGGGAGGGAGCTCAAGGAGCACCGATCCCAGCTCCATGCCGCAGGCAGGGCATCTGCCCAGAAGATCCCACAAAATAAGCAGGGATGTCTCTGCAAGAGAAAAGCACAGAATACAAGGTATGACTCAACCTAAAGAATTAGAACATGGCCATCCAACCCACTGGCACCAGAGGACATCTGCTTAAATGCTACAGTTGGATTTTAGAAGCACAGTTAGGTTTTATGGCATTGCTACACCTAACCTCGGCTTTCCTCTTCCAGGTTGGTGTGAGGCCACTCCTGAATGTTCCACAGGGGGCTAAGATGGAGAACCTCCTGAAGAAGCCCTGCAAAAGCTCCAGATTTAAGACTAGGATCTCTTCCTCCTTTGGACCATGCACTAACTAGCCCACACATTTAACACACAGATAACTGATACAACACTGATAACTTCATGCCACTGAAGAGCCTCTCGATTCCCCTCCTTAAACTCACCATTAATCATCACTCTAATATTGCTGATCACATACCTCCAGGTAGACATGTCCTACCCATTTCCACACACGGGCTTATAAGCTAAGGAACAACGAAAGGCAAGTCGTGGTGCCAAAAATAAACAAATGGGGAAAGAAGGCTGGTGCCACTTTCACTTCCAGCTTCCCCATGGGGCTCACTGAGTCACATGCTGAAATGAGAACTCTTTTTTTAAATCCCTCACAGCTGCCTCTACAAGACTGCAGAACTCTTTAGCTCGGCTGCAGTCCTACAGGAGGTCTGACTGCTGCACGCACACTGAAAGAACAACATTTTGTTCTGGAACAATGTTAGGAGCAGTGATGTTGGCTGCACCTGGCTTTGCGAGCAGCCTGCTGAGGACAGCTCTCCAGCCTCACCTTACCAAAACACCTCGTGTACTCAGCAGTGCATTCACCAACACAGCTCTGTATTTTATCCTACAATCAGTAATACCAACAGAAGTCAGCATTAATTCATCTGAGCTTGCACCTGCTACAACACAGCTAACTACCACCTACCTGTTAAAAACTGCTCATAATAACACAGTCTGCCATTATTTCAATTCAGTACTACTGAAGGGTCCTCCCAGTCCCCAAGCTGGTATTTGCAGACATGCACACCCTGACTGAAATCCAGCCTCCGACCCAGACAGAGCCCACCCAGCCCAACACATGGCCCAGCAGCTTACCCCCCTCACGGCCTGCAGTCACAAACCCAAGACACTCAGCCACCACCTAGAAGCCTGTAATTAACAGCACAACTGCTGCTATCTAGTTCTCAGGCCGTTCCACACAGCTGCACATAAGCTGCATGCCCAAACTCCCAGGGCAGCTCCAGCCCTGAGCCCCGCACCGCCATGATGACAAACACCTGCTGTTAGCAGGGCTTGGCCACGGTGCAGTACCACTTCCTGTGAAACCACTATCCATCTATACATTCACCTTAGAACTGTATTCCCCTCACTTAAAAACTGAAAACATAAAGCATTCCAACAGAGAAAATGTATCTGAATAGAAATGGTGAGGTTTAATTTTGAAGCTCACAGCTGCACTTTGCATGCCAGAGGCTCTCCAGCAGACTGCTGCTCTCTAAGGCAAAGCACTCCCGTTACCGTGTCCGAGTGGGAACGGTCTGACTGCAAACAAAGCTCAGCTTGCTCACCTTCTCATTCACAGCAGCAGTGTCTCTCAAATACTCATTTTGTGCACATGAAAGACCGAACCACTGAACCACGCCACTGTGTTACAAAAGTTCCCAGTGTTAAACAATCATTACATCTGCTACCAACAACACATTCCGAAACACTTCAGGAAGTGCCACACAGATAACGCACGTGTTCTGCACTTACTTTCCAAGGTAAATATTTTGGGAGCTCAAAACTGAGCTGGTATCAAAAATCTCCCTTTCATTATTTACCTTTTCCACTCCCTCCCACACCAGTAAAGCAACAGAAGCAGTTTCCCACCAGTAAGAGCCACCCCCAGCCCCTGCTCCTCACTTTCAGAAGCTGAAGTGCTAAGGGACTCCGTGAGCCCCAGAAGCTGCAGGGCTCCATGCTAACTGCCCTGCATTCAAACGTGTGCAATGATAAACGTAAGGCTGTAACTTAGCAGAAAATTAAAAGCTTAACCTTTCTAAATTAAATCACAAAAACATTACAGGCTATTCAGTTCATTGCAATTTAAGAGAAATGGCAAAGCTCATTATGTGCTGTGGGTTTTTGTTGGTTTTTTTTAAATTAAATGAGAAAGCAAAATGTAGCAGGCAACATGCACAACTATGCTACTTATATGACAACTTGATAAACAGGCAATAGAACACAAAAGCTCACCACCCCCCAGAGAACCTCCTGTACAGAAAGCACTCTTAAGGTTCACTCCTACAATGCAGTTAAGTAGAAGATTTCAGAAAAAGGATGCACAAAAAACATTTAGCAGACTTAACAGTTTGATTAAACAGAGTCCTACGAGTTAACAAAGTTCAACAGCATACGCATAACATTTACAACAAGAAAGAAGAAAGGCACCTGGAGACATCTGACACTGGGCATGCTCTGCAGGCATCTCAGTGCGCACATGCTCTCTACCAGGTTGGAGCAGCCTAGCCACAAAGACCTTGGCACAGAACACTGCAGGGTGACAAAAAGGAAGGAAGAGAAGAAGCAGTTAGATGCCACAACAAATCACTCAACGCAGGCAACTCATTAGTACGTTCACATGGGTACTTATCTACAGCATTTCTACGTTCATCGCAAGGTTAGCGGCCAAGGGTAAAATAACGGCTGAAGATCCTTTTCAGGAAACAAGCCAGCCCTCTGCCCTAGCGAGGAGAACGAGCTGATTTGCCTCACCTGCAGCTGCGTGGCTGTGGTGCCCAGGTGCCCGCTGAGCTCCCTCCCAGCAGCGCCCCAGCTGCAGCAGCTCAGCCGTGCAGGGCAGCCGCCTGCTCAGCACTGGGACTGCCGGGCACTGCTGGCTTCTGCCTCCCCCACCCCCCATCCTGGGTAAGAGGAGCACAGGAGCCCTTCATTAGGTGGCAGCTCTTCAGAACGCAGCCCTGGGGAGTTGGTGATGAAGGTCTGGCACCCCAAGCTGTCTCAGCTTTTCCCATTTGTGCTTATTTGTTCTGACAGCAAAGCCCGTATTAACTTGTGAGGTTATGGCCTAGGTTTGGGACACCAACACAACCAAAAATAGCCATTTTGTTAGAGGAGGAGCTATGCCTAACTAAGTTCAGGCTGCCAGACCAAGCTCTGCTTAGTCAACGTGCACGGTATCCTGATTAAATGGGTCACTGGGGGAAGAGCTGGTGTTATCAGTTAAAGGTATCCTGTCAGCCAAATTACAGCCCAGCAGTATTTATGGCTCACCATCCCAGCTGGGAAGAACCACGCTTAGCTACCCAATGCCACACTGCTGATGCTGGAAGTTGGGGAAAGTTAGCAAACATGCTTCCCTGAAGCTGGAGAAATTCAATGCAGACAGACTCCCCAGACCTTTTATAGCTCCGTGGTATTATTTCACAGCTCCTTTTAGGGATACAACAGTACACTACGCAGCAAAAGTTAGAGAAAAGGACTCAATTACTATCAAGCAGTCACAGACCCAGCTCTGAAACCTGCCTTCCCGTAATTTTCATGTGGGCTTCCAAATTAGTTGGAACAAACAGCAAATCATTAAAAGAAAAAGCCACAGGTGTCAAAGCTGAGAGCAGAATCCCGCAGGTGAGGGCTTGAGGAGAGCGGTGAGTTTGCAGTAATGAGGGGAAGGAGGGAACCCAGAGCAGTTGAGGAGGGCAAAACCTTTTTGCAAATGTTATCTCATATATAACGAATAAAGCACAAGAAAGCCTGTGATTTTCACCCCTGTGCTAAAGAGAAATGAAAGCAAAACCAGGACAAGGGTGATCCCAGCAGCACCAAAACCCACTTGATTTCTCTCCTCCAGTCCCAGGTAGGAAGGGTGCAGCTCCAAACGGATGCTCTGCACTATGCACATGTAATGAGATGTGGAGATCTTATGGACAGGGAACAATAAAATTAATGCTTTTTTGTATTTTCTTTCCTTCAATATCAAATAGATCCTTCTTATGTTATTAAAAGGTTCTTTAAAGCTTAAAGAAATGTGATTTTCCATTTAGCTACCAATTAACCCCCTATCTACAGCTACTTGACATGACGTATCCTCACACGAACCCTTGGAATTCAGTTCCCAGAACTGCTGCAGACAATCGGTGATACCAGGGCAACTATCTGAAATTCAGCAAGACAGCAAAAAAAGGTTTCTGCTGCCCAAGGAGGCTGTGGATGCCCCATCCCTGGAGGCATTCAAGGCCAGGCTGGATGTGGCTCTGGGCAGCCTGGTCTGCTGGTTGGCGACCCTGCACATAGCAGGGGGTTGGAACGAGATGATCATTGTGGTCCTTTTCAACCCAGGCCATTCTATGAGTCCATGTGGGATGCTGCACAGTCTACAGCTCTGCCTTAAAAATGAGGTGGTAATGAGACTGCATTTGTTTTTAGGAACGGCTCTCCCTAGATGAGCTCAGTGTGAAGAACTGAAGGGCAACGTGGGTAACCTGAGAATAACTTTTTAGTTCAGTTCAAAACACATTAGACAAAGGAGCCATTTCCACACCAAGCCTAAGCCACACCAAAAACCTCTCCACGGTATTACGAAACCCCGAATAAAAGGGCTTATGAAGAACACAGGACATGGCAGTGTAGCAATGATATTGCACAATGCTACAAATTAAATATCACATTCTACTTCACACTAAGACAGCAATGTGCAAATATCTGTGGGCTTCCCTGACGTGTTATTTTCTTGACCCTGTCTGCCTCAGCCGTCAGTCACAAACATGAGCACAGCGCTGTATGAAGACTTTTACTTTCTGAGTAACACCCACCTGAGCTTCTGCCCTCACTTTCCACTTGCCTTGCAGCAGGCTCCCAGCGAGCTGCAGCACTATAAATAAAGACTGGGAACGGGAAAAGGAAGAGAAAGCTGCATGACTAAGTCCTTGCACAAGGTTCCAGAGAGGCTGGCTCCTGCCCCAGCACATCCCAGACAACAGGCGGGTGGAGAAACATCTTCTGATACATTGAATTGCAATAGCTTTTAGGATAAGGGTACAACCAACCTCCTCAGCACTGTTTGCTCACGGGACTTCCCATATGTGCAAAGTGCTGTTTTCTTAAAGCACTGTAACACGTCCAGAACGTTTTGATTTCAGTGCCTCTAAAACTTACACTTACTTTCCAACTGAAACATGAGTGATTTCTTCCTTCTATAAAAAAAGGAAGATTCTGTGATGCCCACTAAATTAACTCAAGAAACACACATGGACTTGAGCTTGTGCTCCCAATGGAGCTGGTACACATTTTCGGTCCAGTGATGGCAATGCTGCAATGCCATAGTTAAGGCAGCATTAATTACTAACCCTTATTACCACAACTTCTATGAAGTACTGGAATTGTGACCTCAACATTTTTCCAACCAAAATCCCATTCCATTTCTTTATGCAGAGGTAACCTGGGGAATCTCAATTTAGTGTGCTAGGTTTAGAGCTCGGGGGAGTCCGTTCCTAAAGCAAAGCCAGCCCTGCCCTGCAATGCTTCTAGGCAGGTCAAAACAGCTCGGAGGGAGTTACTCTGTAATTGCAAATAGAAATACAGAAAATACAGTTGTCCAGAAGTGTGGCTAACCAGCTGAATTCACTCCTCCTGCAATGACTTACTGATCACACAGCTTACTACAAAATCAAAACTGCTTTTAAGCTCCTCACAAACCATCCGGGCTCCCATACTCTGAAGTGCTTTTCCCAACTTGCTCATGAAAACCAAGCAGCTCCTCAGTGCTTCAGCTCTTGTTCTGCATTTCCACAGGGCAAAGATTCAGACTGGGAAGGCCGGGTACAGCCAACAAACCCCAATCTTCCCCCGCGTTCTCTTTAGGTGTTTAGTTTAAGAGACTCACGTGCTATTCAAGAGTTTCAATTTACACTGTAGTTTACTTTTTATTTAGGCCTGGGCCAACAGAACTGATGCTTCTTTCTTTCCATTAGTGATTAATATTGACAAATCTGTGGGGTAACAGCTGGTACTTGAAATGCTCTGTCTGGGAACCACACACCCGACGGCAGCCCATTCTGAGTGCTGCTGAAGGGGGATTCTGACACACAGACTTTGACTTTCAGCTGGGACGACTGCAGAATTTTGAATTTTAATGCTCCCAAGGCAAATTTAATATCAAGCCCAGAACCTTCTCAAAAATCAGCATGAACCACAATAAGAGAAACAGAAAGCAGTTAACACTGTTCAAAGGCCTTCAGCATTATTTTACACTCGGCAGGGCACAGCTGGCGACCACCCCATCCCTTCTGCTAGCCGGGCCGCCATCTAGATCTTACCTGGCAGCTTTACCTGAAGTGATCATTCAAAATACCGATAAGCAAAACAGTGCTGAGCCAACTGGATGTTGGAACAAGAACCCTGAGTATTTGCAAGTGGAAAAGGAGAAGTGTCAAAGTATATTCGTAATTGTGAATAATTAACTGGAAGTGAAGTGTGTGGGCATGCACATAACACAAAGAAGCACGTTCCACAAGTGACAGCCTGGCTTGGCACAGTCGTACATTCACTGGGTTGCACATTTTGGCACACTTTGGTACTCTAAACCAAAGGAAATTTGTCAGAGCAATAGCAAGACTTTGCACTCCTCCTATTTTCATTTCAAAACCAAGTTGTCCCTTGAGAGATGTGGTGGATTCACATGCGTCATACAAGTACGGACCGGTGCCACCACATCACTACCTTCCCACATACAAAATGCAATCTCACATCCAGTCCTGAGCGGCTGTTGGAAGGCTGAGCACCATCCCTACAACGCACAGAGTGCAGCTCCTGTGCTCAGCTGCTCTGCTTTAAGAATGGCCACACTCTCAGGCCAAGCAGGCAGTCTCTGTACAGGAGATCTGGCTTACTCTCACACTGCTGCATTTGGAAGAGCTGTGAAAGAGCAGCAAACTCATTGAACTTGTAAAACATTTCTGATTTTTTCCTTTACTGTTAGCAGAGCATTTAAAAACACAGGAAACCAACAGCTGAGTCACACCTCCACCAGACCAACCTATTCAGATACACGACTGCCATTCCAAAGAAATCACTGCTCAGCCTCCCAGCTGCCGTTCAAGACCTGCACGTAAGAGTCCCGCACTCGGGGAGAACACTAAGTGAGAACTCAGGAAGCTCAAAGCAAGACAAACGAGAAGTTATCTGAAAAGTTGTTTTCCATTACCACGCAGTTCTTCTACATAGGCAATGAATTCACAGCAGTGTGATCAACAATGCAGTCCCGCTCTGCTCCTGGAGATCAAAGTACGTTCGCTACAACAGAACGAGTGCTACAAAAGGAACATGGGTTCAGTGGAGACAAGATTAAATGCAGTTTTTGGAATGCAGCAACAACCTTACTCCATTATCATGTACTCATCAGGATAAGACTCGTGAAACGCAGTACCTCATTTTCAGGAGGACGTGGAAGGCTACAAAGAAAATCCTAATACATTTACAACACAGTTATCCTCCAGTGCTAACTGAAATCACTCTGAATCTTCTGAAGTACAGCATTTAGGTTAATCTTTACGTCCTTCACACACAACATCCCAGCTCCAACAGTTTCAAAAGCTCAGAACTACAACAGCCCTCGCTGCACTCGCACATCCTATGTTACACAGAGGCCGCCTCAGAAGAAAACTGGCTTTGCTTCCCTTCTGCCGAAGGAGGAGAAGTGTTACAGACAGCCAGACAGCAGCACACCTGCTAACAGTAAATCAGGACGGGAGAAAAACCAGCTGTAGGGACCTCGTGCTCCAACTGACATAGCAAAAACTTACAGTGAGTAAGGCAAACACTTCAAAACCTGTAGGTGAAGCTTATTAAGACTGTAAGAGTTGGCTCTGACTCTCTTCTGCATTAAGTTATTAAGGATAAGGAGTAGTGCAACCTAACAAATATTAACTTGATGTGGACAAAGCAGCGCACACTTTAACTTGGAAGAGTTGAAGCAGACATGAAATCCAACCTTAGTGTGTTATAAAATGCTACAGGCACGTTCAGTGTCGGTGTTCCTCATGCTGCAGGGTAGTATTTCAGCAGCCTCTGAAAGCTGACTTGCACTTTACTTTTAACAATGTAGGATTCAAACCCTGGACAAGAAGTAATCCTGCAATGTGCACACACATCTGTGCTCAGCTCAGCCTCCTGAATGCCTCTGACAGGACTGCTCCACGTTTCAAGCAGCTCAGCAGTTCATACAGTACTGAATCCCAGCACACCGGAGACCTTAACCAGCAGCAGTACACACTGCAGCTTCTCCTTCCCTCCCCCAGCGCGTGTTAAATTATCTTCTCATTTCAGTTTTCATCGTTAAAGATGTCGAGATCAGTTCAGCCTCCCAGTTCTCCCATTTTAGAGAAGGGCACACGCAGGGCAGCAAACGCTCCAGGAGGCTCCGTGGCAGCGCAGCTCTGTGGTGAGGGACGGCCTGATGGAGCAGGAGAGACTGCAGGAAACGTGTCAGACTAAGGATTAACCTCACATTAACGGTGGGTCTTTTTAGCATGCCCAAGACTTCTTCAGCCTAACCTAACCACTCAAGTATTCAAAAACTCAAGCCTGGAAACAACAGCATCCTGTGCACGAGCAATTCATTATGTATGCATTCATCAACTAAATGCAAGTACAATTTGTGCAGAAAATACCAGACCAGCAAATGAAACACGCAGCTAAAATAATACAAGGTATCAGCTGCACCTACAAGAGTTTCTTCTACGCTATATTAAATATTGAGGCCTTAACATTTGTTTTAATAGCTGTCTACAGAGGAGAGCACTCAAGCGGCTTAGTGTTATTGCTATTAATATCAAAAGGAATTGAGGCATACCTGCTTCACACTGGCTTTAGAAATGAGTTGACGAGTTCATTAAAGCACTAACTCACACCACAGCTGGGCCTTAGGAGAGGGGCTCACCTTCCCACCACACATTCAAGGCACATAACACTCTTCTCTATCAGCCAGGGATCTGACTTTCCCTCCTAACACACACAGATACCTCCCAAACTTATCTGAGACACCATACTGCAGCCTTTTACAGTCATTTCCAAGCCTCAGAGCCACAGGACTCAAAACACACCCACAGTGCTACTCTGACACCAACCTGCTGCGGCTCTGCAGCACCTCCTCAGCACCGCCCTGAGAACCACCAGTACCAGAACCAGAAGCTGAAATCTCCCTAAGGGTTTAAAATGCTGATTCCAAGTGCTGCCCAGAACAGAACTTCAAATGGTATTTCAGCAGGACAGAGCTACTGGAATCTGTAACACAAAGAGTGGAGAAGTTCTCTACATTGCCAATGAACTCAAGCGAAAATAGAGCCAGAAATCAGAGCAGGTAGCCGTTAATTTCTGAACTCAACAGAAGAGCTCCAAGTCACTGATAAGGCTGCCTCCTCCTTCCAGAAGCGAGAGCTGGGAAGTGTTTGCTTAATGCCCCTTTATCTGTAGATACCGCTGTCTAGCTCTGCAGACGGTACGTCTGCCCCACGTTCCTAGGCCTTGCCTTCAGAGGAGATCAGCAGCACCCTAACAAAGCACAGCTGCCTTCTCTGAATACACCTCTCCTCACTGTAAACGCACCCTGGCAGCTCGGTGTGCTCTGCTATCTGAGGGACATCAAGCAGTTAAAGCGGGCACTGAATTTGCAGACAAACTCATCTAAGCAGAAGCAGCAGGATATAGTACAGGGTGACTGCTTACCTGAAACTTTGTTTCTGCGCTTCAGATCCACCAATCCAGAATGAAAGGGGATTCGAATGGGCTTTCCTTCTTTTCTGTTAAAAGAGAGCAGCCAATCATCTTCAGCTTGGTGTATCTACTCCTTGCTTGAATGAAATCCCAATTACGCACTGCTAGCACTGTTAGGACAGGGCCAATACGCCTTACCGGTAAAGTTAACCTGCTCTGGGGGGGCATCGGATTGGTGGATCTAAGACAAAGAAATGGACTCACAGACAAGAAATTGCTCTTTCCCACATTCTAAATGAATGAATCCTAAACAAATTGTTTTGGGGCAACAGCTCGCTTTGCAAAGATCGAGGAAGATGAGAAGAAACCGTGCTGCCAGCGGCGCAGTAACCACCATAGCATCATCCACCAGCTTACACCTGACAAACACTGTGCGCACTGCCAGGCTGGGAGCTCGTGGCTTTGCAAAACACTGCAGCAGCTCTCCCTGCTTTTCCACAAACGAGCTCTAAAGCATTTCATTGCCATGCTTGTTTGGGTTTTTTTTTTGCCTTTTCCAGACTCAAAATCTGGATCCAGCTTTCCTCACGCAGCAGCAGCACAAATGGAGCCATCCATCCGCAGGGAGCACTCAGCACTGCCGCACCTCCAGAAACACCCAGAGCTGGGAGAGAGCAAAGCCAGGCACACTACTCCTGACCAAGGGGAAGGGCACCCCTCGCACAGCAAGATGGTAAAGGACTTCATCCAGAACCTCCAGCAGCACGCTTACAGGAGGAAACAGCACCTTTGAAGTAGCTTTAACTGTAACCTAAGAGAAAACCCAGCCTGCGGAAGTTCCAACTTCATGTTACAACACATGTAACAGAATAATGAAAGCCTACCCCGAACAGACCAGGCTGTGCGACTCCTAGCCAGACCTTCCTACAAGTCTGAGACAGCAGACAGAAAGATTTCCTCTAACAGCAGCCAGAAAGAGCAGAAGCATTTTCTAGAACACACCGCTGCCCTGCCCACAGAGCACCCTGCTAGCACCACCTCTCACACTGACCCTTCCAATCCAGTCCTTGCACACCAGGAAAGGAGCATCTCCAGCGTGGGATGATCTTTTGCTTTTCGACCCTTTGTAAAGCAGGCATCGATCACAGGGCGACAGACATTTCAAGGGCAAAGCAGGGCTGTAAGTCTAATACCACATCCAATACATGAACCTTAAGGCTGCCAAGTAAGATGTCAAGGCATATGACTCAGAACTTTAAGAGTACAATATAGCTCAGCCAGCTATCAAAATGATATGCAGGTACTGCTTTGCTAAGTCACAACAGAGCCAGCGAGATGTCAGCAGCAGAGGCACAAAGGCGCTCCTTACAAGAACTGGAGTGTGACAGCACAGGTCTGATTTTCTCTTGGAAGCTCCCCTCCATCGAGGAGCAATGGAGACAACACGAATATCGAGTTTCCCTGGCTAGTCCTCCGTGCCAAGACAGAGCTGCTCAAAATCTCCTATCAAATACAAGCTGTAATCGGAGCTTAAGTTTTGCAAAAAGATTCTGAGCAGAGGCTTTCCAAGAGCTGCATGCCTTTTTGTCTGAAATGCTTCCATTGGTGCAACTTAAAAAGACAGAAGATTTAACAGCACATCAGCGTGCAAGGCGTCCTGACACACAGGAGGCACACAGAGCAGGCCTGTGCCCAATTTGGGCTTCTGTGCCCAAATTCCACACTCTGGAAGCCCTCAGCAGCACAAACCAGACGCAGACCACGCACAGCTCGCTGCCTCAGCCGGGCCAGTGAAGGAAACAAACTGCCACGCCGTACGGCCAAGAGCTGAGCCCAAAAGCTTTGTGCCACTTTACACAGAAAGCACACTGGTCCCCCCCGTTCCTAGCAAGCAGGCACCTACCTACATCTTAGCACTCCGTCTGCATTTGTACAGGAGCGGGCCCAGGATGTGGCACTGCTCTGTGATTACCTCTACACACCTCGGGTTTGCAGGTTACAAGTACAGGGATGCAGCTCCTACGGAGACCTGTTCCAGCAAAGCCACGAAGAAACATCACACCTCCCTCCAAACACTCCCACTGTTAAGTTTGTCTGTTTGAGAAAGGAATTAATTTTCCAACAGGAGACTCCCTTTTTTATTATTAAAGCACAAAAGGCATTGCAATAGTTCTGCATTATTTGGTCTCGGCAGTGCACCACTCATGTTGGGAAAGGCATGGAAGTAGCCCAGGAAAATGGAGCAGGCTGTCAGATGTCACCCCACTGAGCTCATAAACACACCAACACACTGCAGGAGGAAGGGATTTTCCAGAAGAACTGGATTTGCTGTGAATAACCAAGTGCTATCAGTACCATGGAAATCAAGCTGTGAAATCAGATTATGTAACAAACAGTGGCATTAGTATAAAGAAAACATCACCAGAGAAAAAAAGCTAGAATGTAAGTACTGTTATTAATCAGCGTTAGTTTAAACAACTCAGTACACATCCTCGTTTCCCTTCCATTCCTTCTCTCCCCTGCAATACCAGCAGCTCACGGCAGAGCAGCCCTCTTGCAGCCGTGGTCTCCCATTCTCTCCCACACGCCATTCCTGTCTTGCTGGCACATTTGCTGCACCATCCATTTCACATGAAGCCCATCTTGCTTTTCACCCTGCTGCACAAGCACTCAAAGCAGCACAGGAAGACGAAACTGAAAATGCCAAAGCTACAGTGACCTCTAAGCTGCACAGCAATAAAACGTAACGCATCAAAAGCCAGACATCAAGTTGATCTAACAAGCAGCCAAGGTGTTTTAGAAAACACAGCTGAAATGAAAAGGTAATCCATCCTTCAGCCTCTCTCAGGGCACAGCTCAGAAGAAGGCAGCTCTGTTTGTTCTGCTGAGATGGTGGTGCAATGCTCATGGGTGATCCAAACTCTTAACAGCCAACAACTCTCTCCAAGGGACGGACAGACACAGCCAGCGCGGTCTGAGATGCACCAATGCCATAATGCACCCTAAGAGTTCCTACAGGAGCACCCAGGAGCAGGCCAGAGGGCTGGGCTGGCGCACGCCTGCCTGTGGGTACGATCCCATCCCACAGTGCCATTAGCACGCTGCCTTTCTCAGCATGATTCAGGGCCTGTGCAATTTCAGGGCAGTGCCCTGCAGCTCCCTGGGGATGCTCACAAGGGCTGCAGGTCACACGTGCTTCTCAGGCACCAAGGCAACTCTGGCTGCTGCTCCTTATGTGCTCAGCGCTGTTGCAGAAGCTGGCAAATCGAGTCATGTTAGATAATTTAACTGAAATGAGGCAAAAATAATCCCAAATGAGATTTAAAAAGCCTTTGGTGAAACGCCAGCACTGAGCTTCCTGAAAGAACTGCAAGCTTCCCTCAGAAAGAATTTAAAGATACTTAGCTTCAGAATTTTCCCCACCAATGGAGCATCTGCAGTTCTCCTTCATCCGCACAGACCAGCAGCTGTTGCCAGCCAAACCAGCACTTCAGCTGGCTTTTCTCGCCTCCTACCTGCACTGAGCACCTCTGTACTCACCATGGCCCTTCTCCCCTTGGTAGCCAGTTCCCCACTCAGCCTATTGCTCCACCAAGCCCTTCCCAAAAGATACAGCTTTCCACACTTCTCTGCCTACTTCCCCCATTTCACCATAGCTCTGCTGGCTTTAGAATCAGTTACCCAGCTCTAATTCATTTTCTTAAGCTCTTCCTTCCCATTTTCTGTACTGCTGCCAAAGTCACAGTAATCTATTCACTTTACATTTTCATCCCTCCTCTTACGGGCACTATGAAATGTGACTGTCAGTCTAATGACCTCTGCAGCAGCACAGATCTCACATCCGCTGCCCCAAAGGCTCTTCTGTGCCTCCCAAGCAGCCAGCAAGCAACCTCACCACGTCAGAACCTGCCCTCACCATTTCCCTTTCTGCCCCCAGCTGATGAAGCAGCCCAGCACGCTGCTGGTGCACACTCACAGGTCTGACACGCAGCTCAGAACACTGCTCACTTAGCTAACGAATAAAGATAACTGTAAAGCATAGCCTGCTATCCTAGCAAAGAAAGCACAGTAACTAGTTAATACACAGGTCTCCAAAGGTCCTGCTGGCTCTCCATCTACTCCCAGGCTCTGATTAAGAGCAAAACAGCGACACTGGAGCTAGAACAGAGCCTCCTTTGTCCCAGATGCAGATACGACCATCGCCCAGTCCATCGCTCTCTCTATCACCACAAGAGCAAACTCTTTGAAGGATTCCTCTGACAGCGCTTGGAAAAAATTGAACAAAATGCAACTGCCTGCTTGGTGTGCACTGATTGAGGCAGGGAGGGAAGAAACAAGGCAGAACGTTATAGGCCTATGGAGACACATCCAGCTGTCGTATGTGAGTTTCCAAACAGAACGCTCAGGTTTGTTTTGCACTGCAAGGCTTCACACGGTCTGGGGGCACGCCACGTCCAGCTGCAGTCACCCAGGGAACTGGGTAGCACCAGCACGATCTACACAAGTTGCTGCTGGCAAAGCAGTCCTGTGGAAACACTTTGTCCTGGGATGTTACCTTGTGAATTTGAAGGCCTGCAGCTCCCATCAAAGTTCTGCCAGGAGAAACTGAAAGACTTTAGGCAACATACTGAATTATAGTTCTTCATTTATTATTTACAGAGGCACTTAAAGACTGGACAGTAATGAGAGAGACATTCTAGACAACACAGGTGCCACACGAAGAAGACTATTTCCCATACATGTAACTTTAAGATACAAATTCCAGTGCAATGTAAACAAGGACGTGTTGCTGGTACTGCTGAGCACGGCCCTCCTTCCCAGCACCCTCCCACACTCCCCCCATTGAGCAGTGGCGTGCAGAGCTCCAGCCACCAGCTCTGCAGCAGGGGGTGAGCGCTGGCAGCACAGCACAGCGCATCAAGGGCACAGCAGGAAGAGCTGATGGCAGCTCAGTGAGCGGGAGCTGCCACACCACCTTCCTGCCCAGTAACCACACCCCACGGTGCCCAGCAGGCACGAGATTCTGGGAGAAAAGGAGATCTTTTTTTGTGATGCAGATGTTACAATGTGGGCAGTTCCACCCACACCCGCATCACTTTTTAACCTGTATACAGGTGTGTTTTCCATACCTCTACAACCTTCTACAGCCACATTAACGCAAACTAAGAAACTAAGCAGCCCCTGCCTAAAGCCTGCTGGGGAAACAAAAGTGTGGCTTAGTGCAGCTTTCAAAGGGAAGGAGAACCACGAGGCTTTTAGCAGATATTCAAGGCAAACACCTGTAATGGGTTTGATGGCACTGAACTCAGACTTTATAGGCAGCCCAGAATGGGTAGGTAAAAATCACCTTTCACAAATCATTTGTAGTCAGTATTTCACCTTCAGAAAGTTTGATCCTGTAGAAGAGCAAAAAGGTTCCTGTTATCTGATTTCACAGAGAAAACCAAAACTGGGCAAAGAAGGAGCCCTTCCCATCATTTTGGCAAGCCCTCCACCTGTTCTGGATTACCTCCTTACTCCTCATGGCCAGCCGTTAGCCCGCTCACACAGCACGCCCAATGGACACAGTGCTCCCCAGCCCAACTGCAGCCCTGCATCCCCAGCGGGCCAAACACCATCCCATGTACAACTGAGAGCCACGGACAGCCCTCACTAAACCACCTGCTCATCACTGTTAAAAGGCTAACGACACGATTTCCACAGCTAGAACATAACAGCTAAAGCCTCCAGTTGTCCTAAGATGGCGACTTCAGAACGCTAGCTAGAACCTCATACAGCAGATAGAAGTTGTCACTTTGAAACCTTAAAACATTTCTCTTAGATTTCAGCTTTAAAAATATTATTTCTAGGACTGATTTTTCTTTAAATGCAAATGATCCATCCAGTACAGGAAAAGTTGAGGGCCAGAACACTCTGTTCTCTGACTTTATGCAGCTAACATGTTGATACATTCTCTCTGGTTTATCAGCCACTCAGAACTGCTTTGCTTGCTGCTCAGAACTCCAGCATCACCCATCTGCACCTGCAGTCCTGGGGACTCAGCCCTGGCACTGGAAGGCAGTGAGCAAGCACCCAAAGCGCTGCAAATACGGCCTCCTGGACCACTGGGAGGCTGGAACTCGCTTGCAGTAAGCAAGCACCCATTCTTCTTTCTGACAATAACACTCTCAAACAGAGGAGCATCCCATCAGGTTTTGCACCTTCAGAGCGTCTCTGGCTTTGCAATGTTTACTGCTGCTATTAGCAACAAGAGTCTGCACAAAACACGGTAATTGCTGACTGAAAACTCTGTGAATACAATTTCTACTTCTGCTCTGTTTGTTTCAGCAAACCTTTCAGAAAATCTCATCTGCCACAACAGCAGAGCACAGAACCTTTGTGCCAGGGCTCCGTTTCAATGGGCTTCTGGTGGTGACTCCAGTGAAGCTTCTCTGCTCAGACACAAGTAGTTCTGCACAAGCCTTAGCCAGGATCAAAGTTAAACTACCAACTATGCTTTATGGAATACCAATTTCTATGGGGAACTACAGAATTAGCTGCACATCTTACTAAAATGTTATATTAATTCGTTTTGAGAAAGGAAAAAATTTGCTTGCTAAGCCTCCTAAGAAATGAAAACATTAATATCCCATCCATATTGGCCTTTCCCTTACCACATTTCCAAGATGCAGCTGTAACAAGGGGACAGGACCACTATCAGCACTCAGAAATTACATTTGCTTCTGCCCATTGGCAATTTGGCCAAAACCAAGGAATGCTTCTCAAAAGGGAGAGCTGTTACAAAGGACAAGCGAGAAACCTGAGCGAGGCCACCATCCCTGCCAGCCCCATCGGAGCACCTCGCACACCCCAAGGCCAGTTTTTGCAACCCTCTGGCACAGTTAGGAAAGCACTGCTGGGATGCACTGCCTGTGCTGGAAATGCAGAAGACAGCTTTCTGCAGGGGGCTGCTGCTGGAACACACACCTGCACCGCAGCCGCTCTGATGTCGCTGACAATGAGAGCGAGCTCCCCAAATCAACTGGGACAGCGGGATCACCAAGAATGGCCTTTAAGCTGCTGGCCTCAGTGATGGGCAGTGAGCACCGAAACACCATCGGGGCCGTTTCCTTTTGGCCTTCCACCTTTGCTTACCCATAGCAGGTAACACCAGAGGGAAGCTGGCGTTTTCCAGAGCTGCCGGGTGAGCGGGCACTAAGCTAGCTAAAAAACCCCAAGCATCGGTGCCTCCATTACGTCCAGCTCACCCTCACAGCGCAGTAAAAGCCCATTTCAGATTTTTTTACCATCCAACTCCGTTGTGTCGTGCGGAATTCTGTATGCAGCGGCAAATCACGCGTACAGCGATACAAAGTAGAAAACATCGCAGTACCGGTGATTCTCACTATTCCTCCCTGCTCGGCGCTGCTCACACCCAGCGGCGGCAAACCGGGGCCTTTCCCGCCGGGCTGCGGTTCGTGCGCTCCCTGCAGGGCAGGCGGAAGGGCAGCTCCCCCCGGGCCCGGAGTTCCGGACCGGAGCCGCGCACCGGGCGCGCTCAGCCCGCCTCCCACCCGGCGCTCAGCGTTACGCGTTCCCCCCCTTCACACAGCGATCATTTGGATGCGCATTTTTCCGTTAGCTTCTCTATTTCTTGAATTGGTTGTTTGGTTTTTTAACGTTTTTCCTCAGCGGTCCCCAAAGGAGGAGGGCGGCGGGAGGAGCGGCGCGCGGCCGGGCCCGGCCCGCAGCCACCTCCAGGCAGAGCCGGGCCCCTCAGGCCCACAGCGCGGCGCCGGGCCCTGCGGGAGGCTGCGAAGGGGGAGGGGCGGGGGTGACTCACCATCAGCTCGATAGTCTTGTCCTCGATCACCGAGTCGGGCTCCATAGCGGCGGCAGCTCCGCACGGCGCCCGCCCGCCCCGCGCCCGCCAGGCCC